>JARQOD010000001.1:309029449-309101342 GCA_033576555.1 Oophaga sylvatica
CCCTTTAACCCTTTTTCCCCCTGCCGCTGTCACCCCCATAGACTTCCCATGTGCAGCATGTACTCCAAGCCCCCATTTGCAGTCACCCCATACCTTCCTATGCGCGCATGTCAACCCCCAAAGTATCCCATGTGACAGCATGTCAACCTATAGATCCCATGTGCAGCATGTTACCCCCATACCCTTCCAATGCGCAGCATGCAAGCCCTTTAGCCTCCCCAGCGCAGCTGATGACACCCCCATAATCTCCCTATATGAAATGTCACCCCCATAGCCTCCTCATGCGCAGCATGTCACCCCATAGCCTACCCCAGTGCACCAGTCACCCCATAGCATCCCCATGTGCAGCATGTCACCCTAAAAGCATCCCCATGTGCAGCATGTCACCCCCATAGCCTTCCCATGCGCAGCATTCACCCCATAGCATCCCCATGTTCAGCATGTCACCACTATAGCATCCCCTGTGCAGCATGTCACCCCATAGCATCCCATGCTTTGAACGACCCCCCCGTATCCCCCCTATGTGCAGCATGTCCCCCCATAGCATCCCATGTGCAGCATGTCACCCCTATAGCTTTCCCCATGTGCATCATGTCACCCCTATAGCATCCCATGTGCAGCATGTCACCCCATAGCATCCCAATGTGCAGCTGCCCACCCCATAAGCCTTCCCATGCGCAGCATGTCACTCCCATTAGCCTCCCCATGGCAAGCATGTCACCCTTAGCCTCCCATGTGCAGCATGCCCACCCAATAGCACCCCATGTTCTGCACAACACCCCTATAGCCTCCCCATGCCCACCCAAACATCCCATACATATGAAAAGAAAGAACACCATATACTCACCTTGGTCCCGTTCCCTGACGTTCTGCTCCTGTCTCGACGTCTCCAGTGCACTGAATCTCCACAGTACACAGCTGACGAGATGAAATGATGTCGTGTCAGCTGTTTTACATGTTGATTGGTGGTTGAAGTGGCCGGAGGCCCCTCTGCCACCAGCGCAGTGAGCAACGCAGTGGAGATGTAGACAGTGAGCGGGCAGCACGCTGTTTTCCAGCCCCACGGCTGTCTCGGTCCGCGGGACGAACTGAGACAGCAGGAGGGCCAGATGTGACCCATGGGCTGCACTTTGCCCAGGTCTGGTCAGGAGGGATAGTAAGCCAAGGAGGACCAGTGTGGTGAGAAGACACAGAATAGAGAATGGGCCCTGTAGTGTGAGAGGATAATGTGAAGAGGGGGCCCTGCATGGAAAGGAGAGGGCAATGTGGAGAACATGTACCATAAGAGGGACAGTGTGAATCATATTTTGTGCAGGGAATATAGTCAGGGACAATAATTTTTTCAGGGGCTCAGCGAAGGGCAGATATTTTTACTCAAGAGCATTATAATAACACTGCTATCTTTAAAGCAAACTTGTCAGCAAGATTTTGCTCAGTAAACTACACACATTGTCAGATTGGCGCTGTTATACTGATTAAAATGATACCTGGGTTGATGAAATCCATCTTGTGGTTGTTGATAAATTTGTATTTGTAGTTTTCAGTTAATGAGATTCTGGGGCTTTGGGGCGGGCCTGTGGGCTCGGCTTTATGTGGTGCTCTGCTTACATATTCATCTGTATTGGCTTATGACAGGTCGCTGATCCTTCAGTGTCCTGCCCCCTATTTTAAATAATGCATACAGCATTATTCCTATAATATTACCAGGTAAAAAAATTAACTTCATAAAAATGGGTGCAGGCGGGGGGTCATGCGCAGTAACATCTATCGCTAACCTGAGTCTGTAGTTTACTGAGCAAGATCCTGCTGACAGGTTCTCTTTAAAGGCATCATGTCAGGATGTGCTGCAGAAGACTGGAGAAAATGGAAGTCTAGTCTGCAGAGGCGAGCTGTGGATGAGAAAACTCATCATGATGTCTGGACAAGATGAAGAAGATAAGAAAGAGAATGACTCCAGAGGCAACGTCATCTGTCATGTACCTGGATGCAAATACTGACTAATTCTCATATTTTTATTTATGTTAGGAGCATTAAAGGGGTTGTCCAAGATTGTGATGAGTCTGCAGTCATTCTATGTGACTGCAGACTTCTGAATTTTCACAGTGCGCACTGCACGCTGTCAGGATATTCTCGTGATGGCGATTTGCATACATGCGGTCATGTGCCGACTAGACATGCGTGGCCTCACTCAATGACAATGAATTGAACGACGCCAGACACATATAGTCAGATTGTGGCCAAAAGTATACAAATCACATGCTTGTGCATGGGAGAATCCTAACAGTGTGCAGTGTACGCGCTGTGAGAATTCAGAAGTAGAGTTGAGCGATACTTTCCGATATCCAAAAGTATCGGAATCGGAATGGTATTGCCGATACACAAAAAATATCGGCGATACCCGATACCGATACCGGAAATCCAATGTAAGTCTATGGGAACAAAATATCGGAATTAAAAAAACCCCATTCTTGCCTTGTTGGTTAATTGTACATGAAGGAAAACAACAAAGAGTAATGTACAATGTATTGGGGAAGGTTGAGGAGACATTAAAGGCATAGATGTTTAACCCAATCAAATGGAATAGCATAAATATTTTTTTTTTAAAGATGTTCGGATTGACGAAGAAATTGACAATGTTGTTAACGTTTTTTCTATTTTGGCAAATATGTATATTTCACAACTTCCATGCTCTTCACCTTTTTAACTTTTGACACACTTTCTCCTTCATAATCTTCAGCAGCATCATCTTTTTCATCAAATTATTCTTCATCTTCACCTTCTTTATCTTCTTCTTAAACTTCTTGCTATTCATCTTTTTGTTAACATTACTCATATTCTTCTTATTAAACTATTATTCTTCTTCATATTGTACTTCATCTTCTTCATCATATTCTTATTTGTGACAGAGATTCCTGTACTTGTAATCTGTAAAAGTATGAATTGTTCATCCTTCCGTTCTTGCTGTCACAAAAGATTTAAATTACAACAGTATTTGTCCGTGTTCAGTTTAGCCTGCAGCAGCAGGCATTTTCCAGGGGCACCACGAGGAGGAACGGACTACCCCCATACACTGCTTAGTCTTCTTCTGCTTATAATTAAGAGCATATATTTTGCTCTTCATTTTGGTCTTATACTTAATGTTCTTCTGCTTTTTGATCTTCTGCTTATTGTTCTTCTGTCTCTTTTTCTGTATCTTGTAGTTTGTCTTAACTTTCTTTGTCCTGTTGGTGATGTTCTTCTGGGTAATCTTTTATTTCTTCTTTGTGATGGTGTTCAGGCTGGTTGGCTTGATGCTCGTCGTCCTTGTGGTCGTCATCTTCTTCGGGGTGGTCATCAGGGTCGTCGTCTTCATTGTTGGAGATCCAGAGTGATTACCCAAAAAAACATTTAAAAAATCTTCAATTTGTAAATGTTGCTGAAGGCACAAGAAGACTGACTAACTTCGGAGAACCAGCTGACGTTACTGGAACCCGGACGGGTATCAGATGGTACAAGAGACAATGGAAGTAACGAGGACCAGCTGACTGTGCTGGAACCCAGAGGGGCAGCAGAAGGAAAAGAGTCAATGGCACAAACGAGGACCAGCTGACGTTACTGGGACACGGTTACTAAGCAGGAGGTACCTGTGCTCCAAAGCACTACCAAGGACCAGCAGACGTTGCTGGAACTCGGATACCGAGATGGAGGCACCTAGGCCAAAGGCACTGCGGAGAACCAGTTGACGGTACTGGAACCCGGACGGGTATCAGAAGGTACAAGAGCCAATGCAAGTAACGAGGACCAGCTGACTGTGCTGGAACCCTGAGGGGCAGCAGAAGGAAAAGAGCCAATGGCACAACCGAGGACCAGCTGACGTTACTGGGACACGGTTACTAAGCAGGAGGTACCTGTGCTCCAAAGCACTACCAAGGACCAGCAGACGTTGCTGGAACTCGGATACCGAGATGGAGGCACCTAGGCCAAAGGCACTGCGGAGAACCAGCTGACGGTACTGGAACCCGGACAGGTAGCAGAAGGTACCCATGGAAATTTAAGTTGACAGGCCGCGAGCCGGCCGCAGTTACCGAATCCCACAGTACTACAGTGGGTGATTGTCCTATTGTCACAACGGAAAAAGCCTTTATTTGCATATCCCGCAGCACACATAGGAAGCACCTAAACTCCAGGCACCATAGAGTCGGCTAACCCGACCGCAACACGACAGGACAACTTATTGGAGGCTAAGTGACGTTTACACTGACAGGAAACAGATGGCGTGCTGTAACCAGTCTGGGCAGGAGTGAATACCCTAGCCAATGACACTTCCGAGCAACAACTGTCGGTGTTGGAGCCCAGGGATGAGAAGAGAACAGGGTGGAGGCAGCAGGACTTTTTGCCGTTCACACAGCAGGGGAACAGCTGACATTACTGAACCCCAGTAACACAGGAGCAAGTGTTGACTGTGCTAACAGCACTTCCGAGCAACAACTGTCGGTGTTGGAGCCAGGGATGAGAAGAGAACAGGGTGGAGGCAGCAGGACTTTTTGCCGTTCACACAGCAGGGGAACAGCTGACATTACTGAACCCCAGTAACACAGGAGCAAGTGTTGACTGTGCTAACAGCACTTCCGAGCAACAACTGGCGGTGTTGGAGCCCAGGGATGAGAAGAGAACAGGGTGGAGGCAGCAGGACTTTTTGCCGTTCACACAGCAGGGGAACAGCTGACATTACTGAACCCCAGTAACACAGGAGCAAGTGTTGACTGTGCTAACAGCACTTCCGAGCAACAACTGGCGGTGTTGGAGCCCAGGGATGAGAAGAGAACAGGGTGGAGGCAGCAGGACTTTTTGCCGTTCACACAGCAGGGGAACAGCTGACATTACTGAACCCCAGTAACACAGGAGCAAGTGTTGACTGTGCTAACAGCACTTCCGAGCAACAACTGGCGGTGTTGGAGCCCAGGGATGAGAAGAGAACAGGGTGGAGGCAGCAGGACTTTTTGCCGTTCACACAGCAGGGGAACAGCTGACATTACTGAACCCCAGTAACACAGGAGCAAGTGTTGACTGTGCTAACAGCACTTCCGAGCAACAACTGGCGGTGTTGGAGCCCAGGGATGAGAAGAGAACAGGGTGGAGGCAGCAGGACTTTTTGCCTTTCACACAGAAGGGGAACAGCTGACATTACTGAACCCCAGTAACACAGGAGCAAGTGTTGACTGTGCTAACAGCACTTCCGAGCAACAACTGGCGGTGTTGGAGCCCAGGGATGAGAAGAGAACAGGGTGGAGGCAGCAGGACATTTTGCCGTTCACACAGCAGGGGAACAGCTGACATTACTGAACCCCAGTAACACAGGAGCAAGTGTTGACTGTGCTAACAGCACTTCCGAGCAACAACTGGCGGTGTTGGAGCCCAGGGATGAGAAGAGAACAGGGTGGAGGCAGCAGGACTTTTTGCCGTTCACACAGCAGGGGAACAGCTGACATTACTGAACTCCAGTAACACAGGAGCAAGTGTTGACTGTGCTAACAGCACTTCCGAGCAACAACTGGCAGTGTTGGAGCCCAGGGATGAGAAGAGAACAGGGTGGAGGCAGCAGGACTTTTTGCCGTTCACACAGCAGGGGAACAGCTGACATTACTGAACCCCAGTAACACAGGAGCAAGTGTTGACTGTGCTAACAGCACTTCCGAGCAACAACTGGCGGTGTTGGAGCCCAGGGATGAGAAGAGAACAGGGTGGAGGCAGCAGGACTTTTTGCCGTTCACACAGCAGGGGAACAGCTGACATTACTGAACCCCAGTAACACAGGAGCAAGTGTTGACTGTGCTAACAGCACTTCCGAGCAACAACTGGCAGTGTTGGAGCACAGGGATGAGAAGAGAACAGGGTGGAGGCAGCAGGACTTTTTGCCTTTCACACAGAAGGGGAACAGCTGACATTACTGAACCCCAGTAACACAGGAGCAAGTGTTGACTGTGCTAACAGCACTTCCGAGCAACAACTGGCGGTGTTGGAGCCCAGGGATGAGAAGAGAACAGGGTGGAGGCAGCAGGACATTTTGCCGTTCACACAGCAGGGGAACAGCTGACATTACTGAACCCCAGTAACACAGGAGCAAGTGTTGACTGTGCTAACAGCACTTCCGAGCAACAACTGGCGGTGTTGGAGCCCAGGGATGAGAAGAGAACAGGGTGGAGGCAGCAGGACTTTTTGCCGTTCACACAGCAGGGGAACAGCTGACATTACTGAACCCCAGTAACACAGGAGCAAGTGTTGACTGTGCTAACAGCACTTCCGAGCAACAACTGGCGGTGTTGGAGCCCAGGGATGAGAAGAGAACAGGGTGGAGGCAGCAGGACTTTTTGCCGTTCACACAGCAGGGGAACAGCTGACATTACTGAACCCCAGTAACACAGGAGCAAGTGTTGACTGTGCTAACAGCACTTCCGAGCAACAACTGGCGGTGTTGGAGCCAGGGTCAAGGAGGATGTTTAAATACTAGATCAAGTATTTTCCTTGTTACGTGTCAATTAAAAATGTCTATACTCCAAACAAGAGAAATATAACCTTTAGTACCATAAGATGATGATTTTACTTTAAAAAATATATGTAAATTAATAATTGACAAACATAAACGCATACATTAACATGTTGAAAAGCAATGCAAACCACAATAAAAATAGGTTAAATAATCTGCTATACGGTTTTAAATAAAAGCATACAAGTACATATCAGAATCCATTAATGATGGATAAATAACAGTATGTACACCATTTTTATTGTATAGACAATGAATGGCTGACTTAAAAACATAATCAGCATTACAAGTTATCTGTGACATTCATAAAACTTTACATTTGCTGAATAATATCACTAAAAAGTTTTTAAAAATATCTAAAATTTCCATCATGTAATACTGATAATATGTGCCAATCATTTATATTAACAAACAAAACCTTTAAAAAGTGCATAGTGCATAGTGAAAACAGCTATTTTTATGCCTGACTGTGGACTTGCAAGCATGACAACGGATAGATAAGGTATATATAGATGAGACTGCATAGCCACAGATGGTGAATGGCGATGTAATACTGTACCTCAATAAAGTGTGCGTTACTACTACATCCTTTTTTTTATATAGCTTTATAAAAGGGTACGTGCATGTATGCTTGCGCCTTTGTTTGGACGCACAGACTGGCTTCCTGCTGTGACGCGTTGGGTATTGGAGCGTCTGTGCGTCTTATGACGCAGACTAACATTCACAGTGCGCATCGTTCATCATCGCAAGCGTACCGACAACACAAAGGAGTTGTCATGACTGCTTTACTCAGTAAACATGCACCTATGATGAAACATACACGCATGTGCCCTATTACATAACAAGCTACAAGAAAAACGCGTGTGAGGTGTGACACAGCTGTTTTGTTAAGGTACAGTATTATATCGACATTGTACAGGTGTCGCTATTCAGTCTGATAAATAGATATCATTCACCTATTCTATCAGTTGTCGTTCTTTCAGCACCACTTACAGGTATATATTTTGCTATTGTGACTATGCACTATTGACTTTAACAAGGTAATGCCTGATTTTTGTTACCGATTATCATGTTTACATGAAGGACCTTTATGATATGGGCTGTTAACTTTCTAATTAAATATGTATTTTTTAAAATGACACAAATATAAGTAATGTTGAAGAGGACTATTCCTACATGCATTGTTTGCACAATATTACAGGTGTACATCACGTCCCTTAATCAACATTGGATTATTATATTTACTTGTATGCTTTTATTTAAAAGCTAAGAACACTGAAGTCTAACCTTCGCACTGCAGCTGTTGTCAAAGTTCAACCCACATTATGCACTTCCAACATTGCAGCATTTGAGTCATGATGTGAGTTGGATTTGTCTAAGCTATGGAGTGACAAGGTTGACCATCAGTATCCTATAGCATAACTAGGCTTTTGTGTTAGCATTTGTTTTCGACATGTGCATATCTGAAATAATATGTCACAATTATTTTGTTACAGATTTGTGACAAAGACTAATCATTTTATGGTTTTAAAGCTGACGTTTCAATTGTTTATAGCTTAGAAATCAGGATGTAGCCTCATATCTATGTGTAGCACTAGACACTTTGACATGTCATGTTTTTTTCACCATGTGTAGGTAGCTAGCAGTAATTTTTGCCGGACACACAGCAGGGGAACAGCAGGCATTACTGAACCCCACAAACACATCAGCGATTGTTTTCATCTGTGCATCTAACACTTCTGAGCAGCAACTGGCGGTGTTGAAGCCCAGGGTCAAGGAGGGTGTAGGCAGAGGCCTAGTATGAGATGTTTGAAGTTGAATTTGTAGTTAGAAGCAGTAATTTTTGCCAGACACACAGCAGGGGAACAGCAGGCGTTACTGAACCCCACAAACACATCAGTGATTGTTTTCATCTGTGCATCTAACACTTCTGAGCAGCAACTGGCGGTGTTGAAGCCCAGGGTCAAGGAGGGTGTAGGCAGAGGCCTAGTATGAGATGTTTGAAGTTGAATTTGTAGTTAGCAGCAGTAATTTTTGCCAGACACACAGCAGGGGAACAGCAGGCGTTATTGAACCCCACAAAGACATCAGCGATTGTTTTCATCTGTGCATCTAACACTTCTGAGCAGCAACTGGCGGTGTTGAAGCCCAGGGTCAAGGAGGGTTTTGAAATAAAATATTGAGTTATTGCCTTGTTACGTGGCCATTGCAAATGTATGTACTTCAAACAAGAATAAATGAAGTTTTACTAGGACAATAAAATGATGAATTTCAATTCCAAGAATAGAAAAATATTTATACTTGAGAGTCCTCAGTGGTTGATACCGTTTAATGGCTAACTGAAAAGATGGTAACAAATTCCAAGCTTTCGAGACTACTCAGGTCTCTTCATCAAGCTAAGACTAAAACAAAAAATGAAGAATCACATATTTCTACACACAACAGGACACAGGAATAGTGCAATAGGTAAGACAAGTGACGTGAAGCAGAACTGTCATTATGGCAGAGGGATGATCATAAATATTGGAACAGTTCATAGATAAGGAGAGAAAGTTTTATTGCCCTCTGATTGGGGTCTGGTGTTCTGTTTTGATGCCCCTAGAAGGTCAGAGACGCAGATTCCTTAATTGATATAGAATGACATGAATCCGAGTGATCTATTCATTCCAGCACTAAGAGTGTCAAAGGTCATTATGAGATTATATTCCAAAACCTTTCTATCTTTCTCAGATTTGAAGTTATATTTTAATACCAGTAATTCCATATCCATCATGCTATGACCGGGCATAGAAAAGTGTTTTGCCACAGGTAAATCCATTATTTTTTCTCTTATTGTGTGGCGATGATAATTCATCCTTGTTCTCAGTTTTTGGCCGGTCTCCCCCACATACAGACCCCCAGTTGGACATTTTGTACATATAATTAGGTACACCACATTAGATGTGATGCAGCTGAAAGTACCTTTGATCTTGTAGTCCTGATGGGAGTAGGGGATCTTTATCTTGTCCGTGGTCATTATAGATGCACAGGTTTTACATTTCTTCTTGTTGCAAGGAAAGGTTCCTGCAGCTGTTGGGGAGGACAGGGAGCTTCTGACAATGATGCTTCTTAGATTTGGGGGCTGCCTAAAACACAGTAGTGGGGGGTCGCCTCAGAAAGACTTTTTTGAACCAGGGATACCATCCAAGAACAATTGAAAACCAAATTTCAAGAGCCAACAGAATATCAAGGAATCACCTGCTACATTACAAAGGTAAAAAAGAAAATAACCGGATGCCTCTAGTGGTCACCTACAATCCAAATCTGGAGGTGCTAAGGGGAGCTACACGGAAACTACAACCTTTACTACAAAAAGATGCCCGATATTACAATCCATATTTCCAGACCCCCCACTACTGTGTTTTAGGCAGCCCCCAAATCTAAGAAGCATCATTGTCAGAAGCTCCCTGTCCTCCCCAACAGCTGCAGGAACCTTTCCTTGCAACAAGAAGAAATGTAAAACCTGTGCATCTATAATGACCACGGACAAGATAAAGATCCCCAACTCCCATCACGACTACAAGATCCCAGCTACTTTCAGCTGCATCACATCTAATGTGGTGTACCTAATTATATGTACTAAATGTCCAAATGGGGGTCTGTATGTGGGGGAGACCTGCCAAAAACTGAGAACAAGGATGAATTATCATCACCACACAATAAGAGAAAAAATAATGGATTTACCTGTGGCAAAAAACTTTGGTATGCCCGGTCATAGCATGATGGATATGGAATTACTGGTATTAAAATCTAACTTCAAATCTGAGAAAGATAGAATTGTTTTGGAATATAAGCTCATCATGACATTTGACACTCTTAGTGCTGGAATGAATAGATCACACGGATTCATGTCATTCTATATCAATTAAGGAATCTGCGTCTCTGCCCTTCCAGGGGCATGAAAACACAAAACCAGACCCCAATCAGAGGGCAATAAAACTTTCTATCCTTATCTAGGAACTGTTCCAATATTTATGTTCATCACTCTGGCATAATGACAGTTCTGCTGCACGTCACTTGTCTTACCTATTGCACTATTCCTGTGTCCTGTTGTGTATAGAAATATGTGATTCTTCATTTTTTGTTTTAGTCTTTGTCTGATGAAGAGACGTGAGTAGCCTCGAAAGCTTGCAATTTGTAACCATCTTTTCAGTTATCCATTAAAAGGTATCAACCACTGAGGACTCTCAAGTCTAAATATTTTTCTATCTACTGGCTAACACGGTACGAAGATACACATCTTTCCTAATTTCAAGAATAAAAATAAAGACCCTGCAAATATAAACGCATATATGCACATGGCAACAAGAAATGGAACAACACACCACCCAAAAATTAGTTTACAAAATATAGTGTTGTAAATTTAAGAATAAAAGTCCATTTTTGTATTTATGAATAATGCTTAAGGAACGCTATGTTAAACCATAACATAGTGAAGACAATGGATTTTGTAATAGTCACTCATCATCATCATTGCAATTTATATGTGACAGTCACAGACATTTCAATTATTTAAGTTAATAAAATCGTTACTTTGTACAGCATGTATGACATGTCCAGCATGGACTCATCAATGTGATGACGCAATAATGTACGATAAAAAATAACCATTTTAAAAAACATTATGCATTGTCACAATTTAAGTGTGTGCCTGCAAGTGTAGGTGAAACAAAGGCTACGGATAGCAAAGGTATATTCTATGTCTGTATCAGACAGTGGACAGCCTCTAATGGGTAATGGCGATGTTATACTTTACGTCAATAAAGTCTGCGGCTGCAATCATGCATTTTTTGCTTGTACAGTGTTGAAGAGGGTAAAAGCATGTCTGGTTGCGCAAGGCTTTATCCGTCAACACTACCTTCCTACTGTCACGCGTAGGGTAGGGTAGCGTGTGTCTATTAGATGACTCTCTATAAAATGTGACCTTACGCAGCGTTATTCTGCCCTAGGGACGCCAAAAATACGACAGCAGTAATCATTTACTGTCTAATACTCCACCTATGACCAACAAAAAAAGCACGTTCCCTCTTTAACAATCTACAAGACTAACAAGCATAATGGTTGACGCTGACTTTATTGAGGTACAGTATTATATCGACATTGTCCATGAGTAACTATGCACTGTGATACCTATATACCATTATTAATTTATATCTGTTGTGGTTGTTTCAACAGCACTTGCAGGTATAACTACCTATTGTCAGTATGCATGATGCACTTTCTAGATGTAATAATTTATTATTGCACATTATTACCAGGTTTAGATGCTGGCCATTTCATATATGGTGTGTGAAGTTACAGTTGGCATCAGTATGTGTATTTTATAATGTCTGTCATAAATATAACTCGTGATGATGAGGATGTTTATGATTCGTACATCCATTGACTGCATTATCTTACAGGTACAGATAAAGTTCCTTAAAAAGCATTAATTGATAAGTATGAAATGTACTTTTATGCATTAATTTCAAAAAGTGAACACTATGTTTTAGTTTTTGTTACCATTTCTAATAGACATGTGCAGATATGCGCTGTGATGACAAATTATTATTTGTCCATATTTGTTATAAAAATTTATCATTCTAGGCCTGGAAAACTTCACAATTTCCTGTTTTAAGCATAACAATCAGGGTGACGGCTCTTCCCTATTTGGAGCATGTTCGACATGGGTTTTTCTGTGCATGTGTAGGGAACAGGAGACTTCTTGCCGGACACACAGCAGGGGAACAGCTGGCGTTACTGAACCCCACTAACACTATAGCTTGTGTATTGGTCTGTGGACACGACACTTCTGAGCAGCAACTGGCAGTGTTGTAGCCCAGGAAGTAGAGTTCAGGTGGTAGAAAGATGAACATAACAGGAGACATGGATAACGTTGCGAACCAGTTATTTAATCTGAAAACGGACAGACAAATTCAGGCGAGATCCATGCCTTGTTCATTTTCAGAAAAGTAAGCTGGTCTACATTATCAGAGGATAGTCGCATGCGACGGTCTGTTAGTACACCACCTGCAGCACTAAAGACGCGCTCCGATAATACACTGGCAGCAGGGCAAGCCAGCACCTCCAATGCATACTGGCTAAGCTCTGGCCATGTATCCAGCTTAGAGACCCAAAACTTGAATGGGGAAGAGCCATCTGGGAGAACACTGAGAGGGAAAGACATGTAGTCTGTCACCATCTTACGGAAACGTTGCCTCCTGCTGACTGGAGCCGTCTCGGATGGTGTAGACATTTGTGGCGCTGCCACAAAACTTCGCCACATTTGGAACATACTGGTCTTGCCCTGTGCAGAGGCGCTGCTTGTGCTCCCTCTTGTTGCAGAGCTGTCTCCACTGCCTTGACGCACAGAGCTGCTTTGTAAAGCAGTAGCAGCAGCAGTGCTCTCGGCTGGAATGGAGAACATTATGGATTGCACCAGTGTGTCTTGGTACTCCCGCATTTTACGCTCCCGGTTCAACGGTGTGATGAGGCTTTGTAAGTTGTCCCGGTAGCGAGGGTCTAGGAGGGTGTACACCCAATAATCAGACATGATGAGAATGTGGGCGATGCGGCGGTCGTTTCTCAGGCACTGCAGCATGAAATCAACCATGTGCTGCAGACTCCCAACTGGCCAAGAAACGCTGTCCCCTGCAAGAGGCGTCATCTCTGCCTGCTCTGCATCACCCCACCCTCGCTCTACATACTGACTAGAGCGTTGTGTACCTCCCTCTGGAGCGATGTCTTCCTCCTCCATTGACTCCTCCTCATCCTCCTCACAAAGTGAGCCCTGCCCAGCCCTTTGTGAGGAACCACGTTGCGCTGACTGTCCAGAAGGTGATGGAATTTGTGACTCCTCATCCTCCACCTCTTCCAAAACCTCATCCCTTAGTGCTTGCAGTGTTTTTTGAAGCAGGCAGATAAGGGGGACAGTCAGGCTGACTAGTGCATCATCTGCACTCGCCATCCGCGTTGACTCATCAAACGCACGCAAAACGTGGCAGATGTCCTTCATAGAGGCCCACTCAGTAGTGGTGAAGTGTGAACGGCGCAAATTGCGAGTTGATTGCGCCTGATGCAGCTGATACTCCATTACTGCTGGCTGCTGCTCACACAACCGCTCCAACATATGTAACGTTGAATTCCACCTGGTGGGTACGTCACATATGATGCGATGTTCAGGAAGGCGAAATCTGCGTTGCAGAGCTGCAATGCGCGATCTGGCCATGCTGGAACGTCGCAAGTGAGCGCACTCTAGGCGGACCTTGTGCAGCAGTGCATCAAGATCCGGATAGTCCCTCAAAAAACTCTGCACGACCAAGTTGAGCACATGTGCCAGACATGGCATGTGAGTGAGGTTGCCAAGGCCCAGAGCTGCCACCAGATTTCGGCCATTGTCACACACTACCAAGCCTGGCTGGAGATTCGCTGGCAAAAACCACACGTCGCTCTCCTGCTTGATGGCATTCCAGACCTCCTGCGCTGTGTGGCTTCGATTCCCCATGGAAATTAATTTCAGGACGGCCTGTTGACATTTGGCCACGGCTGTGCTCATATCGGTCGCAACAGGTAAGCGTTCATGGGTCCATGTGGAGGTAGACCGTGACGGCTCCTGCAGCGATGATTCTGAGGAACTGGAGTAGGAGGAGGAGTCAATGTGGACAGACTGGATTCCTGCAATCCTTGGAGTTGGCAGAACACGTACAGCGCCACTCGCAAGATCTGTACCCGGCTCCACAACATTGACCCAATGGGCAGTGAGGGAAAGGTATCGTCCCTGGCCATGGGTACTGGTCCACGCATCGGTGGTCAGGTGGACCTTGCTACTGACGGCGTTTAGTAGCGCATGTTTAATTTTTCCCTCAACATGCTTTTGCAGACCAGGGACGGCTTGCCTGCTGAAATAGAATCGGCTGGGCACATTGTATTGTGGGACTGCCAATGCCATTAAGTTACGGAAACTGTCAGTTTCCACCAGCCTGAATGACAGCATTTCAAGGGACAGGAGTTTTGCAATGCCAGCATTCAGAGCCTGTGCTCGTGGATGGTTTGCCGAGTATGGCCGTCTTTTATCCCATGCCTGTGCTATCGATGGCTGTTTTGTGGCCTGGGAGTGTGAGGATGACAGGGAACTTGCAGCTGTGGGTGGAATAACACTGGGTCTCTGGACAACAGTGACAGAGGTTCTTCCATGGCGATCCTGTGAGGAAGCCGAACCAGCTGTGTGTGAGCTGGAGGAAGAGGCTCCAACACGAGCTGAAGATGTAGGTGCTGCTGTAGGTTGGCCTACATCTCCAGTGTGTCTTTGTAACTCAACCACGTGCTTTGTCTGCACATGTTTCCACATATTTGTGGTATTAAGGTTACTGACACTTTTACCTCTTTTTGCTTTTTGATTACACAGCTTGCATTTGACATAGCAAATATCATCTGCAAGTGTGTCAAAAAAGGACCACGCAGTGCAAGTCCTGGGAGCGCCCGTTTTGGCTGTTGTAAGAGAACTGCTACGAATGGGTGCCAAACTGGAGGCTACAGGCAACCGAGTCTGCAGCCTACCTCTCCCTACTGTTTGGACCGTTGGGGCAATCTCTTCCTCAGAGCTGCTCCCACCACCTTCCTGTTCCTCACGCCATGTTGGGTCTTGGACCTCATCATCTCCACTACCCTCTTCCAACACCTGCTGCTGTTGGGTGGTCTGGCCAGCACCATGCTCAACAGAAACTGGCACCTGAGTCTCATCATCATCAGATGCGTTCTGCGGTGTGCTGACCATCGGCACTGGCTCACCCGCCTCTTCAGATTCAGAGAGACACAGCTGTTGCGCATCACTGCATACTCCCTCTTCTTCACATTCCAGAATGCTGCTTGGCTGGGCCCCTGTTTGCAAGCCAACAGATTCTGAGAACAGAAGCAGAGACTCAGCTGGCTCCTTTACAGAGCTCTCTGACTGCCTGGGCAATTTGGCAGGCGGTGAAGAGACAGATGGTTGTTCAACAGTGCTGTGGTCCTGAGAGGAGGTGGAAGCAATTGAAGTCAATGCATTGGCTGCCATCCAACCAACAACGGCTTCAATTTGTTCTTCCCGCAGCAGGGGGGTACGCCGACCTCCTACAAAAGTGCGCATAAAGGAACGCTCACGGGGAAAACTGGTGGATGCTGTGTCACTGGGTGCGGCAGCAGCCACAGAATCCCCACGTCCTCTCCCTGCTGAAACTCCACGGCCACGACCACGTGCCTTACTCCTGCCTTCTTCATCTTGGTAGATTGATAAAGAAAGTCAGAAAAGTTATAAGGCCTAAGTGTGGTTATTCCTCAGAGACTGCAGTGAACACTGCACACAACTGTTCAGTAGCTGTGAAAGGCCCTTTGTGTACTTTTATAGTGTTTGCAACCAATGTATTGTATACGGATGGAAGCGCGTCACACTAATAGATTAGATTTTTTTAAAACAGAATGGAGCAGCACCAATTAGAGAAAAATGTCAAGGATGAGGCAGTGACACACGCTCAGCAGACTACAACCAGCAGTGGTTGAAGAACTAACTGGAGCGTAATCTGCACTCAAAAAATGAAAAGCTCACAGACTACAGTGAACACTGCAGACAACTGTTCAGTAGCTGTGAAAGGCCCCTTTGTGTATTCTATAGTGTTTGCAACCAATGTATTGTATACGGATGGAAGCGCGTCACACTAATAGATTAGATTTTTTTTAAATAGAATGGAGCAGCACCAATTAGAGAAAAATGTCAAGGAGGAGGCAGTGACACACGCTCAGCAGACTACAACCAGCAGTGGTTGAAGAACTAACTGGAGCGTGATCTGCACTCAAAAAATGAAAACCTCACAGACTACAGTGAACACTGCAGACAACTGTTCACTAGCTGTAAAAGGCCCCTTTGTGTACTTCTATCGTGTTTGCAACCAATGTATTGTATACGGATGGAAGCGCGTCACACTAATAGATTAGATTTTTTTAAAATAGAATGGAGCAGCACCAACTAGAGAAAAATGTCAAGGAGGAGGCAGTGACACACGCTCAGCAGACTACAACCAGCAGTGGTTGAAGAACTAACTGGAGTGTGATCTGCACTCAAAAAATGAAAACCTCACAGACTACAGTGAACACTGCACACAACTGTTCACTAGCTGTGAAAGGCTCCTTTCTGTACTTCTATAGTGTTTGCAACCAATGTATTGTATACGGATGGAAGCGCGCTCACACTACTAGATCACTGTTAATTTCAATTGAATGGAGCTGCACCAATTCCACAAAATAAAATAAAAAAAAGAGTCAGTGAGTGACACGTGCAGATGCCTACAAACAGCGGTGGATGCAGAGCAAACTGCAGCGTCACCTGCACTCTCACACACACACCTTGCACACAGCTGTTAAAACAACACTGCAAGGCAAAAGGAAGCTTTACACAGCGGTTGGTAAACTAGCCTGCCTAAAGCACAGTACACAAAATCGCAATCTCTAACTGTCCCTCAGAGTCAGCAGAGCAGCGTTCTGTCCCTAACTGAGTTCACAGCACAGTGACGCTAAAATGGCGGCGGCGCCTTTTATAGTGCATTCTGACATCATTTCAGCAGCCAATCACAGCCATGCCATTAGTTAAAATGACCGCAGCATTACAGGATGTGCCCACACTTCGTAGGATTCCTCATTGGCTGACTAAAATCACAGTGCCTCTCAAAGAATTATGGGAACTTCCGATTCCGGTATACGATATATGAAAAATATCGGAACTAAGTATCGGAATTCCGATACAGCGAATATCGGCCGATACCCGATACTTGCGGTATCGGAATGCTCAACACTATTCAGAAGTCTGCAGTCATACTTTCATCTGAAACCTGGATGAGCCCTTTAATTATAAAATGAAGCCCTGTAGCCAATCCTAACAGTGTGTGATTTCCTCACTGTCAGGATTCAGCTGTGCTTTCTGGTTCCAGCAGTCATCACATAGCCATTTCACTCATATGTGATTTTCAAACTTATGGTCACTTGACAACAAGCTTCTAATGCTGCTTCTCTCAGTTTTGTACTGAATATTGAGAGAATTAGGGAGAGCATCTCATCGGTATGTGTTGGAATATGTTTGGTGCAACAACTCCATTCCTGTCTATGAGTGTTTAGTTGCTAAATTTGTATGCTGTTCATAATGTTAGAACAAAAAAAACTCTCAGAGGCTCACACAGGGAGAGCATATGACTGTATTTCCTGTTTTTCCTGTGTCTGTGTATGAGAGAAGCAGCCTGTTGAAGACGCTGCACAGAGACACACAAATGATTTATTCCTGATCTATTAAGCTTATCATATATTGTTCTTGTTTGTTCCTCAGTAAAGAAGCTCTGTTGTCACACGCTTGGAGAGTATCCTGAATAATCTGCTGTCAACAGGTTATGGGCCCAGAGTGAAACAGAACCCCAGAGTGACACAGCAACAGAAGCCCAAAGCAAAAGCAGCACAGAGCAACAGAGAAGATATCCACTAGCAGTAATCCTGTCAAGTTCTCAGTGCCAAGCCTCACTAACAAGAAATACCAGTCCTGGAAATTCAAGGTGAAGATGCTGCTCATAAGAGAAAGTACGTAGAAATGTACTCAGGAACAAGTGAATCAACCATTACTAGGTGATTGGCTAGAGAAGGATCAGAAAGCACAAAGCATGATCTCACTCAGTGTAGATGATAATCAGATTGTGTCTATATGCAAGTGTGCAACTGCAAAGAAGATGTGGGATGAGTTATAGAAAGTGCATGAAAGATCAAATCTCAGCAATAAGCTTTATCTCATGAGAAAGCTGTATCAGTCTAAGCTAAATAATGCACAGAATATGCAGGACTATATAAGAAACACCCTAGAGATTGTGGAGTGTCTCAGAGGTATTGGAGAAGAAATTAAAGATTTTCATGTTGCTGCACTTCTATTAAGTGGTCTTCCAGAAAGTTATGACACACTCGTGACTGCACTAGATGCACGGCCAAATGAAGAGCTGACACTAGAGTATGTTAAAGGCAAACTTGTGGATGAATTCAAGAGAAAAACGCAGCATGTAAGCAGCAGTAATGAATCCAGAGCAGAAACAGCATTAAAGACACAGGATTTCCCTTAATATAAGAGTAATCTAAGAGAAACTCATGAATGTTTTGTCTGTAAAAAACCTGGCCACCTTAAAGCAGACTGCAGAATTTGGAAAGCAAGTGTTATGATCTGCTACAAGCACTAAGGAAAGGTGGGAATTCTGTCCCTACAATAGGACTGAGCTGGATCCCTACGATGTAACGGGGAACCTGATCCTGCGACCAGACCCGCTAAAGTCCTCAGCTAGTCTGAACGAAGACCTATAGTTGCGAGGGAGGAATCCCTACAAGATCTAGGGACTGGGTGAAAAGGTGGACACCTCCTAACAGAAAGTGTAGCAGGGAAAATAAAACAGAAAACAAATACTAAGAGATCCTCAGATCAAGCAAAACTGACAGAGTAAGGCACCTAAGCACCCGGCTAGCTTAAGAGTAGATAATACAATGAAGTCCAGCAAAGCCAGAAGGGCGGAGCCAGACTAAATAGGGTAAAAAGGTCATGTGACCAGCAAACTGAAACAAAACCTAACAAGAGGGTTCTAAGAGTACCCTCCCTTCTAAGAGGATCCTCCGGATCCCCTAGGACTTAGGCTTATCCGGAAATCTCTTGTGAAACGCTCTGACAAGTCTAGACGCAGAAACATCATCCGCCCTCACCCATGAGTTATCCTCGGGTCCATAACCCTTCCAAGCGACGAGGTACTGCAAACCCCCTCTATACCGTCTAGAATTTAGGATGCGAGAAATCTCATATTGCCCGTCCTCCACCACCAGGGGAACAGTGGCCAACACGTCTCCCTCTGAGACCTCAGCTTTTTTCAAGAGAGAAACATGAAACACCGGATTAATCTTCCAGGAGGTAGGAAGCTCCAACTTAACAGCAGATTGGTTAATAACCTGAAGCACCTTAAAGGGCCCTACAAACTTGGGACCCAATTTTTTAGACGGAATCCTCAAGCGCAGATTCTTAGAGGACAACCAGACCATGTCACCAATAGCAAACAAAACCTCTTGTCGTTTTCTATCAAAATACACTTTGGATCTTTTGTTAGCCTCCTGAAGATTACCACGCACATCAGTCCAAACTCTCTCCAAAACACCAGAAAAATTCTCCTCTTCAGGTACAGCCGATCCCAACTTGGAAAATGACCCAAATGACGGATGTCTCCCAGTACAACAAAAAAAAGGCGAACAACCAGCAGAAGAGGATGTATGGTTGTTAAGAGCAAACTCAGCAAGTGGCAGAAACTCAGACCACCCTCTTGATTATCAGTCACAAAACAACGCAAGAACTGCTCAATATCCTGGTTTTTCCTCTCTGTCTGCCAATTAGACTCAGGATGATATCCGGATGAAAACGACAAATGAACTCCCAACCTGTCACAAAAAGCGCGCCAAAAACAAGCCACAAACTGAGGTCCCCTATCAGAAACAATGTCAGTAGGAACACCATGCAGTCTGACTATTTCCTTGACAAAGGCCTTAGCGAGAGTCTTAGCGCAGGGCAGTTTGATGAAAGGAACCAAGTGACACATCTTGCTAAAACGGTCCACGACCACCCAGATGACAGTGAAACCCTCAGAGGGGGGAAGGTCAGTAATAAAGTCCATAGCCAAATGTGTCCAAGGTGCACTAGGGACCTCCAGAGGGCAAAGCAACCCCGCAGCAGGAGTATGAGAAGACTTAGATCTAGCACACACAGTGCATTGACGCACCCACTTAATGACTTCCTTCTGCCATCCTGGCCACCAAAAACTGCGACCCACAAGTGTCTTGGTCTCAGAGATTCCAGGATGACCTGCCAACCGAGAGTCATGACTTTCAACAAACAAATCTCTCCTCAGGGTACCAGGCACAAACAACCTCCCATGCGGCGTGTTAGATGGGGCATTCTCCTGTGCTTTAAGAATCTCATCTTCCAACACGGAGTCCAAAACAGCAATAACAACCCCCTCTTGCAAGATGTTTTCCTCCTCCTCCTCAGTACCCACCATAGGAGAAAAGATGCGAGACAAAGCATCAGCTTTAACATTTTTAGTACCTGGGATGTAAGTAACGGTGAAATTAAACCGTGAGAAAAACAGTGCCCACCTAGCCTGACGGGCATTCAAGCGTTTGGCAGCATCAAGGTAGATCAGATTTTTATGATCGGTGAAGACTTGAATGGGAAATTCCGCTCCCTCCAAAAAATGACGCCAGTGTTCAAATGCGAGTTTAATTGCCAACAATTCCCGATTACCGATATCATAATTTAGTTCAGACTCAGAAAATTTTTTTGAAAAAAAAGCACAGGGATGTACTCCATCCGTCTTTGCCTGAGACAACACTGCGCCGACCCCCATAGAAGAAGCATCAACCTCAACCAAAAATGGTTTAGTCACATCAGGCTGCGTAAGGATGGGAGCAGAGCTGAACCTCTCCTTTAGCAACACAAAAGCCTCAATGGCCTCAGTAGTCCACTGAACCGCTCAGCACCTTTCCTGGTGAGATCGGTCAGAGGTTTGGCAATCACAGAAAAATTTTTTATGAATTTTCTATAATAATTGGCGAACCCCAAAAACCTCTGTATTGATTTCACACCAATAGGTCTAGGCCAATCCTGCACAGCTTGCACTTTCACCGGGTCCATCTCAAAACCTTCACTGGAGACAATGTAGCCCAAAAAACTAAGTCTCTGTACAGCGAACTCACATTTTTCTAGTTTGGCAAAAAGTGAATTATCACTTAGTAACTGTAATACTTCACGCACACTCCTCCAATGAGACTCCAAATCTGGTGAATAAATCAAAATGTCATCCAAATACACAACCACATTTCTGCTGATCAAAGGTCTAAGGATGTCATTAATAAGATTCTGAAAAAATGCCGGAGCACTGGAAAGTCCAAAGGGCATGACCAGATTCTCAAAATGACCCAGTGGAGTGTTAAACGCAGTCTTCCATTCATCCCCCTCCTTCATGCGCAACAAATTGTATGCCCCTCGAAGATCAATTTTCGAGAACCACTTGGCCCCCACTAACTGATTAAACAAATCAGGAATCAATGGCAGTGGGTAAGGATTGCGTACAGTAATCTTATTAATCTCACGAAAGTCTAGACAAGGCCGTAAACCGCCGTCCTTTTTTTTTAACAAAAAAAAATCCAACCGCCACAGGAGATTTGGAAGGCCTAATGTGATCGGCGGCCAAGCTTGTCTGTATGTATTCCTCCAAAGCCTTTCTCTCGGGAATAGTCAAATTAAATAAACGACTTTTAGGAAGAGTCGCTCCAGGGACAAATTCAATTGCACAATCATAATCTCTATGAGGAGGCAATACCTGCGATTCCTTATCAGAAAAAACTTTCCAAAAATCCTGAATTGGTACAGGTAACTCCCCCTTAACTACAGCAGCAATACGCCCGTTACAACACTTGTCATAACACTTAGGACTCCAGGACTTAATTTCATTGGTAGACCAATCCAGTACCGGATTGTGCAATTTTAACCAGGGTAACCCCAAAATCACCAGTGAGGGCAAATTATTCAAAACTACCAAATCCAAATTCTCTTGATGAACACCATTAATAGTAAGAGGAAATTCACAGATATGGTGAGTAACATTTTTCAAGTGAGAACCATCCACAGACACCACATTAATAGGGGAAGACAGAAGTTTGGGTTTTAATTTTAGTTTTTCCAAAAATTTCCCATCAATCACATTGAGAGTTGAACCACAATCCACAAATACCCGAAACTCCATTAATTCCTCCTCAACAGCAGTGGTAGCAGAAAGAAAGACACCTTTATTGTTTAAACAAGCTATGCGGGCGAAACTGACCTCATTTTTTTTCTCTCTTTATTCATTCGAAGCGCACAGTTCTTAATGAAACGCTCATATTTAACACAATAGAAACATAAACCTTGAGCAAATCTGCGTTCTTTTTCCCGAGAGTGAGGTGTCATTGCTCCAATTTCCATCGGCTCTCCAATGTCAGTACAGTCCCTCTCCAGACTTGGAGCTGACAAGGCAGATTTACTCTCATTAACCCTTGCACGCAGTCTCCTATCCACCCGTATGGCTAATTGCATAGCCTCTTGCAAGTTACCAGGTATGGGATAAGCAATCAGCAAATCTTTAACCTTTTCACTTAAAGGGTATGCCACACTAAACAATATCGCTAACGAGATCGCTAAAAAACGTCACTATTTAGCGATCCCGTTAGCGATATTGTTCAGTGCGGCAGCTTCCAGCGACGAGCTTCCTGCTGTGATCTCGCTCGTCGCTGGAATCGTTCCGGACCCTATTTCATCGCTGGCGCTCCCGCTGGGTAAGTATCTTATCGCTGTGTGGCACCTTTTCTTAGCGATTTAGCGGTACTTTTGTACCGCTAAAGTCGTTAAGAAGATCGCTAACGGCGATAGCGTCGTTAACTATATCGCTAAATGTGGCCGCATTTAGCGATATAGAAACGATCCCGCTAGCGATCTCATTAGTATGCAACGCTAACGAGATCGCTAGCGGGATTGCTTAGTGTGGCAGTACCTTAACCCTGCAAGAAATAAACTTTTCAAAGCTGAATCGTTCCATCCCACCTGAGAGGACCACCTTCGGAAGTAAGTACAATATTTTTCCACATTACCTGATCCCTGTCTCAAACGTCTCAATTCTGTCTCAGCTGATGAAACACGATCAGGATCGTCATATAATAAGCCCAAAGCAGAAAAAAAACTATCCACAGATCTAAAGCATGGATCACTAGGCTGCAGAGAAAAGGCCCAGTCCTGAGGTTCTTTGCGCAAAAGTGACATTATGAACCCTATACGCTGTGATTCATCACCAGAGGATCTGGGTCTCAAACGGAAATACAACAAGCAAGCATTTTTAAAAGAAAAAAAATCTTGTTGTTCACCAAAAAATAAATCAGGCAAACGTACCTTAGGCTCCACGAAATGTGCTCCAGAACAACTACTCACGTGTTGCTTTATCTCAGCCACCTCCAGAGAAAGTCCCTGCAGGCGTTGAACCAAATCCTGAACCGAGACCATGATGGAAACAGAAAATCTTTCCTTAGAGATTTTTTTTTTTTTTTTTTTTTCTTCTTGGCTGGACTTACTGTTATGATCTGCTACAAGCACTAAGGAAAGGTGGGAATTCTGTCCCTACAATAGGACTGAGCTGGATCCCTACGATGTAACGGGGAACCTGATCCTGCGACCAGACCCGCTAAAGTCCTCAGCTAGTCTGAACGAAGACCTATAGTTGCGAGGGAGGAATCCCTACAAGATCTAGAGACTGGGTGAAAAGGTGGACACCTCCTAACAGAAAGTGTAGCAGGGAAAATAAAACAGAAAACAAATACTAAGAGATCCTCAGATCAAGCAAAACTGACAGAGTAAGGCACCTAAGCACCCGGCTAGCTTAAGAGTAGATAATACAATGAAGTCCAGCAAAGCCAGAAGGGCGGAGCCAGACTAAATAGGGTAAAAAGGTCATGTGACCAGCAAACTGAAGCAAAACCTAACAAGAGGGTTCTAACAGCAAGAATGAGTCAGTTTAAAAAGCAGAAGTCATCAAAGGGTTAAAACAGCTGTAAAGGAAGATTATGCATGTGTTGAAGCTGCATTTAATGCCAGTACAGGCCCATCTGCACAGCACACATTCCATACAACCCAGAACAAAATGGCATTGCAGAGAGAAAGAACCGTACTCTCTGTGAAAGTGGAAGAAGTATGTTGTTTGATGTGAATCTATAGATTCTTGTGCAAGAAGTCATATGACAAATAACAAGGATTTCTTCACTGACCTTAATGAAAGCAAGTCAGAAAAGGTCATCTTAGCTAAAGGGCACTATATGACTTCAGAAGGAGTAGGAGACAGCTACCTCCACTGTCCAGTTTCCTCAGCATAAAGCAGAAAGATCCCAATCCTAGGATGTTCTCTATGTTCCCAGCCTTGAAAGCAATCTTCTGTCAGTAAAGAAGCTCACGCAAAAGAGGAATGTAGTTACTTTTAAATATAACAGCTGCATAATCTCAAATAAGGGTCACACTCTTGTGGAAGGAAAAATCCAAGATGAACTTTATCAGCTAAATTGCAAAGAAAGAGTGTACAGTACTAGACAAGATCTGCATAAGAACTGTATCCATGTATGGCACAGACGTCTTGGGCAGAGAGACCCAGAAGCAGTAAGGAAGCTAGCTCAACTTGCAAATGGTATTGAAATCAACCACTGTAGTCAAATGATGAAGTGCACTGGCTGTCTTAAAGGGAAAATGTCCATAAAATCCTTTCCTAAAATAAGCACCACTAGATCTGCACAGCTTCTGGATCTGATACATACAGATGTATGTGGTCCAATGAGTGTTCAAACTCCTAGCAAGAAGAGATATTTTCTCACATTTATTGATGAGTACTCCAGATATACAGTCGCCTACCTGCTTCACAGGAAGGATGAAGTTCCACAGAAACTTGAAGAATATCTTGCTGTAGTGTTTAACAAATTTGGAAGAATGCCAAAAACCCTTTGTGCAGATAATAGAACCAAATATACAAGTGGTAAGGCGCAAACCATTTTGAAAAAGGATGGAAACATGTTCCAGACTACCATTCCATACAACCCAGAAAAAAATGGCATTGTGGAGAGAAAGAACCGTACTCTCTGTGAAAGTGGAAGAAGTATATTGTTTGATGCGAATCTACCTACGACATATTGGGGAGAAGCCATCATGACAGCTTGACATCTTCAAAACAGAGTGCCAGGTAAAGCCACAAATAAAACTCCATATGAGCTATGGAACTGTGAGAAGCCTAACCTGAAGCACCTCAGGATATTTGGAAGCAAAACGTTTATGTATGTTCCCAAAGAAAAACATTCCAAGTGGGAATTACACATTTGAAGAGTATCCTAAATAATCTGCTGCCAACAGTATGTGACTAAGGCTGGAGTCACATGGATGATATCAGAGTGCTGTGCGTTGTGTCACTTGCACCCATAGATGTGTGCGAGTGAGCCGAAACTCTGCCGAGTCTCGGTGCCAATCGCAGCATGCTGCGATTGTTCTTGCATGCCGATTCAGCATGAGAAAATAATCACAGATGTAAGCTGGCCAATAGAGTACTATGTGATGTTCCGTATTCTATGGAAGTGTGACGCCAGATAACCCAGATAAACCTCTAGTTCTCTTACGCCCTCTGGGGCACTATGAAAGATTTAGGCTACATTTGCATTAAAATAAGCATTTAGATAATTGTTATATCTATACATACATTTCTATAATATTTAGATCATAAAGTAATCTAATCCAGTGGAGTAATAATTTAGTTTTTTCAGTCGTTGGGATATTTCTTTTTACTGTTTAATTTAGGAGCCTACAGCCATGACAATAACATGAGCAAATCGCTGTAACCCTAGTGGCCCTGCAGCAGGGCTGTGATAGAGATTTTCCATTTCCATGAAGAACCACAAGCTGAGCTTGGACTCTTTATCACCTGCCTTCATAGAAAAGCTTTACAAATGTGTCAAATGGATTAATATGGAGACAGGTAAAAGTTACTGCCCCGATAGGAGACTGTAATGAAAATTGCAAACGCTCTGTGGTTTTACTCTTTTGCTCATTAATCCTCCATAAAGATTTAACTTTGTAATAAAGCTCATCCTGAGTTCATTCTTATTATCCACAGTGGTTTTCCAACAGACGCTGGCATCACTCGAGACAATACTAGTACCATATATTATAAACTCACTTGGATATCTTGTAGAACATAATACAGTTTTTTTAATCTTTCCTATCTCTATACTGCATCATCCATTCATATTCTGGCTTGTTAAATGCAGTTTTATGTTATTTTAATGTCTTGATTTTATATTCATTTCTACAATTTTTATTTCCTCTCATGTTACCCATTTATCACTAGTGCAAGCATTGCCAGCTTTTGCTTTTCTTTGTATTTGTCCTGTGTGTGTCTAGCTGGTTATTGTTTTTCTAAAATTGTATTACTATTAGTATTATTTTTATTATTATTGTACATATGGTATTCAATGTAAAACAAACAGGCAATCTTCACACATGTATTCAAGCTGTCTAGCAGTCGCATATCATACAGTTGAGACGACAAAATCTAAATCTCCGAGCATGCCAAATTTAGAGATGCTGCTCCACATCATAGTCCGCGAAATAGGACCGGCGTGGCATTCCCTTGTGAAGGTTTCTTCATAGTGTTATGTATTCTCCAGACCAATCTCCAGCTATCATTGCATCCATAGACAATTTTACCACACGCCGAACGGTATAAACGCCCCCCCAAAAGAAATTCATGAATTGCTGTTTTTTGTTCATTCGGCCTCACAAAAATCATAATAAAAAAAGATACAAAAATGTAATGTGCCCATAAACGGTACCAATAAAAATGTAAATAAAAATATGATTTTTTATTTTTATGGCTCTACGTTATAAACTTCTGTGAAGCACTTGGGGGTTCAAAGTTCTCCCCACACATCTAGATAAGTTCCTTGGGGGGGTATAGTTTCCAAAATGGGGTCACTTGTGGGGGGTTTCCACTGTTTATGCACATCAAGGGCTCTCCAAACGTGACATGATGCCAGGAGACCATTCCATCAAAGTCTGTATTCCAAAACGTCACTGCTTCCCTTCTGAGCCCAAACGTGTGCCCATACAGTAGTTTTCTCCCAAATATGGGCTATCAGCGTACTCAGGACAAATTGGACAACAACTTTTGGGGTCCAATTTCTCCTGTTACTCTTGGAAAAATAAAAAATTGAGGTCTAAAAGAACATGTTTGTGGAAAAAATAAGATTTTTTTTATTTTCACACGCGGGCGTTATAAACTTCTGTGAAGCACTTAGGGGTTCAAAGTACTCACCACACATCTAGATAAGTTCCTTGGGGGGTATAGTTTCCAAAATGTGGTCATTTGTGGGGGGTTTCCACTGTTTAGGCACATCAGGGACTCTCCAAACTCGACATGATGCCCACAGACCATTCGATCAAAGTCTGCATTCCAAAATGTCACTACTTCCCTTCCGAGCCCCGACGTGTGCCCATACAGTATTTTTCTCCCACATATGGAGTATCAGCGTACTTAGGACAAATTGGACAACAACTTTTGTGGTTCAATTTCTCCTGTTACCCTTGGGAAAATAAAAAATTGAGGTCCAAAAAATCATGTTTGTGGAAAAAATATGATTTTTTTATTTTCACGCTCGGGCGTTATAAACTTTAGTGAAACACCTGGGGGTTCAAAGTTCTCACCACACATCTAGACAAGTTCCATTGGGGGTCTAGTTTCTAAAATGGGGTCACTTGTGGGGGTTTCCAATGTTCAGGCACATCAGGGGCTCTTCAAACGCGACATGGCATCCGATCTCAATTCCAGCCAATTTTGCGTTGAAAAATTGATGGAAAAACTATTTTTTTGCAATAAAAAGCATCCTTTATTGTGTGACAGTTGCCAAACATAAAAAACAGCTATAAAAACTCACTATAAATAGTAAAATTATCACCACCTTAGTTAGGGAAAAATAATAAAATAAAAAAATGTATTTATTTCCATTTTCCCGTTAGGGTTAGGGCTAAAGTTAGAGTTAGGGTTGGAGCTAAAGTTAGGGTTGGGGCTAAAGTTAAGGTTAGTGTTGGGGCTAAAGTTTGGGTTACAGTTGGGCTAGAGTTGGGGTTAGGGTTTGAATTAAGGCTATGGGTGGGATTAGGGTTAAGGTTGGGATTAGGGTTAGGGTTGGAATTAGGGTTAGGGGTGTGTTGGTGTAAGGGTTAGGTTTGTGGTTAGGGTTTTGGTTAGGGATGGGATGAGGATTAGGGGTGTGTTGGGGTTAGGGTTGAAGTTAGAATTGGAGAATTTCAACTGTTTAGGCACATCAGGGGCTCTCCAAACGTGACATGGCGTCTGATCTCAATTCCAGACAATTCTGCACTGAAAAAGTCAAGCGGTGCTCCTTCCCTTCCGAGCTCTGCCATGCGCCCAAATAGTGGTTTACCCCACATATGGGGTATCAGCGTACTCAGGACAAATTGCACAAAAACTTTTGTGGTCTTGTTACCCTTGGGAAAATAAAAATTAGGGGTGAAAAGATCATTTTTGTGGAAAACATATGATTTTTGATTTTTATGGCCCTACATTGTAAAGCCCTTGGGGGTTCAAAGTGCTCACCACACAACTAGATAAGTTCCTTGAGTGGTCTAGTTTCCAAAATGGTGTCATTTGTGGGGGGTTCCACTGTTTAGTCATATCAGGGGCTCTCCAAACGTGACATGATGTCCAGCCAATTCTGCGCTGAAAAAGTCAAACGGAGCTCCTTCCCTTCGAGCTCTGCCATGCACCCAAATAGTGGTTTAGTCCCACATATAGAGTATCAGCGTACTCAGGACAAATTGCACAACAACTCTTGGGGTCCAATTTCTCCTGTTTCCCTTGGGAAAATAAAATATTGGGGCGAGAAGATCATTTTTGAGGAAAAATTATGATTTTTTATTTTTACGGCTCTACGTTATAAACTTCTGTGAAGCACTTGGGGGTTGAAAGTGCTCACCACACATCTAGGTAAGTTCCTTAGGGGGTCTAATTTCCAAAATGGTGTCACTTGTGGGGGGTTTTCACTGTTTAGGCGCATCAGGGGCTCTTCAAACGTAACATGGCGTCCGATATCAATTCCAGCCAATTTTGCATTGAAAAGTCAAACAGCGCTCCTTCCCTTCCGAGCTCTGCCGTGCGCCCAAACAGTGGTTCAGCCCCACATATGGAGTATCAGCGTACTCAGGACAAATTGTGCAACAACTTTTGTGTTCCAATTTCTTCTGTTACTCTTGGTAAAATGAAAAAAATTGGATCTGAAGTAAATATTTTGTGCAAAAAAAGTTAAATGTTCATTTTTTAAAAAAAATCCAAAAATTCCTGTGAAGCACCAGAAAGGATAATAAACTTCTTGAATATGGTTTTGAGCACCTTGAGGGGTGCAGTTTTTAGAATGGTGCCACTTTTGGGCATTTTCTATCATATAGACCCCTCAAAGTGACTTCAAATGTGATGTGGTCCCTAAAAAAAAAAGGTGCTGTAAAAATGAGAAATCGCTGGTCAACTTTTAACCCTTATAACTTCCTAACAAAAAAAAATTTTGGTTCCAAAATTGTGCTCATATAAAGTAGACATATGTGAAATGTTATTTTGTAACTATTTTGTGTGGCATATTTCTCTGTTTTAAGGGCATAAAAATTCAAAGTTTGAAAATTGCTAAATTTTAAAAATTTTCCCCATATTTCCATATTTTTCATAAATAAATGCAAGTTATATCGAAGAAATTTTACCACTACCATGAAGTACAATATGTCACAAGAAAACCGTCTCAGAATTGCCAAGATTAAGGGGTTAATGGCTGGTGCAAAAAATCTGAAAGGTATACAATTCATTTGTCACATACAATGGTGCTGGTGCTGGAAGTAAAACCTTTATTTTTACAAGAAAAAAGATCTTCATATGCACTGTGTTGCAGACTTCCTTTAAGCAGTCTTGAATGTCAACTGCCTTAGCATTTAAAGAGGTTATCTGATGAATAAGCTGACATTTGGCTATGTCCATAACTCCAATTGATTTCAATGGAGAGTGACCATACATAAAGGTCCATCATTCTACTGAGAACAGACAACAAGAACCCATTATTCTCAAAATTAGCAGGTGTCTCCATGGTAGGACTCCCACCAATCAAACTCTGATTGACTGAAATGTCATAGAAGAAGTTAGTCGAAAGAAACCCTTAAAAAAACAATTCAGAAGACTTCTCTTAACCTATTATATAATATACTTTATAACTTTTTACAATTTTCAAATTCTCTGTTCATAGTTATTTAATGGAAATCTTTATTGTTTATTTCCAAAGAATAAAAATTCATCATGGTCATGTCACAGTCAAAAAGTGTCAGGCTTCTTATAATACCGAACTTTTTTAGCTTACAGTGAATGCACACTTTCCATCTTCTGGATCTCATTCGTAACATAGAAGCTCAAATATTTCAAAACATAAGGATTTGGCACTCAATATATATCAGAATATTCCTAACTTTTGAATATGCAATGAATATACTTTATGTTCCATACTTCATTTATATATTTATTCCTAGCCATAATATGCAGAATGTGAAATCTTATGAAGAAAAGTTTTGCTTATTTAATTTTTACAGTTAGTCTTAAATATTAATACCTTAGATAGGAAGAAACATAAAATAGAAGGTCTTCAAATCTAGAGTCTAGCTCTTTGATGAATAAGTAATATGTTTTTCATACTGTCCTCCCATTTCTCTTCACTCTCAGATGTGGTCATAAGTGATCCAACCTTATTCCTGCGGGGACTACTAATTTCAAGATTTCTTCATCCTTTGTATTCATAATATATCTCACCATGAAAAATATATATGAAAGTTTTGGTATTTTTCTCTGCAATAAGCTTTAAAAAGTTACTTTAGGAAATGAATTGCTAAGAAGTAGGAATTTGACAGTAGAGAACGCTATGACAAATCAAGTTGGAAAACTACAAAGTACAAAGTGTAATATTGGAAACCTGCAGAACATGCATAGTCCCTAATTCATTCAATCTATATTTATTCTATTCTGCACAATCAATTAGTCCATGAACAAATATCACTGTAAATTATTTTTTTATTGCATCACAGAAAACTTCCATAAGACTGAGTAAGCAAAATGTACTAGAATTCTGCCACCAATTGTGACAAATGGGTGATGTACATGATGAACAGAAAAAGTATGGAGTTTTAGACCATTTTTGCCCTCCTCAACAGTTGTGATTAGCTTATAGAAAAAAAGTGTCGTGGCTAAAAGACATCAAGAGATATGGCAAATTCATGAATGCCACCCACCACTACTTTGGCACAAATGCAGATGTAAAGTACACCAGCCAAGTAATGTTGCAGGTAGAAATGGAAAGGCACAAAGATAACATTTTATAGCATATAACTCTCAAATGAGACAGTGTTTGAGTCTAACCTTTGGATCCTTTGGTATCTCTTGTATATCCATTCAAAAGACAAAAAAATCATTTTCTTCTTTGAAAAGACAAGGTGGACCAATAAACAAAAAGTGTTTAACATGTCAAACAAGTGGACCCAATAGATATGCTAAACAAATATGTGCCTGTGTTCCCGTTTTCTCTTGCGGGTCACATGATGCACTCCTGCGCTGTTCTATTCCAGTCCTTATGACATGGCATAGATTGATCACAAGTTTATTCTTTTAGTATGCACACCCCTTCCACTTGATTGTGCAGGATGTTCTCAATGTTGTCTAGTACAGGAAGTTGGATTAGGGACTAGATCAAATTGCGTATGTACAAGGCAGACATTGTTCACCTCAATGCATGTTCAGTAGTTGTTTTTGTACAAGCAAAGAAAACCCCTTTAAGATTAAAAAATCTGCCATTTTTGGCATCACACACATCATTAATTGCAAAAGGAGACTTTGTTATTTGGCATGCAAATTAGGCTACATTCACACATCTGTGTGACACAAGTTAGGGCTGTCAGTTTTTTTCCCAAATAGAAAACAGACCACAAAGTTTCATTTATCCATGCACATATTCATTTTAAAAATGGACCCATGTGTCCAGTCCAAGAGACTCAGAGCATGTCTTATTCTCAACTGTTTTATGGACTCGGACATTAAAGTCTATGGGATCTGTGTGAAACAGATGACATACTGAAGACATACTTTGTACTTTAGAGTTCCATCTGTGTTTCTTCTATTTTAACTGATCCATTGTTAGAAGTCAATGGATAAAAACAGACAGTCTACCTGCTTCAATGAAAAAAAGGGATGCAAATAAAAAACGGAAGCAACTAGGATTCAACTATGAAGACATCTGAGAAAAATATCATAGAAGCACTGAAGTGGATGTGTGAATCTAGCTGAAAAACAGATATAAATCCATTTTTGTTACTAGAAAGTAAAATTTCACATACCTTTCTTTTGGTGCTCTGATTCAGGGTAATACGGGACTGACTCTTTATCTGTTTGGTAAAAATAAAAAAAGTTATTTAAAGGATCAGGCAAATTGGAATTGTTCAAATTGATAGGGGAGAATCATAAAGCCCATGCTCAAAACAAAAATCTCACTGTAAATGAAGAGGAAATTTTCAAGAAACAGAAACATAATTGTTTTACTGTTGATTAGCGGAAGTAAAGAATTTCCAAACCTACCGAGTTTTAAGATGTTAATAATTTAGTTATTTTTTTTTCAGAATATACTGATAAGCTAAAGTGTATTAGTACTGTCCATATTCCGCGTCATGGATTTTAATAACATTTCAATGATATTGCTCAATTCCTAATTTGTTAATTTTGTCTTCTATTGAGAAGATTGGACACATTAGGCAAGTTGGCTTCTGCTGACATCTCTATGCTAAACACTAAAGGTACTGCCACACTAAGCTATCCCGCTAGCGATCTCGTTAGCGTTGCATACTAATGAGATCGCTAGCGGGATTGTTTCTATATCGCTAAATGCTGCCGCATTTAGCGATACAGTTAACGACGCTATCGCCGTTAGCGATCTTCTTAACGACTTTAGCGGTACAAAAGTACCGCTAAATCGCTAAGAAAAGGTGCCACACAGCGATTAGATACTTACCCAGCGGGAGCGCCAGCGATGAAATAGGGTCCGGAACGATTCCAGCGACGAGCGAGATCACAGCAGGAAGCTCGTCGCTGGAAGCTGCCGCACTGAACAATATCGCTAACGGGATCGCTAAATAGTGACGTTTTTTAGCGATCCCGTTAGCGATATTGTTTAGTGTGGCATACCCTTAAGCGTGTGCAGCATGACTCTGCCTTGCTTGTGCTACATTTCTAACTTTTTGAAGTTTTGAATTTTCCTTTCACTTCGTATTGATTGTGAGCTGCAAAGCTTCAGAAAGTTGCCATTAAGGAATTAGATTTTATGTGTGTGTGACGTAATGCTGCACCCCTTTGAAAACGGCATGCTTACTTACTGTTTAAGTGTCTTACACATAAGAGGACTCACTATGAACTTCACATTGGCCAGCATGAGGTACACCTGACCCCTATAAGCTTCTACAATCTAAAAATATAGCAAAAAATGATAGTCCTTGCAAAATACTGACTATTTATTCATCCAAAACATCAGTACAACGTTCCATAAAACATTGTGGCCAGATATCTGTCTGGGATGATTTAGTGAATCCTGCTTTGAGCAGAGGGTTGGACCAGATGACGCAGGAGGTCCCTTCCAACTCTACCATTTTATGATTCTATTACTAGATCTTTATTTCTTCATATTCAGTGCATTGAAAACATTACAAAGTTAGCATGAAGAAAAGAAAAATATGCTTTTGGTCTGAAGTGTTCCTGATTCATAGCCAAGGGATATAAGTAAAGAGAGCAATGACTGAAATGCGTCAACCCAAAAGTGTTTTTTTATTTTCTCCCTTCTAACTTTATAATCTTTTTAATTCACTGAATATCAGGAAATAAAGATCAAGTACATTTCTAGAGAACATTGTGCTGGGATTTTTATAACTTAGGGTGTGTTCACATTGAGTTTAGGCACCTGTTCAATGGCCCCGTCGGGGCTTACGTCTGAACCTCCGCAAAACGGGATTTGGACGTACGCACCAACGAGAGTATAGACTAATATGGTGCTAACAGAGTGAAAGTGAGCTCTGCCATGCATCAATTTTGGGACTATATACCTATTGGAGGCGGACACTCAGATGGAGTCTACTATTGTATAAGTACTGAGAGGAAAGGGGCTATGCACAAGATGTGGTGAGCTGAAGGAACATTTCTCTTTCTGTAGGAATGTAATTAGGTACCATTGTTTCATCGCCTCTAGCGATCACGTGAAGAGTGCTGGATTTTGGGGAGGGGATTGGTTTTTTTATATGTTTTGTTTTGGGGTTTTTTTGCATCCTGTACACAATTAGCTTCAACTTATCTCTCTGCACTATGAAATATGCCAGCATTCAGGAAAAAAAATATAGGATGGGTTAATTTTTCTATTTTTAATCAAGGTCATCAGCATATATAGAAGAAAAGGAAATTGATAGCAAGACTCTGATAGGCACCCATTACAATGCAAGGTTTTCAAATATTGGACTCCAAGGCCTAATTGTTACCTTTACTTGAATTCTTTTTTTCCCTCCTTGAAACTAGTTTGGAAACTAGAATAATATGTAAATTACCTATCTTAGAATACTAACTATCAGAAACTGAACATGTATTTTCAACCTTACATTTCCAATGCCAGCTGCATTTTTAAAAACATCTAGAGCAAATTTAACTAGGGGGTTGGATGGCATTATTTATGGCATAGGATCATAAAATCAACATATGTTGCTTCTCGAAGGCATCTATTACACAAAACAATGTGAACAGTTAGACAACTTAAATAGCAAGGATGCAGCATATTGGCTCAATTGCTTGTCATGCATGCTATTTTAGCATCCTTATGGACAGTTTAAGTATATGCTGTAAACTGCTGTAAACCATACAAAGAACAACATGCTGATAGGACTGAAGGGTATGCCACACTGAACAATATCGCTAACGGGATCGCTAAAAAAGTCACTATTTAGCGATCCCGTTAGCGATGTTGTTCAGTGCGGCATCTGCCAGCGACGAGCTTCCTGCTGTGATCTCGCTCGTCGCTGGAATCGCTCCGGACCCTATTTTCTCGTCGGCGCTCCCGCTGGGTAAGTATATATCGCTAGTGTGGCACCTTTTCTTAGCGATTTAGCGGTACTTTTGTACCGCTAAAGTCGTTAAGAAGATCGCTAACGGCGATAGCGTCGTTAACTATATCGCTAAATGTGGCTGCACTTAGCGATATAGAAACAATCCCGCTAGCGATCGCATTAGTATGCGTCGTTATCGTGATCGCTAGCGGGATTGTTTAGTGTGGCAGTACCTTAAAAATAAAGACATTCAATTAAAGTCTGTTTAAGTATACTAGAGCATGTATTCCTCAAGCCATTCCAAGATTCTTCAAACCATTGCATATTATTGTAATATTAAATAATGAGAATATAGGGAATATGTTGTGTTACAATGATCCTGTCACTTTAAATTATTACTTCTTAAACCAGTTTCCGACCAGCACCGGAAATGTATATCGCAATCAGCTTCCAAATCCCACTGTCCCACTATAGATTTTTATCAGGCTTATCTTATCTTATCTTATGGGTGCTATCTGTACACTTATGAGATCAGTGTCAGGAGGAGGACTGTATTACTAAGCTGTTCTCCTGCCTCAACTGCTGATATTACTAGCAGTCATGATTCTGGCAGGTTAGCCCCTTAGTAAATAGCAACTGCAATGGTTAGACAGCTTTTTATAGAGACTGGGTCTATGCTGACAGGCATAATTCAATGCAATATAGAAGGATTACATTGTGCTACATAAGCGATTAAACTAAATAAAGTTCAATTCACCTAGCGCAACAACAAAAAAAATTAGGATATAACATTTTTAAAAATGTCTTAAAAAACACCAATCCTTCACATCCCAACAAAAATTGATTAACCTATTAGAAAAAGCTTTATATATATTTATATAGTGTAAAAATATAAAAATAAAATGAAAGCACATCAGTGGTATCATTGCATTTGTAATAACTAGGAATTAGCGAACGTGCTTGATGATACTTGGTTATCACTCAAGTATCACGGTGCTCGGAGGTACTCGTTATTCTGCAAGTATTGGGCGGTCCTCTATGTAAAACTTGAATCCCTGCCCCTCATGTCTGGCACCTATTACACAGCCAATAAGCATGCAGGGATTGCCTGCAATTCACTGTAATGCCATAGCCATCTTGCTTGCGGCATTACTGTGATTGGCTGGCCGCGTGACATCACCAGGGGTTATAAAAGATCAGGCGGCACACTGAAGCCATTGCACAGCTCTGTGACATTTCGTATTAGGCTACTTTCACACATCAGGCTTTTTGAATCAGGCGGCATCCGTCCTATGTCTGAAAGGACGGATCCGGCGCTGATTTAAAAAAACTGATGAAACTGATCAGGTTTTTTGCCTGATCCGTCCTGACCTTTTGAACCCGGAAATATAACATTTTCCATGTTGAAAATACAGACATCAATGTCCGAGAGAGAGAGAGAGAGAGAGAGAGAGAGAGACCTTGGACTCCGGATCAGTTTTCTGACGGATTTCTCAAAAATTTGGTCCAGCTCCATAGGTTTACATTGTTTCCGGCCGCCTGAAGTGCCGATTCAGGCACTGTCAGGTGCCTCCGGAAAAAAAAAAAAAAGTTACAAAAACCGCCTTGTCCGGCCGCCGGAATGTACAATTCCGACGGATCCGGCCAAAAACGGATGCAACGCAGTGACATCAGGCGCGATCCGGCGCTAATGTAAGTCAATGCTAAAAAACGCATCCGGTACCGGATCCGTTTTTTTAGAAACACGCCGGATCGCGCCTGATTCAAAAAGCCTGATGTGTGAAAGTAGCCTTAGAGGGAGAGAGTGCTTGTCTAGGCCTGTGTGTGTACAATACAGTATAACTAATCAGAGGCCTGTAGTATTGATACTGATGCTGAAGCTGAGCCATCATACTAACAGTCTTTCTAAGGGCTAATCGCTTGATTTCCTGTTTGCATCACATACATTCTGCATTTAGCCTATGGAGGGAGAGAGAGGTACAGGAGCAGGGAGACTGGCTGAATACAATTAGTAGACAGGGACTAGAGCTGTGCAGTCTTTTGCCAAATATATAGCTGCATTCTTTTGAAAGGGAGGGTGAAAACATGTAAAATATTTTGATCCATCAACTATTACGTGCTTTGTGTTAATTTTTTGCATTATATAATGCTCAAAAAAATTGATAAAAAAAATTTCCTGGGTTAAATTGCTTCCCCATATACTACTCTGTGTTCTAGGGTAATTTTTTTATATATAACATTCCAAAATGCATTTAAAAATTTGGCAGGATTAAATTTGTCACCCAAACAGTATTGCGTGGTCTGGGGTACATTTCTGTGATCTATAAAACTGAAAAAAAGAGTTAGAAATTTTTGCATGCTTAAGTTTCTCAGCCATACAGTATTCTGTGGTCTGTGGTCTCTGTGATGTCTAACACTCCAAAAAAAGCATTAAGAAAATAAGCTGGAAAATATTTCTCACCCATACACTATTCCGGGGCCTGGGGTACATTTTTATGATATCTAACACTACAAAAAAGCATTAAAAAAATATTGGATTAAAGTTCTCATCAATACAATATTCCGTGGTCTGGGGTACATTTTTGTTATTTATAAAACTGAAAAAAGCGTTAAAATTTTTTGCAGGCTTACATTTCTCAGCCATACAGTTTATCGTGGCCCTTGGTACATTTCTGTGAAATCTAAGACTCCCAAAAAAGCATTAAAAAAATAAGCTGTATTACTGTATTTCTCACCTACACACAATTCCAAAGTCTGGAGTACATTTCTATGATATCTAACACTACAAAAAAGCATTATATCTTTTTACTGTATTCAATTAGTAATCCACATCATGTAACTTACTTAGTGAGTGACAAAGAACCATGCAAGCTTCCCAAGGGAGTGACGGGAAAATATTGGAGCAATCCGTTCAATTTCCTGGAATTACGAAAGCCCGAACCCAGGCCACCTCCTTTTACTGCTGGGATTCTTGCGGACTGCGGACAGGAGAGCCAGGATCCAGGAACTGGTGAGTGGACTGCGGGACCTAGGCTGGTCAGAAGAGACAAGGAGGCGAGCCAAGACCAGATGTGGAGAAATGCTATCGGGTCCACTAGACGCAAGGTACCGAGAGTTGGCGTCCCAGGGTGTGGTCGTTACTTACCACCGTCAGCGGAGAAGGGGGTCCCTTGAAGAATTTGGGACTTGTCATCACATCTTATTCAGCCATCAGGCAGTAGAGATGAAACACTTGCCTCGAAGGCTACAAGAGTTGATGGACAGAACCAAGGTCACGTTCCTCAAAATGGAGGGTCAACATCGCTGGTATGCAGTGGGTGTGATCCCAGAAGGAAGGGGGCAGGATGAACTGTACTTGAGGAATGAATGGGCCTGGGAAAGTTTCACGAGTGTGTCAAGCAGTGCCGCCATTAAGGTATTACTGCCCTTACTGCTGTATGGTGCCCGGTGAACAGAAGTAAAGAGGGGGTGCCCGGACTGGGTCTTGTGCTTCTGCTCACTGGGCCTCAAGGTATTGTGTGCTGGCATGCCACCGGCAGTGGCATACATCTTGGCCATGCATCTCGAAAGGGAGTCCCTCCAACTCGTCTGTGACTTGCTGCTGATGGCGTGTATACACCTTCATGTAAGAGCGCCAGGATGCCAGTCCAGAAGTGGGGCTGCAGGGGATCAAATAAAAGGTAAGTACAGAAAACTTTTCTTCAAATAGAATTAATAAACTGGTCTCGGGGACAGCAAGTGATAATTTGGGAGTGGGGAGAGCAAATGATAAATTGAGAGTGGCAGAGAGGGCAAATGACATATTAGGAGTGGGGGTGTGGCCATGTCACGACTCTGTTGTCGGGTGTCGGTGAGGTGCTTCTAATCAGTGCAGGAGTAGGAAAAATCAGACACTGCGGTCTTCTGGCTCCTCTTTATCTCAGTAAGCCCATGACAGTACCCCCCCTTCTACAAGTGACTTCCGAACCTCAGAACCGGGTTTATTAGGGTGTGCCACGTGAAAAGACTGGATAAGCCTTGCTGCACAGACATCAGATGCTGGTACTTACATCCTCTCTTCAGAACCGTATCCCTTCCATTGTACCAGATAGTGAAGTGACAGATGAACTAAGAGAGAATCAATGATCTTGGCTATTTGAAATTCTAAATTTCCATTCACAATGACTGGACATAGCGGTAGCGGTGATGGTGCAGAGGACGCAATGTATGTTTTGAGTAGAAATCGATGAAACACATTATGGATCCTAAAATAAGGTCTGATTAACCTGGGACCAAGTTTCCAAGAGGGAACCTTCAACTTAATGTTCCTTGAGGACAACCAAACCAAGTCACCAACACAAAGGTCTGGACCCACCAAACATCTCCGATCAGCCATACTCTTATATTTTGACCCCATCTTCCTCAAATTATCAATAACCTCTTGCCACACAGACTTAATTAATGATGAAAATCGTTCTTCAGGTATTCCTGAAGAACGATTCCTATTAAATGAACTGAGAATGAAATCCGTATGCCCTGAAAAACAGGGACTCACCAGTAGACTCATGACAACGATTATTTTCCGCAAATTCGACTACAGGCAAGTAGATAACACAATCCTTCTGATTCTCAGACACAAAACACCCAAGATAAGTCTCAAGATTCTGGTTAACCCGTTTAGTTTGCCCATTAGACTGCCCATTAGACTGCAGGTGAAATGCTGAAGAGAATGACAGGTGGATCCCCAAACGAGTGCAAAACGCCCTCCAAAATTTGGAAATAAACTGCCCCTCAGAAACAATATGTGTAGGGATACCACATAATTTTACAATCTTACAGTTGAAAATTTGCACCATGCTCTTGGCGTTAGGTAAAGTGGGTAGCACAATAAAATGTGACATTTTACTGAATCTGTCCACCACCACCAAAATTACAGTATTACCTGCCAACACAGGTAGATAAGTGATAAAATCGACTGATGAGTCCAAGGTCTACTGGGAAACGCCAATGGTTGGAGAGACCCAGACGGACGAGTATGAGAGGTTTTAGAATGTGCACAGTCACTGCAGGCGGCTACATACTCCGGGACATCCTGATGTACCCCTGACCCCCAAAAATGCACAGTAAGAAGATCTGTGGCTTTATTACTGGGATGTCCGGTCAAGACCAAATCATGATGATCACTAAGAACTCTCAGACGGAGAGTCACAGGTACAGTTTCCCTAATGGACAGGCAGCAGGGGCATCCCCCTGAGCATCAACATCCTCTTTTTCAAGATCAGAGCATATAGATGCAATAACCACCCTTTTTGTAGTATAGGAACTGGTTCACAATTATCTCCACCCCCAGGAAAACAATTAAATAAGGCATCCACCTTAATCTTCTTGTTCCCTGGCCTATATGTAACAAAAAAATTAAACCTGGTGAAGAACAATGCCCATCTTGCCTGTCGAGGCATTAGACATTTCTCAGTTTCTAGATATACAAGATTCTTATGCTCCGGGATTACCATAACCGGATGAACTGCCCCCTCAAAAAAATGACGCCTCTCTTCAAAGGCCCACTTGATTGCCAAGAGTTCTCTGTTACCAATGTCATAATTTCTCTCTGCAGATTACAGTTTTTTAGAAAAGTATGCACATGGACACCATTTACCTGGAGACACACCCTGCGACAATACAGCCCCCACCTGCACTTCAGATGCATTAACTTCTACAATTAAAGGCTGAGTGATGTCAGGCTGTATGAGAATCGGCCACAGATGAAAAATACTCCTTCGAGGTATCGAATGCCTCCTTGGCCAGACTGAACCACTTGGAAAAGTCTGTCCCTTTCCTGGTCATATCCATCAGAGGTTTGGCCACTATTGAAAAGTTTTTGATATGGTAGTAGTTGGCGAAACCCAAAAACCTTAGTAACGCCTTCAAATCCTCAGGACGATCCCAATCCAGTACCGCCCGGACTTTCACTGGATCCATGCGAAAACCTGTGGTTGATTAAACATCCTAGAAAAGGGATCTCCTCAAAAGTAACATACATTTCTTTGGTTTGACATATAATTTATTGTCTTTAAGTATCTGTAAGACCTGCCTGACATGTACCTGATGTGACTCAAGGTAGGGTGAATCAATTAATTTGTCATTAAGATAGATTATCACAAATCTATCTACTAGGTGAATAAAGATGTCATTTCCAAAGTGCTGAAAGACGGCAGGAGCATTTGAGTCGCCCGTACCAGGGCTTGTGGGGTACTCGGCACCGAGCCCGTTCACTTCAATGGGGAAGAGGTCACGGGTAGCGCAGCTCGGTCCGTGGCCCTGGGCGCTCATTCAAAGGGGGATATTTACAGGGGATTTAGAAATGTTCGTGACGCCACCTGTGGTTTCTGATCAGGGTGACCAGCGCTGCAGGGTGAATCCTCTGAGGGGTTGTTACTGGGCAGCGAGGTGTTAAGTCTTCCACAGGTAAGACTGATCCCTCAGGGAATATGGCGGTGCAGGATGCAGGCAATAAGGCAGACACACACAATGAGTCTCTTTCCGTACTTTTACTGGTGATATTTGCAAGCACGTACCGGGAAGCTGCTCAGGGTGGAGGATGCACGTCCAGTAATCACTGAGTAGGTGTAAGGCCTCCTTACTTCTTGATGTGTGTGAGTTTCTAACTTGCATGAAGCTAAGTTTAACTCCGTGTAGAACAGCTACGCCCGGCTGACATTGTGGTGGAGCCTTCTCTTGGACAGAACTAAGTCTCTATCTGCAGCGTCCTGCTAGACTCCTGTTCTTCCTGACCCCGGTTATGTATCAGCACTGTAGAGCCCCTCTGCGACCTGAAGTCCAGCAGGGTCTCCGGTTTCTCCCACTAGCCGTGAAGGTACTAGCAAGCTCGGACCCGGTGTCCGGTTGTGCAGAGTGGAGGTCAGCTATCCTTGCTATTTCTGCTCAGTCACTCTCTCTCTCGGTCCACTTGCCTGTCGTCCTACTCACACCTTTAACATAAGCACAGGCAACAGTAGGTGCCAGCTTCCTTCTCTTCACCGCTCGCTAACAGTACCTCAGTTGACTCGGTGTTACAAGTACTGCAGTTCCCCTTCCTTCACTTCTTTCTTAGGCTCTGTCCAAAGCAGCTATCAGGACCTTCCGTCAGACTGATCTGTGCACACTCCGAGAGTCACTTTCCACTTCCCTAGGGAACTAACAGTCAGCAAGTTCTGAGGTATCAGTTTGTCTCTCTGCTTCTGTCTCATCTGACAGGAATCTCCGTCTGTATGAACTCCGCTCTGAGCCCTGACAGTAAATCCACTCCAGAATGACTGGCTAAGACTAGCTACTGCAACGTCTCTCCACACCCTTATATACTCTACAGGGCTCCCTCTGGTGGCACTATAGGGAAATGTGAAGTGTGAATGAATATCGGGTGTTTGTGAATTACCTTTCTGTGCATCCTCCAGGGTACATGTGGCACCAAGCGCAGCTGGGCTACACATCAGTCAACCCAAATGGCATCCCAAGGTTCTCATAGTGTCCCTCAGGCGTATTGAAAGCTGTTTTCCACTCATCCCCCTCTTTAATACAAATGAGATTATATGCCCCCTGAGATCCAGTTCAGAAAACCATTTTGCTCCTACAATCTGAATAAAGAGGTCCAGGATGAGAGGGAGAGGATACAGATCCCGGACCGTGATCTGATTGAGCCTGCATAAATCTAGGCTGGGGCGTAAACCCCCGTCTTTCTTCTTTACAAAGAAAAACCCTGCTGCAAAGGGGGATGAGGATGGTCTGATATGACCCTTTGACAAACTTTCCGCGATATAGTCCATCATGGCCTGCCTCTCTGGACCAGAGATATAGTCTGCTCTTTAGCAGCTTGGCCCCAGGGACAAGATTAATGATGCAGTCATAAGGACGATGGGGAGGAAGTTCAGACAGGTATTTAGGCCCAGACTGGGTAAGCACCCTTGCAAGCCAAGTGCCCAAGCAGTGTCCTTGATAATACTCACTCCACTTTATCATCTCTAGAGTCTGCCAATTTACCACAGGGTTGTGCAGAGTGAGCCAAAGAAGTCCAAGAACTAAAGCAGAGGGCAGACCCTCTAGCACATAACAGTCAATACCTTCTGAGTGCATGGCCCCACCTATAGATGTAAACCTCAGACAATGTGAGTAAAAAACCCATGTCTCAAGGGTGCAGAGTGGATGGAAACTATGGTTATAGGTCTGGACAGTGCATGTGGTTTTAGGCCCTGGAAGAACCTAGCGTCGATCAAGTTAAACCCCGCCCCACTGTCCAGAAAGCCATAAACAACCACCTTAGTTTTGCCCAGATGGATTTCAGCAGGCAGAAAAAATTGTGTCCTACCCATGGAAGAGATATGTACACCTGGGTTTTTAACCTGCCCACAACCCTGGATCCTTAGCTTTCTGACTGCTGTTTACAGTGAGATAGGAAAGGACACGTGCCCACGAAATAGCCCTTTCTACCACACTAAAAACATATTCCCCCTTTGCGCTGAACAACAGACTGCTTTCCAGAACGAGTTGCCCACCCAACTACATAGATTCCTCAGATGACTCAGACCAGGTTTCCCTTGTCCCCAGACCTCCTGCACATTGGGGTGTGTTTTTATGTCACTGGCGAAGACAGCAATCCACCCAGCTGGCCAGATACATAGCCCATCAAGGGAAGCTGGAGTCTCATACAGGGCTAGGGCAACCTTCACCCTTGCACATTGAGGTGTCTTTTTATGTCTCTGGCGAAGACAGCAATCCACCCGGATAGCCAGATACATGGCCGCATCAAGGGAAACTGGAGTCTCATACAGGGCTATGGCAACATTCACCCTTACAAAGAACTGGCTATGGAGCACGGGGTCATTCCACTGAGTGTCAGTGGACAACCTCCGAAAATGGGAGCAATACTCCTGAAGTTAAAGTGCTTCTAATTAGAGCAGGAGTAGGAGAAATCAGGTGGTGCCATCTTCTAGCTCGTCTTTGTTGTCCTAAACCTGTGACAGGCAAATGACGAATTGGGAGTGGGGGTGGGGAGAGCAAATGCTTAATTATGAGTGGGGAGAGCAAATGCTGTATTGGGAGTGCGGAGAACAAGTGCTGAATTGGGAGTAGGGAGAGCAAATGATGAATTTAGAGTGGGAGGTGAAAGGCTATCAGTAAGGGTGAATTGAGAGTAGGTGATGGAGAGAGTAAATGATGAATTGGGAGTGTGAGGTGGAGATAGCAAATGATGAATTGAGAGTGGCGGGTGGGGAGAGCAAATGATGAATTTGGAGTGGAGGTGGGGGGAGCAAATGATGAATTTGAAGTTGGGATGGGGAGAGCAAATGACGAATTGGAAGTGGGGGGAGGGCAAATGACGAATTGGGAGTGGGTGATGGGGAGAGCAAATGATGAATGGGGGTGAGAGCAAATGATGAATTTGGAGTGGGGGGAGCTAATGAATTGCGAGTGAGGGAAGAGCAAATGATGAATTGGGATTTGGCGGTGGGTAGAGCAAATGATGAATTGTGAATGGGGTGGGGAGAAAAAATTATGAATTGAGGGTGGGGAACAACAAATTACAAATTGGGAGTGGGAAGGAGAGCAAATGATGAATTGGTAGTGGGGGTAGAGCAAATGATGAATTGGGATTGGGTGGTGGGGAGATCAAATGATGAATTTGGAGTGGGGGTGAGGAGAGCAAATTATGAATTGAGGGTGGGGAACAGCAAATAATGAATTGAAGATGGAGTGGGGAGAACAAATGATGACTTGAGAGTGGAGATGAAGAGGAAATGATAATGAATTGAGAATGGTGAATTGAGGGTGGAGGACAGCAAATGATGAGCTGGGGTGGGTGAAAGTAAATCATTATGAATAGAGGGTGGGGGTGGGAGAGAGAGAGGACATGACACAATGAATTGGGGAAGAGGGATGCATGTATATATAATGAATCGGGGAAGCAGGAGGTACAGAGTTACTGGTGTTGAGGATGACGGTGTGTGACTGGTAATGAATTGAGGGAAAGAGTACAGATGCTAATTAATTTATATATCTATTGGTTGGGGAAAGTGGCTATTTATAGTTAGTAGGGGCACAGTGGTGGATTACAGTTTATATTTGGAATGGTGGGTTTTATAGTAACTAATTATATATTAATGGTGGGTGTACATCTGTAGTCAGCTACGAAATGTAGAAGTTGGGGAATGAGCTCTGGAAGCGGTGCTCTAGTTAACTGTGCTATTTTCTGTAGTGATGAGTCCTAGCTGGAAGAAGTAATGGCAGTTTGCCTGGGTGAAAAAGAAAAGTGAAGACGAAACACTTCAACTAGAGATGTAACCAGTGAGTCATTGTACACTGACAATATACACTACATACTGTGTACAGAGCTCCTGTGTATATTGTCAGTGGTGATCACTGTATTACTTGTACACTGACACTATATACAGAGCTCCTGTGTATAATGTCACTGGTGATCACTGTATTACTTGTACACTGACAATTTATACAGAGCTCCTGTGTAAAATGTCACTGGTGATCACAGTATTACCTGTACGCTATTCACTGTATACTATGTACAGCGCTCCTATGTATAATGGCACTTATGGTAATATTAGTATTGTGTTTTCTATTCATGATCAGAATTGTAGTAATTGGTTACTATGTGGTGGTAATATGTGTACTGGTCATGGTGTGGTGGTATTTGTCCCGTGTGTGGTATTATTCGGTTACTCTGTGGTAGTAATATGTGAGGTAGTAATATGTGATCTGTTCATGGTGTGACGGTATTTGTTCCTTTTATGTGGTATTAATCAGTTGCTATGTGGTGGTAATATGTGGTCTGGTTATGGTGTGATGGTATTTGTTACTTGTATGTGGTATTATTTGGTCACTATGTGGTCCAGTCATGATATGATTATATTTGTCCCTTGCATGTGGTATTACTGGTCATTTTAAAAAATGTACAATACAGACCAAAAGTTTGGACACATCTTCTCATTCAAAGATTTCTCTGTATTTTCATGACTATGAAAATTGTAGAATCACACTGAAGGCATCAAAACTATGAATTAACACATGTGGAATTATACATTACACTTTACAAAAAAGTGTGAAACAACTGAAAATATGTCTTATATTCTAGGTTCTTCAAAGTAGCCACCTTTTGCTTGATTACTGCTTTGCACACAGAAAAGGTGAACGGATGGACTCTACATGCCTGATTCCCACCGTGAAGCATGGAGGAGGTGGTGTGATGGTGTGGGGGTGCTTTTCTGGTAACACTGTTGGGGATTTATTCAAAATTAAAGCGGTGAGTGGTCCAGCTCACCCCAAACCATCTCGATTGGGTTCAGGTCTGGTGACTGTGGAGGCCAGGTCATCTGGCATAGCACCCCATCACTCTCTTTCTTGGTCAAATAGCCCTTACGTCAGCCTGGAGGTGTGTTTAGGGTCATTGTCCTGTTGAAAAATAAATGATGGTCCAACTAAACGCAAACCGGATGGAATAGCATGCCGCTGCAAGATGCTTTGGTGGCCATGCTGCTACAGTATGCCTTCCATTTTGAATAAATCCCCAACAGTGTCACCAGCAAAGCACCCCCACACCATCACACCACCTCCTCCATGCTTCACGGTGGGAACCAGGCATGTAGAGTCCATTCGTTCACCTTTTCTGCGTGCAAAGCAGTAATCAAAGCAAAAGGTGGCTACTTTGAAGAACCTAAATATAAGACATATTTTCAGTTGTTTCACACTTTTTTGTAAAGTGTAATGTATAATTCCACATGTATTGATTCATAGTTTTGATGCCTTCAGTGTGATTCTACAATTTTCATAGTCATGAAAATACAGAGAAATCTTTGAATGAGAAGGTGTGTCCAAACTTTTGGTCTGTACTGTATGTGACACATTCCCTTTGATAAAAATAAAAATATACCTAAAAGAGTATAGGATATTTTAAGAAATATTTAATAGGTTAGAGTAGAGTAGGGCCCTGCCAAAAAAGTCTAGCTTGATGTGGTGGCGGCTTAAATTTTGTCCAAAACAAAAACTGTTGGCTGTGTACTGTATGTGATCTGGTGTTCGATGGGAAATGTTAATCCAATGTTAATTGGTGAGGATGTGGTGCAGAAGTGGATTTTTCCAAGAGAGGGTGATGAGACTGTGGAAGATTTGAGGGGTGGAGGTGGAGCTGAGGTGGAGCCTGGGCAGAGTCTCAAGGGAGCCTGAAAATTTTGCCAATATGGGGCCCTGAAATTCCTAGTGGCAGCCCTCGTGTCATCTCAACCTGGGAGATCAGGAGGTAGAAGATCACTGTGTATTGTGAATCGCAGATCTTTCATTTAGCCTGTATGTTTGGATCGCATATTAAATGAATTTGGTTTCCTTTGATGCTGAATAGTTTAACAACCCTTTCTATGCTGGTCAGAAACATACAGCTTAATTTCAGCTGCTTCTGATGTGGTTGTTAACTCTTCCTATAAAACCTGGCCAGTCCCTCTCTGTCTTGCCAGTGAAACTTTGCTTCTTTGCTCCTTGGAGACACTGTGCTGTACTGGAGATCATGTTGCTACTGGAGATTGTTGCATGCCATTTTGGGTGTATGCCTTCTTCTTTATTCCTATTTCCATTTGGTTAGTACCGGCATATCCTTTCCTATATACCTCGCTACCCTCAGTGAGTGTTTTTATATGTAAGTTGCTTGATGTTATCCCTGTTTGTCTTATGTGTTTATACACTAACATATCTGTCCCAGGCCTCCTGGGGGAGGGGCAGCTTAGGATATTAACAGGAGCATAGTAAGTAGTAAAGTCAGAGACACGAGCCTTTCTACCTTCAAGAGTACCCCGGGACATGGATAGTTAAGGTTCCAGTTCCAGGGACAGTTTGAGGCCACCCTTCCTTTCCAAAGACCGTCAAAGAGAGACATTTTCAAAGGCCCCACATTTTTCTGGATTCTGACATGGATCCTGTCACTAACCTTGCAAGATAGCTGCAGGATCTGTCTGTTGGGCTGTCCAACCTACAGTCTAAGGTCTCGATGCAACAGGTACCCCCAGGACAGGGATAGTTTGAGGCCCCCTTACCTACCAAAAACCATGACAGTGTGAACAGGTTGCAAGATGCAGGGAGGCACGAGAGGCAGAGCAAGGGTTAACAACTTTACTTTAACAATGGGATACTCCACGCAGGGAGATAAGCAGTTAAATGAGGGAGCAAACAGTTAAATGGGGGAATAAACAGTTCAATTGCAAAGGTTATGCAGGGTCAAGGAACAATAGATAAGATAACTGAAGTTCTTTGGGGTTCCTCAGGCTGTGGTAGCCGCAGGGAAACCAATGGGCCATGATGGCTGGTGCGGTGCTGGTTCAACGAGGTCCTGTAGGCAACAACGATCCGTCTTCTTGCGGAAGCGGTGGGTCTCCGGTACCTTCCGCTGAGCCCCTAGTCCATAGTTTGATGCAGCTGAGACAGAGAAGGCCACAGCACTATCCAGGTTCAATGTAGACCGGCAAGTATATATTGGCAACTCAGGGCGTAAACGTCTGTCCTGTACCCGGTCTCTCTTAGGTGGCACGCACGCTGTGCTCACAGACATGGAGCGTGCGGCACCTTGCTCCCTGGTAGTTACCGGATACCCTGCACTTCTCTCTCTCAAGTCCCCGCTGTGGCGGCGGGGGTAATCTGACGCAGGCCTGTGCGATGTCGGTGCTCGAGGGACGGAGCACTCCTCTCTCCCTGCTGTGCGCTGTCTACTCCCGTTAAAACTGACTGTTTCCATGTGCGCTGAGGCTGCTGACGCTTAGCCATGCACCTGCTTCCTGGTGCAAAGGTTTGTCTGGTCTCTTATTCTTTCCCCCGGACAACAGAGGAGACAGCCACAACGGTTCTGGACCCTGCATGGAACAGGTACCCACAGCCAGGTCCTCCTCCTTACAACAGCATAAGAGAGAGGCTCCTTGAAGCGACTCAAGACAGGGTTACTACCACTCTTGAGAGAGCGTACTGTGCTTTGGGTTCCCCACTTCGTATGCAGGAGCGGGCAATGATGCAGGTGCACCGGAGCCTGTTGCTCATTTCTATATGTTGGGGGTGTAAGGGATAGGCAGGTATGCGGGATGCAGTGACACGCAGGAGGCAGATCAAGAGTTAACAGGGGGGTTTATAACAGGGGTACGCCACGAAGGGAGGTAGTAACTGGGGAACGGTTAGCAAAGTTTAAACAGAAAACAAGGGTTCAATAAACGATGGCACTTATCAGTCAGTTGCTCTCAGTGGATGAAGGCGAGCAGGATCTGTGATGCGATTGTAAGCAATGCGTGAAGGCTCTGGCCTGGTTCTAGAGGAACGTGAGACACTGGCTTCGGACAGTCGTGAAGTATCCTGACACTCCTAGAGGTGATCTGAAGGTTCCGGTGTGAAGTCTCGGTGGAGGAGAAGTGGAAGGCTCCGGAATGAAAGGGTCACGAGGAACAGGAGAATCCCGGAGGGAGTCAGCCAATTCCGAGTTCCATTCCCAGATATGGTCCATAAGAAGCGACACCAGCAGTCAGCGGTACGGTACGGAATGTCTCTGCAGTGTCGGGGGTTGAAGCAGTAGTGGTCACACGCTGGAAACAGTTTGACTGCATGTGCGTGGAGATTCGGCCATCCTGCCTGGCTTTCAGGATCTGAGGAGAGGAGAGCGAGTTAACTTTCTCCAGCTGTGCACTCTGTCTTCCCGCCGAAAACCCTGCTTTCCCGCGCTTCGCCCCTTTTATGTCCGATCTGCCCCCTGCAGTCAGGTGCAAAGGTCAGTCCAGGTTAGAACGTCTTTCCCTCGGCAACAATGGTGTCAGTCTCAACAATTCCGGCCAAGATATGAGAGGAGTGCCACTGGCCCGGTCCATCTCCCTACAGGGGCTATGGCACTGCTGGAAGCCAGGTCACATACAGACCAGGCATCTGGAAATTGGGCTCCAGGAAGCAGGTGGAGGCAGTCCTCCCAGCCAACGGAGGAAGTGGGAGAAGAAGCGGACACCTGAAGAGGATTATTGTCTTAACCTCCTTATAAATTTTTCCTGGCTTTGTACTTTGTGCAAAGCCATTATAAATGTAGGAGTACACAAAGTTAATTTTTAAAATATTTGATTGAGGCCTGCCAGTTGTTATCTTTCAGGGGTCTATGGATGACCATATTTATAATTTTTTCCTGGCTTTGCACTTTATAAAAAGCCTTTATGACTGTAGAAGTACATAAACTACACTTTCAAAATATCTACATTCTAAATTTATTTCTGGATTCAATTACTCACCCATACATTTTAGCGCAGTTTTTGTACATTACGGTGGTATGTAAAACTCAAAAAGCATTACAAAAATGTGCAGGCTTGCATGCATGTGTAATTAGCTGGATTACATTTCTCACCCATACACTATTCCATGGTCTATGGTACATTTTTGTAATCTATCACACAGAAAAAAGCTGGCTTAAATTCCTCAGCCATACACATATGTTCCTATCCCACTTTGCAGGGAATCACAGTACACCACTTCTGAAACCAGAGCAGTTTGAACAGGTGGTCTGTTTGATAGCAGATAATGCTTTCAGCAGGCTTAGCAGCAATACCCAGTCTTCCACATGGTCCAGTCTCACTTAATCATCACCCTGATCCTCCTTCCTCCCACCATGTTGAGTCCCAGAAGACTAGTGATCCCACACTAGGACACTCTTTATAACATTTCTTGATTGTGGTCTCTCAACCTGCATGCTTCAAGTGGGAGTGGAGGCCATGCTATTTAGTGATGCGCAAAACAATGGTCACAAGAAGATTATGTGGGGAATGGAAAATTTTGGCTAAGGAGGAGGATGATGATGAGACACAGTTGCTGTTAAGTACCAGGATATGGGGGTGGAAAATGAGGTGGTGGGTGACAAAGTCACCAATCCAACCTGGGAAGATGCCTCCTGCCCTGCACCTATCCTTGCACATTGTGACTTACCAACATCAAGAATGATTACTCTAGAGCATAGGAACTGGCCAATCTATGCGCTAAGTACCTTCCCTTTTTTCATAGCAATTTTTGCAGATGCATATTTCATATATACACTATATAGCGCTTTTTTCAATTTTTTCTCCCATTTTCTATGACAGCAATTCAGTTTCTATGCTCTAGAGTAATCATTCTTGGTAAGTTATGGTGCAAACCTTAATCTTTTTGACTCATATGCTTTCTTTGGAGGAAAAAAATCCAGCGTTGGGTGGAAAAGTAAAAAATGAATTTTATTAACTGTTTACTTTAAAAAGGAAAAACATTTTCCATGGAAAATGACAGATAGAATGAGACAGATCAACGTGTTTCGACGTTAGTCTTTGTCAAGATCTTGACAAAGACTAACGTCGAAACGCGTTGATCTGTCTCATTCTATCTATATGGAGCTGTATCTGCCTGAATAATTCCATAGAAAATGTTTTTCCTTTTTAACCCCTTTATTCCATCAGACGTACTATTCCGTCCATGTGACCCTGGACCTAATTCCCATGGACGGAATAGTACGTCATATGCGATCAGCAGCGCTCACGGGGGGAGCGCAGCTGATCGCCGCCGGGTGTCAGCTGATTATCACAGCTGACACCCGTGACTGTGTGTCAGGAGCGGTCACGGACCGCTCCCGGCACATTAACCCTTGGCACACCGCGATCAAACATGATCGCGGTGTACCCGGGGCACAAGGGAGGATCGCGCAGGCAGGGGGCTCCCTGCGCGCTCCCCTGAGACCCTCAGAGCAGCGCGATGTGTCGCGCTGTTCCGAGGGTCCGTCCTCCCTCCAGGTCCCCGGATCCAAGATGGCGCCGGGGTCCTGCAGGGAGGCGGCTTCCTCAGTGCCTGCTGAGAGCAGGCACTGAGAAGCCTGCAGCGATGCCAGAGCGATCGCTGGTGTGACAGAGTGCTGTGCACACTGTCACACCAGCGATCTGATAAAATACTGTGATGTCCCACCCTGGGACAAAGTAAAAAAGTTAAAAAAATAAAAATAAAAAGTGGTAAAAAAAATCATAAAAAAAAAAAATATATTCCCCAATAAATTCATTTTTTCCTGTAATTAAAAAAACAAAACAATAAAAGTACACATATTTGGTATCGCCGCGTCCGTAACGACCCCCCCTATAAAACTGTCCCACTAGTTAACCCCTTTAGTGAACCCCTTAAAAAAAAAAAAGAAAACGAAGCAAAAAATCAATGCTTTATCATCATACCGCTGAACAAAAAGTGGAATAACACGCGATCAAAAAGACCGAGATAAATAACCATGATACCGCTGAAAACGTCATCTTGTCCCGCAAAAAACGAGCTATCATACAGCATCATCAGCGAAAAAATAAAAAAGTTATAGCTCGCAGAATAAAGCGATGCAAAAATAATAATTTTTTATATAAAATTGTTTTCAATCTATAAAAGTGCCAAAACACAAAAAAAATTATATAAATGAGGTATCGCCGTAATCGTACTGACCCGAAGAATAAAACTGCTTTATCAATTTTACCACACGCGGAACGGTACAAACGCCAAAAGAAATTCATGAATTGCTGATTTTTGTTCATTCTAACCTCCCAAAAATCGAAATAAAAAGCGATCAAAAAATGTCACGTGCTCAAAAAAGGTACCAATAAAAACGTCACCTCGTCCCGCAAAAAATAAGACCACACATGACTCTGTGGGCCAAAATATGCAAATTATAGCTCTCAAAATGTGGTGATGCAAAAAACTATTTTTTGCAATAAAAAGCGTCTTTTAGCGTGACAGCTGCCAATCATAAAAACCCGCTATAAATAGTAAATAAACCCCCCTTTATCACCCCCTTAGTTAGGGAAAAATAATAAAATTAAAAAAATGTATATATTTCCATTTTCCCGTTAGGGTTAGGGTTGCGGCTAAAGTTAGGGTTAGGGTTGGCGCTAACGTTAGGATTAGGATTAGGGTTGGGATTACGGTTAGGGGTGTGTTAGGGTTAGGTTTGTGGTTAGGGTTGGGACTAGGGTTAGGGGTGTGTTGGGGTTAGGGTTGGAGTTAGAATTGGAGGGTTTCTGCTGTTTAGGCACATCAGGGCTCTCCAAATGTGACATGGCGTCTGATCTCAATTCCAGCCAATTCTGCGTTGAAAAAGTCAAACGGTGCTCTTCACTTCTGAGCTCTGCCATGCGCCCAAACAGTAGTTTACTCCCGCATATGGGGTATACAGCGTACTCTGGACCCCAAGAGTTATTGTGCAATTTGTCCTATTTCTTCTGTTACCCTTGGGAAAATAAAAAACTGGGGGCGACAAAATCAATTTTGTAAAAAAAAAAAATGATTTTTTTGTTTTTACGGCTGTATGTTATAAAACTTTTGTGAAGCACTTGGGCTTCATAGCGCTCACCACACTTCTAGATAAGTTCCTTGTGGGGTCTATTTTCCAAAATGGGGTCACTTGTGGGGGGTTTCCACTGTTTAGGCCATCAGGGGCTCTCCAAATGCGACATGACGCCCCCAGACCATTCCATCAAAGTCTGCAATCCAAACATCACTACTTCCCTTCTGAGCCCAGACGTGCACCCATACCGTCGTTTTCTCCCACATATTGGGTATCAGCGTACTCAGGACAAATTGGACAACAACTTTTGGGTCCAATTTCTCTGTTACCCTTGTGAAAATAAAATATGGGGGCGAAAAAATCATTTTGTAAAAAAAAAAAGGATTTTTTATTTTTACGGCTGTACGATATAAACTTCTGTGAAGCACTTCGGGGTTCAAAGTGCTCACCACACTCTAGATAAGTTCCTTGTGGGGTCTATTTTCCAAAATGGGGTCACTTGTGGGGGGTTTCCACTGTTTAGGCGCATCAGGGGCTCTCCAAATGCGACATGACGCCCCCAGACCATTCCATCAAAGTCTACAATCCAAAACATCACTACTTCCCTTCCGAGCCCCGACGTGCACCCATACAGTAGTTTACTCCCACATATTGGGTATCAGCGTACTCAGGACAAATTGGACAACAACTTTTGGGGTCCAATTTCTCCTGTTACCCTTGTGAAAATAAAATATTGGGGGCGAAAAAATCATTTTTGTAAAAAAAAAAAGGATTTTTATTTTTTACGGCTGTACGTTATAAACTTCTGTGAAGCACTTCGGGGTTCAAAGTGCTCACCACACATCTAGATAAGTTCCTTGAGGGGTCTATTTTCCAAAATGGGGTCACTTGTGGGGGGTTTCCACTGTTTAGGCGCATCAGGGGCTCTCCAAATACGACATGACGCCCCCAGACCATTCCATCAAAGTCTGCAATCCAAAACGTCACTACTTCCCTTCCGAGCCCCGATGTGCGCCCATACAGTAGTTTACTCCCACATATTGGGTATCAGCGTACTCAGGACAAATTGGACAACAACTTTTGGGGTCAAATTTCTCCTGTTACCCTTGTGAAAATAAAATATTGGGGGCGAAAAAATCATTTTTGTAAAAAAAAAAGAGATTTTTTTATTTACGGCTGTACGTTATAAACTTCTGTGAAGCACTTTGGGGTTCAAAGTGCTCACCACACATCTAGATAGGTTCCTTGAGGGGTCTAGTTTCCAAAATGGTGTCATTTGTGGGGGGTTTCCACTGTTTAGGCAGATCAGGAGCTCTCCAAACACGACATGGCATCCAGCCAATTCTGCGTTGAAAAAGTCAAACGGCGCTCCTTCCCTTCCAAACTCTGCCATGCACCCAAACAGTGGTTTACTCCCACATATGGGGTATCAGCGCACTCAGGACAAATTGCACAATAATTTTTGGAGTCTTGTTACCCTTGGGAAAATAAAAATTGGGGTGAAAAGATCAATTTTGTGGAAAAAATATGATTTTTTAATTTTACGGCTCTACGTTATAAACTTGTGTGAAGCACTTGGGGGTTCAAATTGCTCACCAAAGATCTAGATAAGTTCCTTAGGGGGTCTAGTTTCCCAAATGGGGTCACTTGTGGGGGGTTTCCACTGTTTAGGCACAGCAGGGGCTCTCCAAATGCAACATGGCGTCCAATCTCAATTCCAGCCAATTTTGGTTGGAAAAAGTCAAATGGTGCTCCTTCCATTCTGAGCTCTGCCATGCGCCCAAACAGTGGTTCCCCCCACATATGGGGTATCAGCGTACTCAGGACAAATTGGACAACAAATTTTGTGGTCCAATTTCTCCTGTTACCCTTGGGAAAATAAAAAATTAGTGACTAAGAGATAATTTTTGTGGGAAAAAAATTGGATTTTTTATTTTCATGCCCGGGCATTATAAACTTGTGTGAAGCACTTGGGGGTTCAAAGTGCTCACCAAAGATCTAGATAAGTTCCTTAGGGGGTCTAGCTTCCAAAATGGGGTCACTTGTGGGGGGTTTCTACTGTTTAGGCTCATCTGGGGCACTACAAACGGAACATGACCCCATCAATGTTTGCATTCCAAAACGTTACTGCTTCCTTTCCAAGCCCTGCCGTGCGCCCAAACAGTTCCCCCCCCACATATGGGGTATCAGCGTACTCAGGACAAATTGGACAACAACTTTTGGGGTCCAATTTCCTTGGGAAAAATCAAAAATTTGGGACTAAAAAATCATTTTTGTGGAAAATTGTTTTTTTTTTTTTTTCACACCCAGGCATTATAAACTTCTGTGAAACACTTTGGGGTTCAAAGTGCTCACAACAGATCTAGATAAGTTCCTTAGGGGGTCTAGTTTCCAAAATGGTGTCACTTGTGGGGGGTTTCCACTGTTTAGGCATATCAGGGGCTCTCCAAACACGACATGGCGTCCAATCTCAATTCCAGCCAATTTTAGTTTGAAAAAGTCAAACGGCGCTCCTTCCCTTACGAGCTCTGCCGTGTGCTCAAACAGTGGTTTTCCCCCACATATAGGGTATTGGCGTACTCAGGAGAAATTGCACAACAACTTTATCTGCCCATTTTCTCCTTTTACCCTTGTGAAAATAAAAAAAAGTTTGTAAAAGATCATTTTTGTGGCTAAAAAGTTAAATATTCATTTTTTCCTTCCACGTTGCTTCAGCTCCTGAGAAGCACCTGAAGGGTTAGTAAACTTCTTGAATGTGGTTTTGAGTAGCTTGAGGGGTGCAGGTTTTAGAATGGTGTCACTTTTGGGTATTTTCTGCCATATAGACCCCTCAAAGTGACTTCAAATGTGAGGTGGTCCCTAAAAAAATGGCTTTGTAAATTTTGTTGTAAAAATGAGAAATCACTGGTCAACTTTTAACCCTTATAATTTCCTAACAAAAAAAAATTTTGGTTTCAAAATTGTGCTGATGTAAAGTAGACATGTGGGAAATGTTATTTCTTAACTATTTTGTGTGACATATCTCTCTGTTTTATGGGAAAAAAAATTCAAAGTTTGAAAATTGCAAAATTTTCAAAATTTTCGCCACATTTGCGTTTTTTTTCAAAAATAAACGCAAGGTATATCGAAGAAATTTTACCATTAACATGAAGTACAATATGTCATGAGAAAACAATCTCAGAATCGCGAAGATCCGTTGAAGCGTTCTAGAGTTATAACCTCATAAAGAGACAGTGGTCAGAATTGTAAAAATTGGCCCGGTCATTAACGTGCAAACCACCCTTGGGGGTGAAGGGGTTAAAGTAACAAGTTAATAAAATTATTTTTTTACCTTTCCACCCAACGCTGGATTTTTTTTCCTCCTGTGAATTTCTGGTTGCTCTGCCTGGATCCGTGCGGGGAGTTGGACTGGTTTTCGTCTATTTAAAGTGGGGTAAGCTGACTTCTTTTTCTTTTGCCATATTCCCATATGCTTTCTTTGGGTGGCGCCTATTCACACTAGCTTAGATGTGCTAGTCCTTCGTTTTGTCTATTTTTACCCACATCAGTCAATTTCAAATCCTTGTCTCAGCACGGCGTTCAGTTGCTTATCATGGAAATGTTGACATTTCTGCTTCTTCACACGGAAGATTTCCATGGACTCATGGCAGCAACCATCCCTTAGCACTCGGTCCTCAACCCCCACTTTTTCTCCCAGTGTGGTGTCCCTGCCTTGTACCAGCACGTGTCCAGGAACATCACCCATGCCCTTCTCTCTTCACACAGGTAACCAAATCATTCATCCTCTGAATTGATAGTCTCTGCATGTATGCACTCCATTCATTGTCAGCAAGCAGCTGAATGACACAAGCCCCTTCTGTCTTGCATGTGGAAATATATAGCAATGGTAACCAAATCATTCATCCTCTGAATTGATAGTCTCTGCATGTATGCACTCCATTCATTGTCAGCAAGCAGCTGAATGACACAAGCCCCTTCTGTCTTGCATGTGGAAATATATAGCAATGGTAACCAAATCATTCATCCTCTGAATTGATAGTCTCTGCATGTATGCACTCCATTCATTGTCAGCAAGCAGCTGAATGACACAAGCCCCTTCTGTCTTGCATGTGGAAATATATAGCAATAGTATGCACTCCATACTTCTGATTGCTGCCAACCACTGCTGTACCATCTTGCAACATAATTTAATGTGCCTGGTAAAATTTTAGTATAATTCATTTTTTGCACTGTGCTTAATACTTACTGCTGTGTTTTCCTGGGACTGGGGCCTCTGTAGATGCTATCAGGTGGAAAGTGCTATAACATATAGATGTTGCCAGGTCTAGTGCCTTTGATGATCTAACCACCCCCTGGTGTGCTGGCCCCAGCTGGCAAATTTTCCCAAAGCAGCTCCCACAATCCCAGTTTCCTGACCCTGTAGTGTGGACTATATATTTAGGAGTAGTCTAAAGGTACTGCCACACTAAACAATCCCGCTAGCGATCACGATAACGACGCATACTAATGCGATCGCTAGCGGGATTGTTCCTATATCGCTAAGTGCGGCCACATTTAGCGATATAGTTAACGACGCTATCGCCGTTAGCGATCTTCTTAACGACTTTAGCGGTACAAAAGTACCGCTAAATCGCTAAGAAAAGGTGCCACACTAGCGATATATACTTACCCAGCGGGAGCGCCGACGAGAAAATAGGGTCCGGAACGATGTCAGCGACGAGCGAGATCACAGCAGGAAGCTCGTCGCTGGCAGATGCCGCACTGAACAACATCGCTAACGGGATCGCTAAATAGTGACGTTTTTTAGCGATCCCGTTAGCGATATTGTTCAGTGTGGCATACCCTTAAGGGGCGCATGCATTGTGGGGGCGCATGCATCCCAGAAGTTAAGCATCACAGAAGAAAAGCATCTTGAAAACGGCAGTTATTCATGGCAGTTAATCAGGGCTGGAATCACGTACCCCACACTTTGCCTTATTTTTCATTATGTACTTTATCTATTTCCTCCTGTGTTCCCTTGTCACCCACATTCACCGCCCCATCCCCCCTCCATCACGACTCATACACATCAGCCCCTCCATACTTCCCTCTCCCATGTACAGCTCCACGCACTCCTCACCTTCCTGAAAAACCTCAGCCCATCTTGCCCAAACACATCACAGAAAAAACCTACTTACAATTACAACAACTACCTGCTCTTTATCTTCCTACTCCTACTGATTTCAGGGGACATCTCCCCCAACCCTGGTCCACCATCCCCCAACCTCAATCCCTACCCTACCTCATACCGAAACCATAATAATCTTATTAATATTACTTGCACTCCCTCATCTCCTTCTTTCAATTGTGCCCTCTGGAATCCACGGTCTGCATGCAACAAGCTATCCTTCCTGCACAACTACTTTCTGAACAACTCTCTTAATCTGTTGGCCCTCACTGAAACCTGGATTCAGGATTCTGACACTGTCTCCCCTGCTGCCATTTCCTATGGTGGTTTACAGTTCTCCCATTCCCCGAGACCCACAAACAGACATGGTGGTGGAGTTGGCATACTCCTGTCCCCACAATGCACTTTCCAGGTCATCCCCCAATTCCATCACTCTCATTCCCTTCTTTTGAGGTCCACACCATCAGGTTCTTCCATCCCCTCTCCCTCAGAGTAGCGGTCATATATCGGCCCCCAGGCTCACCCACCCAGTTCCTCGACCACTTCTCAGCCTGGCTGCCGCACTTCATGTCCTCAGAACTACCAACCCTTATCCTTGGAGACTTCAACATCCCCATTAACAGCCCTACTTCCACATCTGCATCTCAGCTTCTATCACTAACCACTTCTCTAGGCCTCTCACAGCTTTCAACCTCTGAGACACACAAGGATGGCAACACCCTTGACCTGGTCTTTGTCCGCCTCTGTTCAATCTCCCACCTAAATAACTCACCGCTTCCACTCTCTGACCACAACATTCTCTCCTTTACGCTCACAAATCCTCCACCACCCCAGCGCACTCCTACCTACCACACATTCAGAAATCTACAAGCCATTAACCCTCAGACACTTTCAGACTCCCTACACTCATCGCTGTCCCCAATCTCCTCTTTTTCCTGTCCAGATCTGGCTGTTCATCACTACAATGACATTCTTAGAAGCACCCTTGACCAAGTAGCACCGCTCACCCTCAGAACCTCCAAACACACAGTAAAACAGCCCTGGCTCACATTGCAAACTCGACTTCTTCAGCGATGCTCTAGGAGTGCTGAACGCCTCTGGAGAAAAACCCGCACACCAGAAGACTTCATCCACTTTAAATTCATGTTAAGAACTTATAATGCTGCCCTTCACCTCGCCAAACAGACCTACTTCACCACCCTGATCTCCTCACTAGTGTTGAGCGATACGATACTGATAATACCAGGCTGTTGAGGGCCAAAATCCATGGGCCTTGACAGTCTTTTAATACCAGGCCGCAGCAGTCTGCATTTTACTTGGCTGGTTAACAAAAATAGGGGGACCCCTACGCCGTTTTTTTTTTCGAGGGGATCCCCTATTTTTGTTAACCAGCCAAGCTAAGCAGACTGCTGTGGCCTGGTATTATCAGGCTTGCAAGGTCCATGGATATTGGATCCTTACCAGCCTGAAAAAACCAGGCCTCAGCGGTCTGCTTCATCTGGCTGGTTAACAAAAATAGGGGGACCCCACGCCAATTTTTTTCGAGGGGATCCCCTATTTTTGTTAATCAGCCAAGATATGCAGACTGCTGTGGCCTGGTATTATCAGGCTGGCAAGGTCCATGGATCTTGGCTCCTTAACAGCCTGAAAATCCAGGCCTCAGCGTCTGCTTCATCTGGCTGGTTAACAAAAATAGGGGTGACCCCACGCCATTTTTTTTTCGAAGGGAACCCCTATTTTTGTTAATCAGTTCCCTCTGACGTCACTGATGGTGTCCCTGGCTGACCTGAAGTGAAAGTGGAAAGCAATCAATTAAGCTTTCCACTTCCTCTCCTGTCAGCCAGGAGAGGAGCTCATTCATTTGGGGGTTTACTGTGAGGCTGCAGCATTAGCTGCGGTCCCTGCAGTAAACATTAACCCTTTCTGAAGGATTACACCGTGGGACCTGACTGTGCATGGGATAGGTAAGAATAATTTTGCTTTATTATTTTATTTTTATTACAGGAAATGGTTTTAGCAGGTAAATAAAATATGGTCAAAAACTGTGTGATTATTTCATTAAACTTCTTTTTTATTAAAGTGTGTGTGTTTGATTTTTCTTTCATACAATAGGATTAATAATTGATAGTTGTCTAATTGACAGCTCTCAATTATTAACCTGGCTTAAAGTGACCTTTCAATTGCAAGGTCATTTTAACCCCTTATTAACCCATTCGCCACCGCTACAGGGCAATGGGAATAGACGGGCAAAGTGCCAGAAAGGGCAAATCTAATTAGAGATTTGCCCTTTCTGGGGTGTCTGGGGCAGATGTTAGTAGCCGGGGGGGGGCAAAAATAATGGTCCCTCTCTGGGCTATTATTATCTGCCCCCACTCACTGGCTTTGTCTGTCTGGTTGCGAAAATAGGGCGGGAGCCCACGCATTTTTTTTCAGCAATTTTACACCTCATATATATATATATACATGTCATTGAGTTTGTGACACATATATATATATATTTATAGTTCATACACTTCTACATAGTATAATAGCCGCTAATTCAATTGATGGCTTTTGTGAAAATGCAGAACCCGACATGAAATGACACTTGGTGTACATAGGGTTAACCATGTCTTTTCATGTCCTTTGCTATCTGATTTGCACAAACAATTACATCAGTCTATGTGTGCAAAATTTCACACCTGTAGGGGTTAATTAAAGGTGTAAATTAGTAGCAAAAAAGTCCGTTTTTTTTACAACGAATTTACACCTTTAATTAACCCCTACAGGTGTGAAATTTTGCACACATAGACTGATGTAATTGTTTGTGCAAATCAGATTGCAAACGACATGAAAAGACATGGTTAGCCCTATGTACACCAAGTGTCATTTCATGTCGGGTGCTTCTGTCTTTTCACAGAATCAGAGGATATTTTACTATGTAGAAGTGTATAAACTATACATATATGTATATATATATATGTCACAATGACATGTATATATATATATATATATATATATATATATGTATTCTATGTGTGTATATTTAGTGTTTACAAGGAAATAAAGGTTTTTTTTAGTTGCGATATTTTGTTCCCATAGACTTACATGGGACTTCCGGTATCGGAATCGGATATCGGCGATATTTAGTGATATCGGCGATGCCATTCCGATCCGATATTTTTAGATATCGAGCAGTATCGCTCAACACTACTCCTCACTAGCCAACAACCCCAAGAAACTTTTTGACACTTTTCACTCCCTCCTCAGGCCAAAAGCACAAGCCCCTATCACAGACATTTGTGCTGACGACCTGGCCTCCCACTTTATAGAAAAAATAGATACTATCCGTCAGGAAATCTGCTCTCAACCACCAAGTGCTGTGACTCCCATCCCTCCCTGCATTTCCCCTGGCTCACTTTCCACATTTGATCCCATCACAGAAGAAGAAGTCTCCAGACTCCTCTCTTCCTCTCGTCCGACTACATGCACTACCGACCCCATTCCCTCACATCTCCTCCAGTCTCTCTCTCCAGTTGTCACAACTCACCTAACTACAATCTTTAATCTCTCACTCTCCTCTGGCATTTTCCCATCCTCCTTCAAACACTCCATCATTACTCCATTACTAAAGAAACCCGCTCTCGACCCTTCCTGCACAAACAACTACAGACCGGTCTCCAATCTCCCCTTCATCTCTAAACTCTTGGAGCGCCTAGTCTACTCCCGCCTCACCTGTTACCTCTCCACTTAATCCCACTTACTCCCTCCTAGACCCTTCACAGTCCGGCTTCCGCCCCCTACATTCGACTGAAACTGCACTCATCAAAGTGACCAATGACCTTCTTACAGCAAAACGTAACGGCGACCACTCTCTGCTCATTCTACTCGACCTTTCTGCAGCTTTGACACTGTTGACCACTGTCTCCTACTGTCTAGGCTCCAGTCACTAGGTATTAAGGACACTGTTCTCTCCTGGTTCTCCTCCTATCTTTCTGACCACTCCTTCAGTGTTTTGTTCTCTGGCTCCACGTCATCTCCTCTTCCTCTCACTGTCGGTGTACCCCAGGGCTCAGTCCTTGGCCCCCTTCTCTTCTCTCTCTACACGGCCCCAATTGGACAGACCATCAGCAGATTTGGCTTTCAGTACCATCTTTATGCGATGACACACAACTATACACGTCATCCCCCGACCTTACCCCCGCTGTTCTACAGAACACCACCGACTGTCTGTCCGCAGTCTCCAACATCATGTCCGCTCTCTATCTGAAACTTAACCTCTCCAAGACTGAACTCCTTCTGCTCCTGCCGTCTACTAACCTCCCTAAATCTGACATTTCTCTCTCTGTGGGCGGCACCATAATAACACCCCGTCAGCAGGCTCGCTGTCTGGGTGTTATGTTTGACACCAATCTCTCCTTCACCTCCCATATACAATCTCTTGCCCGCTCTTGCCGTCTACACCTAAAGAACATCTCTAGAATCCGCCCTTTTCTCACCATGGAAACAACAAAAACCCTCACTGTAGCATTGATCCACTCCCGCCTGGACTACTGCAACGCTCTATTACTTGGCCTCCCCATTACTCGACTATCCCCTCTCCAGTCCATCCTTAATGCAGCAGCCAGGGTCATCCATCTGGCTAATCGGTACTCGGACGCGTCTGCTCTTCTCCAGTCCTTACACTGGCTGCCCATTCATTATAGGATCCAATTCAAAGTACTGGTTCTCACCCACAAAGCTCTCCACAGTGCAGCACCCCCCTACATCTCCTCCCTCATTTCTATCTATCGGCTTAACCGACTGCTGCGCTCTGCAAATGACTTTCGACTAACCTCTGCACTAATCCGTACCTCCCACTCCCGACTCCAAAACTTCTCCCGCGCTGCGCCAATCCTCTGGAATGCTCTACCCCAAGAAATTAGGACTATCCACAATTTGCATGGTTTCAGGCGCTCCCTCAAAACACATTTGTTCAGAGTGGCCTATCACATTCACTAACCAAAGTCGTTCTATGTTTAAGTGTGTATGTGTAGCCCATTCACTATCTCCATCCATGCCTCACTCCCTCAAGATGGCTGGACCATCATTGTAAATGCACCATTGTATATACACACCTGTACTTTGTATCTCCCCCACCTCATTGTAGATTGTAAGCTCTCACGAGCAGGGTCGGCTTATTTTGCTTTAATTATTGTATTGTTAACGTTGTTACCTATGACTTGTGTTTTGAAACTGTTAAACTGTAAAGCGCTGCGGAATATGTTGGCGCTATATAAATAAAGATTATTATTATTATTATTATTACCAACCTACTTTCTGGCATTGTCCACTTAATGACTTCCTTGTGGGAAGGGATGCTACATTCACCTGACAGCACACTGGGTGAACATTGTGGAGACTAGGGCCGAGTCACCCCCTGGGGCATGGCACATATGCTACCGACAACGACGATTATTGGCCCTAATTCGATCAGGGTTTCCTCCACCTCCTACAACAGTCCTGAACCCCTCATCCTCCATCTCCGATGTACTATCATGCAGCATTTCTTCCACATCAGGCTGAAGCAGTAAACTCTGCAAAACTGCCTCACCAAAGTGGCAACAGACTTTGCTGAAGCAAATTTGTGTAGGAGACAAAGCGCACAACACGGCAGAGTTACTTAAAGAATAACAGACAAGAAAGATGTGTTTTTTTTCTGCTGAATCTACAATTAGTCATGTGTGATAATGGGCGTAACTTGTTGGCGACCCTGAAGTTTGGCAAGCTCACACACGTACCGTGCTTGGCACATGTGCTCAACTTGGTAGTTTAGTGGTTTCTGAAACTTATTCACATTTACCAGAGCTTCCAGTCAAGCTATGCCGCGTCAGCGCCCATTTCTGCAAGTCAACTCACCTACAGCTGCCACCGATCCGACACTGCTGCAACACCACATGCAAGTGCCAGCTCACTGACTGGTGTGCGACGTTCCCACATGCTTCAACAACACCAACAACACACTGCACATGCTGGCAAGGCTTTGTGACAAGCAGAGGCCACTGTGCAATACCAGCTACAACATGCTTGTCGGTGTTCTGGTCAGCCTTCGCACAAAACAACTGAAGAGTGGGCATGGATGTCTGACATTTGTACGGTTCTCCAAGACTTTGAAGACTTCACAAAGATGGTAAGCGATGAAGACACCATGATCAGGGTAACAATTCCACTTCTATTCCTACTTAAACAGTCACTGCTGACAATTAAACATGAAGCTTTTCATGCCGACCAGGTGCAGACAGGGAAGAAGACATGAGACAGGGAGATACTGACCAGTCTGATTTAATCTCATCTGCTTTACGCAGATTGGGTAACAATGAGGAGGTGGAGGCTGAAGAAGAGGAGGACGAAAAGGAGCTGACTGAGTGAAAAAGAGGCTAGCACGCACACGAGCTTGGCCCCATCTCTCCTATGTGGATGGGATGGAGAATGAGGTGAAAGAAATGGAGGAGGAGATGGAGAGCAGTCATCATATTGGAGACATTAATGTTTTGCCTGTAGAGACCTTGGCACATATGGTATGCTTTATTTACCGCTGCCTTTCCAAGACCCTCACGTTACATTCATTTTGTTCAAAAAAAGAGTACTGGTTGTTCACCCTGCTAGACACACACTACAAGGAGAACTTTGCATCTCTTCCTGAGAGGGAGAGGTCTTCTAAAATGGTGCTATACCAGAAGGCCATTGTGGAAAGTATATTGAAAAAGTGCCCATCAGGCAACGCTAGTGGTAGGGGGACAACTGGACACTTGGAATGAGCTGTCGATCTATGCCTTGGAGGTGTTGGGCTGCCCTGCCGCTACGTCTTGTCTGAGCAAATTTTTAGTGCCACGGTGGGGTCATAACAGACAGACGCTTTCACCTGTCAACAGAAAGTGCTGACAGGCTAACTCTGATAACAATGAACAAAGCCTGGCTTGGACCCGACCTTTACACATCACCAGAAGATAGCAGCACCAAAAAATGTGCACCCCTGGCCTATTGTGATGATCCTGACTAGTTTAGGTGTTGCTTTCCTAAGGTGCCCTGGATTTCATCCATTTTCAGTGCATTTATCTGCAATTATCTGCCAGGCATGCAAATCTTACTTATTGTTCACTCTTATTCACAAATAGTTATTTGCGCTATTGCCAGTTAAGATCAAATTAGTATCTTTGACATTTAACTTATTTCATTTTGATCAGCTAATTTAAAACTGCAAAGTCATATAAAATGTGATTAAAATTTCATGCTAGAGAAAAGCTTGTAAGAAATAGCTTATCCAATATTTACATTTACAATACATTAAATGAGTTTGCCGTATCAAATATTTGATTCTGATATGAAAGTGTTAGGCCATAAAAAGTCTTATTTCTAAATGAGTCTCATGCTGATTAAATTGCAGTCAGTGAAATATTTATTAGGGTAAATTTACAGATATTCAGGCAGCATCTTATCTCCAACATGGAAAAAGGATCAAGCATGTTAAAATCTAACATGTCTGACATTTATTCTCCCATTATTTGGGATCAGAAACATTTGTACACATTAGTGGGGTGCTTTGGTGTAGTTGTGATTTAACCCTTCATGACATATCACGTACATGTATGAATCTGGTGGGTGCATAGAATAGACTCAAGAAGCTGAGATTGCTCCATACATTTCTGGGCATACTTTGTTATACCGCTGGCAGATGTCTCTAAAAAGCAATTAACAGAGTTAACTCTGTTTATTGCTGTTTAACCCCTTCACTCCCAAGGGTGGTTTGCACGTTAATGACCGGGCCAATTTTTACAATTCTGACCACTGTCTCTTTATGAGGTTTATAACTCTGGAAGGCTTCAACGATCTTGGCAATTCTGAGATTGTTTTCTCGTGACATATTGTACTTCACGTTAGTGGTAAAATTTCTTCGATATAACTTGTGTTTATTTTTGAAAAAAATGCAAATATGGCAAAAATTTTGAAAATTTAGCAATTTTCATAATTTGAATTTTTATTCCCTTAAAACAGAGAAATATGTCACACAAAATAGTTAAGAAATAACATTTCCACATGTTTACTTTAGATCAGCACATTTTTGGAACCAAAATTTTTTTTTTCTTAGTAAATTATAAGGGTTAAAAGTTGACCAGCGATTTCTCATTTTTACAACAAAATTTACAAAGCCATTTTTTTAGGGACCACCTCACATTTGAAGTCACTTTGAGGGGTCTATATGGCAGAAAATAACCAAAAGTGACACCATTCTCAAAACTGCACCCTCAAGGTACTCAAAACCACATTCAAGAAGTTTATTAACCCTTCAGGTGCTTCACAGGAGCTGAAGCAACGTGGAAGAAAAAAATTAATATTTAAGTTTTGTCACAAAAATTATCTTTTACAAACTTTTTTTTATTTTCACAAGGGTAAAAGGAGAAAATGGACAGAAAAAGTTGTTGTGCAATTTCTCCTGAGTACGCCAATACCTATATGTGCGGGAAAAACCACTGTTTGGGCACACGGCAGAGCTCGTAAGGGAAGGAGCGCCGTTTGACTTTTTCAAACCAAAATTGGCTGGAATTGAGATTGGACGCCATGTCGCGTTTGAAGAGCCTCTGATGCGCCTAAACAGTGGAAACCCCCACAAGTGACACCATTTTGGAAACTAGACCCCTATGGAACTTATCTAGATGTGTGGTGAGCACTTTGAACCCCGAAGTGCTTCACAGAAGTTTATGACGTACAGCCGTAAAAATAAAAAATCTTTTTTTCGCCCCAATATTTTATTTTCACAAGGGTAACAGGAGAAATTGGACCCAAAAGTTGTTGTCCAATTTGTCCTGAGTACGCTGATACCCAATATGTGGGAGAAAACTACTGTATGGGCACACGTCGGGGCTCGGAAGGGAAGTAGTGACGTTTTGGATTGCAGACTTTGATGGAATGGTCTGCGGGCGTCATGTTGCATTTGGAGAGCCTCTGATGTGCCTAAACAGTGGAAAACTCCCACAAGTGACCCATTTTGGAAAATAGACCCCACAAGGAACTAATGTAGATGTGTGGTGAGCGCTATGAACCCCCAAGTGCTTCAGAGAAGTTTATAACGTACAGCAGTAAAAACAAAAAAATCATTTTTTCTTTACAAAAATTATATTTTCGCCCCCAATTTTTTATTTTCCCAAGGGTAACAGAAGAAATTGGACTCCAAGAGTTATTGTGCAATTTGTCCTGAGTACGCTGATACCCCATATGTGGGGGTAAACTACTGTTTGGGCGCATGGCAGAGCTCAGAAGTGAAGGAGCACCGTTTGACTTTTTCAACGCAGAATTGGCTGGAATTGAGATTAGACGCCATGTCACATTTGGAGAGCCCCTGATGTGCCTAAACAGCGGAAACCCCCAAATTCTAACTCCAACTCTAACCCCAACACACCCTAACCCTAGTCCCAACCCTAACCATAACCCTAACCCTAACACACCCTAACCCTAATCCCAACCCTAACCCTAATCCTAACTTTAGGCGCAACCCTAACCCTAGTGAGAAAATGGAAATAAATACATTTTTTTATTCTATTATTTTTCCCTAACTAATGGGGTGATAAAGGGGGGTTTGATTTACTATTTATAGCGGGTTTTTATGATTGGCAGCTGTCACGCTAAAAGACGTTTTTATTGCAAAAAATAGTTTTTGCATCACCACATTTTGAGAGCTGTAATTTTTGCTTGTTTTGGCCCACAGAGTCATGTGAGGTCTTATTTTTTGCGGTACGAGTTGACGTTTTCATTGGTATAATTTTTGAGCACGTGAAATTTTTTGATCGCTGTTTATTTCGATTTTTGGGAGGTTAGAATGAACAAAAATCAGCAATTCATGAATTTCTTTTGTGGGGCGTTTATACCGTTCCGCGTGTGGTAAAATTGATAAAGCAATTTTATTCTTCGGGTCAGTACAATTACAGCGATACCTCATTTATATCATTTTTTTTAGGTTTTGGCGCTTTTATACAATAAAAACAATTTTATATAAAAAATAATTATTTTTGCATCGCTTTATTCTGTGAGCTATAACTTTTTTATTTTTCGCTGATGATGCTGTGTGGTGGCTCGTTTTTTGGCGGCACAAGATGACGTTTTCAGCGGTACCATGATTATTTATATCCGTTTTTTTGATCGCGTGTTATTCCACTTTTTGTTCGGCTGTATTATGTTAAATCATTGATTTTTTGCTTTATTTTTTTTTAAGGGGTTCACTAAAGGGGTTAACTAGTAGGACAGTTTTATAGGGGGATTGTTACAGATGCGGCAATACCAAATATGTGTACTTTTATTGTTTTGTTTTTTTATTTACAGGAGGAAATGAATTTATTGGGAATATTTTTTTTTTCCTTTATTTTGAAATTTTTTTTTTACACTTGTGATTTTGATTTTTTTAACTTTTTTACTTTGTCCAGGGTGGGACATCACTGTATTATATCAGATCGCTGGTGTGACAGTGTGCCACAGCACTCTGTCACATCAGCGATCGCTCTGGCACTGTTGCAGGCTTCTCAGTGCCTGCTATCAGCAGGCACTGAGGAAGCCGCCTCCCTGCAGGACACGGTGGCCATCTTGGATCCGTGGTCCTGCAGGGAAGAGGCCTTCAGAACAGCGCGGTCACATCGCGCTGTTCTGAGGGTCTCGGGAGCTCGCAGGGAGCCCCCTCCCTGTGCGATGTTCCCCTGTGCCCCTGTACACTGCGATTATGTTTGATCGCGGTGTGCCAGGGGTTAATGTGCCGGGAGCCATCCGTGACCACTCCTGGCACATAGTGTCGGGTGTCAGCTGTGATAATCAGCTGACACCCGGCGGCAATCAGCTGCGCTCCCCCGGGAACGCAGCTGATCGCCTTGGACGTACTATCCCGTCCATGGGCAGATTGGCACAGGTTTTATGGAAGGGGTGGTACGTCCGATGGCAGAGAGGGGTGTTATGTTTCGGTAGCTGAAGAGTGCAGGCAAAAAAGGCAATACACCAGAGCAGTTGGAATCTATGAGATTGCAGTACCCTGACTAACCACCACAACTAGAGGCAGCCGTGGAGCGTTCCTACGTTGGTCCTAGACGCCTCGTCGCAGCCTGAGAAACTAACTACACCTAAAGATAGATATAGGAAAGCTATCTGCACCGGAGCAGAACCCCAAAGACAATAGAAAGCCCCAAACATGTAATGGCGGTTAGACAAGATGAAATACTGACACAGAAAGAAAATAGTATAAGCAAACGCTGGGGCCCAAACTAACTAAATAGAAAAGGATAGGAAGGGTATTTACTGCAATCCAGAAAACCCTGAAAAGCACCAACTCTACTAATTTCAAAAACACTGAGATCACACGACCTCTACCACCTAAATTAGCTCTCTGGTGTAACAAAATCAAAACAGCAGCCACTGAAAAAAACTGGAAAAAGCAAAAGTACAAACATCAGTGGCTGAACAAAACTGAGAGGGCAGAAGCCCCCGGAGGGGACCCTGAAGGCCCCAGAGAAGTGCAGGAAAAAATGCAAAAATATAGCACAAACACAAAAGAAGAAAATGTCTTATCTGTTAGCAGGAGATGCAGACACGACACAGCAGGCTACAAGGGAAACTGGAATAAAGGATTCAGACCAGAACAATTGATCACCGGCAACCCTGATGGCAAAGTGACTCCCTTATATAAGACCAGTCAGTAACACCTGATTCCCAGTCCTCACAATCTTCACTGGACAGACTAGTAACCACCAGAGGGAGCCTCTGCTCAGAACTCATCTCAAACCCATTCACAACAGTACCCCCCCCTTAAGGAGGGGTCACCGAACCCTCATTTGAGCAACCAGGTCGGTCAGGATGAGTTCTATGATACGCACGGATAAGTCTCCTAGCATGGATGTCCGAAGCAAACACCCAAGAATTGTCCTCCTGACCATAACCTCTCCATTTAACCAAATACTGGAGTTTCCGTCTAGAAAAACGAGAATCTAATATTTTCTCAACCACATACTCCAGATTGCCCTCAACCAAAACAGGGTCAGGAGGCACAGCAGCAGGAACCACTGGCTCAACAAACCTCTTCAACAAGGACTTGTGGAACACGTTATGGATCTTAAATGTCCGTGGAAGAAGCAAACGAAAAGAAACAGGATTAATAATCTCATGATCTTATAAGGTCCAATGAACCTAGGCTTAAATTTAGGAGATGCTACTCTCATAGGAATATTCTTTGAGGACAACCAGACCAAGTCCCCCACTTTAAAACCGAGGACCATCAGTCCTATGCCGGTTAGCAAACCGCTGGGCCCTCTCCTGAGAGAGGGACAACCTCTCCACTACCGGTCCAAATCAGCCGCATACGCTCCACAACAGAGTCAACCCTGGACAGACAGAAGCCTCCGTCTGTCCTGAAGAAAATCGAGGGTGAAATCCAGAATTACAGAAAAACGGAGACATCAAAGTAGCAGAGCTAGCCTATTATTAAGAGCAAACTCAGCCAAGGCAAAAAAAGAGACCCAGTCATCCTGATCAGCAGACACAAAGCATCTTAGATAAGTCTCCAATGTCTGGTTTGTTCTCTCAGTTTGACCATTGGTCTGAGGATGAAATGCCGAGGAGAAAGACAATTGAACACCCAGTTTAGAACAAAAAGTCCTCCAAAATCTGGAAACAAACTGGATTCCTCTGTCAGACACAATGTTCTCAGGAATGCCGTGTAAACGAACCACGTGCTGAAGGAACAACGGCACCAATTCAGAGGAGGAAGGCAACTTAGGTAATGGCACAAGATGTATCATTTTGGAAAACCTATCACAAATTACCCAGATGGTGGTCATTCTCTGAGAACAGGAAGGTCGGAAATGAAATCCATAGAGATATGGGTCCATGGTCTCTTGGGCACAGGCAATGGCATCAACAAACCACTAGAGCGAGAGCAAGGCTTGGAGCGAGAGCAAGTCCCGCAGGACTGCACAAATTCCCTGACATCACGAGACAAGGTAGGCCACCAAAAGGACCGACTAACCAAGTCTCTGGTACCAAAAATTCGGGATGCCCAGCCAACGCGGAACAATGAATCTCAGACATCACATTCTTTTTCCA
>JARQOD010000001.1:309101442-309142225 GCA_033576555.1 Oophaga sylvatica
AAGTGAATCTCTGCTTAAGTTGCTGAAACGCAGAGACTGCCTCAGGAGGCCAATTCACCACATCAGAACCCTTTCTGGTCAAATCAGTTAATGGTTTAACAATAACCGAGAAATTACCAATAAATTTACGATAAAAATTGGCAAAACCCAAAAATCTCTGAAGAGCCTTTAATGAAGTAGGTTGGACCCAATCACAGATGGCCTGAACCTTGACCGGGTCCATTTCAATAACAGATGGGGACAAAATGAATCCCAGAAATGAGATCTTCTGTATGCCAAAAAGACACTTTGATCCCTTCACATACAGAGCATTCTCTCTCAAAATCTGGAATACAGTTCGAACATGTTTCACATGAGAGTCCCAGTCATTAGAAAAAATCAAGATATCATCCAAATAAACAATCAGAAACTTGTCCACAAAATCCCTGAAAATGTCATTCATGAAGGACTGGAAGACGGAAGGAGCATTAGTGAGCCCAAAGGGCATCACAAGGTACTCAAAATGCCCTTCAGGGGTGTTAAATGCCGTCTTCCATTCATCCCCGTGCTTAATGCGAATAAGGTTATACGCCCCCCTGAGGTCAAGCTTGGTAAACCAAGTAGCGTTTTTCACCCTGGAAAACAGGTCAGAAATCAAGGGTAACGGGTATTGATATTTCACAGTAATATTGTTCAAGAGACGATAATCAATACACGGCCTTAATGAACCATCTTTTTTGGCCACAAAGAAAAAACCGGCACCTAAGGGTGAAGAGGATGGTCTGATATGACCCTTCTCCAATGATTCCTTGATATAAGACCGCATAGCGTCATGTTCAGGTACAGACAAGTTAAAAAGGCGACCTTTAGGGAATTTACTACCTGGCACTAATTCAATAGCGCAGTCATAGCTCCTATGGGGAGGTAAGGATGCAGATTTACTTTCGCTAAACACATCACAAAAATCAAACAAAAAGTCAGGAACATCCTCAGCCTGGGGGGAGGCAGAAAAAACAGGAGTGTTGGTATTAACACATTGGCAGCCCCAACTGGTTACAGACACAGATTTCCAATCCAAAACAGGATTATGAGACTGTAACCAAGGGAAACCCAGCACTATAATGTCATGCAGATTATATAGAACCAAAAATTTGCAGCACTCCTGGTGATCAGGTTCAACCCTCATTATCACCTGAGTAGAAAACTGGGGTTTATTCTCAGCCAAAGGGGTAGAATCGATCCCCAGTAAAGGAATAGACTTCTGTAGGGGTATCAAGGGAAACCCACAACGTTTAGCAAAATCATAATCCATCAGGTTAATAGCTGCTCCAGAATCAACGAAAGCCTGAGCAGAAAATGAGGACAGAGAGCATATCAGAGTGACAGTTAATAAAAACTTAGTCTGAACACTACCCAAGACAACTGAGCGTGCAAAATGTCTTCCCCGCTTAGGGCAGACTGAAATAGCATGAGAGGCATCACCACAGTAGAAACATAACCCATTGCGCTTTCGAAAATCATGACGCTGTGCCCCAGACACCACTCCATCACACTGCATGGGCTCAGCAGCTGGCTCACAAGGCAACACCACTCCACGCATACTTCTCCGCTCACGCAAACGTCTGTCAATTTGAATCGCTAATGACATAGAATCATTGAGACCAGAGGGGACAGGGAATCCCACCATAACATCCTTTACATTATCCGACAGACCCTTCCGGAAAAGGGCCGCCAAAGCGTCGTCATCCATTTGGTCAGGACTGCCCACCTACGGAATCTCTGACAGTATAGCTCAGCGTCATCAAGCCCCTGATTTAATGCCAACAAGGCTTTTTCAGCTTGATCAGTGACATTAGGCTCATCGTACAATAACCCCAAAGCCTGAAAAAACGCATCAACATCACTCAAAACAGGATCCCCAGGTATCAGGGAAAAAGCCCAATCCTGAGGATCGCCGCGCAGGAGAGAGATGATAATTTGAACCTGCTGCGCTGCGTTTCCTGAGGACTTAGATTTTAAGGCAAGAAACAATTTACAATTATTTTTGAAATTCTGAAACTTAGCTCGATCCCCTAAAAACAAATCTGGCATGGGAATCCTAGGTTCCACAACAGGCAACCCAGCAAGATATGCAGCAATACTCCGAACCTCAGTGGCAAGCTGATCCACACGGCCAGACAACTGTGCAAACTCCATTGAGAGAAAAGATCCTCCCCAGCACCCAGAGATACAGAGGGAAAAAAAAAAAAAAATGCAACAAACAGAAAAATATCTCTGACAACTTTTCTTCCTTCAAAATATTTTTTCCCTTCTGTGAGTACCATACAATTTTTATGGCCGGTGATACTGTTATGTTACGGTAGCTGAGGAGTGCAGGTAAAAAAGACAATACACCAGAGCAGTTGGAATCTATGAGATTGCAGTACCCTGACTAACCACCGCAACTAGAGGCAGCCGTGGAGCGTTCCTACGTTGGTCCTAGACGCCTCGTCACAGCCTGAGAAACTAACTACACCTAAAGATAGAAATAGGAAAGCTATCTGCCCCGGAGCAGAACCCCAAAGATAATAGAAAGCCCCCAAACATGTAATGGCGGTTAGACAAGAGGAAATACTGACACAGAAAGAAAATAGTATGAGCAAACGCTGGGGCCCAAACTATCTAAATAGAAAAGGACAGGAAGGGTACTTACTGCAATCTCAGAAAACCCTGAAAAAACACCAACTCTACTAATTTCAAAATCACCTGAGATCACACGACCTCTACCACCTAAATTAGTTCTCTGGTGTAAAAAAATCAAAACAGCAGCCACTGAAAAAAAACTGGAAAAAGCAAAAGTACAAAACACAGTGGCTGGACTAAACTGAGAGGGCAAAAGCCCCCGGAGGGGACCCAGAAGGGCCCCCACAGAAGTGCAGGACAAAATGCAAAAATATAGCAAAAACACAAAATAAGAAATTGTCTTATCTGATAGCAGGAGATGCAGACACGACACAGCAGGCTACAAGGGAAACTGGAAAGAAGGATTCAGACCAGAACAATTGATCACCGGCAACCCTGATGGGAAAATGACTCCCTTATATAAGACCAATCAGTAACACCTGATTCCCAGTCCTCACAATCCTCACTAGTACCGCTTGTAACCACCAGAGGGAGCCTCTGCTCAGAACTCATCTCAAACCCATTCACAACAGAGCGCCGTTTGACTTTTTCAATGCAGAATTGTCTGGAATTGAGTTTGGACGCCATGTATTTGGAGAGCCCCTGATGTGCCTAAATAGTGGAAACTCCTCACAAGTGACACCAATTTGGAAACTAGACCCCCTAAGGAACTTATCTAGATGTGTGGTGAGTACTTTGAACCCACAAGTGCTTCACAGAAGTTTATAAGGTAGAGCCATAAAAATAAAAAATTATGTTTTTTTTCACAAAAATGATCTTTTTGCCCCAATTTTTAATTTTACCAAGGGTAGCAAGAGGAATTGGACCCCAAAAGTTGTTGTGGAAATTGTGAGAGTGGATGCCATGTCGAGTTTGGACAAGTGCCTAAACAGCAGAAACCCCCCAAAACTGACCCTATTTTGGAAACTACACCTCTCAAAGATTTTATCCAGGGGTACATTGAGCAATTTGAACCCACTGCTACGACACAGAATTTGATAACATTAGGACGTCAAATTGTAAAAGTTCATTTTTTCTACAAAAATCTTGTTTTAGACCTGAATGTCTCACTTTTGTCAGAGATTACACCAAAAAGTGGACCCCACAATTTTTTACCTACTTTTTTATGAGCGTGGTGATATGTAAGGAGGGCCCGGTCAGTAGTCGTGACCTGGATTACCCTAACATCCATGTCCAGCCCTTCCCCTGTTCTTCCCTCTAGCATACCTGCATCTCCAGATTCCACTCCTCCTGGGCACCTCCCAGGCATCGACGGTCACCTTCCTTGAGACCCCTAGTAATGGAGACACAGTCCAGAATTTTTTTTTTGTGATTGACCTAGGCTGCTGTACACACATACAGCAGCTCTGCACTGCCCCAGGCTCTGCGTGATTGTGCACCTGTATCTGGGCCTGTTTCACCCTTCATCTGTGGTTGCTGGTTTGGCAAGTGTAGAAGTCAGATCTGAAATGTCCATCTTTGGATCTGGTCGGCTTTTACCTGCTCTTACTGGCACCATGGGAGTGATTCAGCTATGCTTCAGGTACTTTTGCAGTTTTTTTGCAGTCTTACTTTTGCAGTTTTTTTGCAGTCTGCTTTTAATATATTTAGGAGGCCGTAATGGCACAGCGAAAATAAAAAACGTAGAGTAGGACTGCCCCATATGAGAATGCATTGTCGTGGCGGGGTGGCTCAAAGAATTGATCAATTATTTGCCAAATGTCTCATTTTTAAAAAAAACAGTTAGAAACTAATATGTGCAGATGCACTTAATGTATTGCATGCTGACCATGTGCAGCGCTGGCTTCTCCCCCTTTTTTGACAGTCCAGAATAACTTGAACACATTCTTTACTTAACACTAGTGTTGAGCGATACGGTAATGTAAATATCGGCTATCGGCCGATATTAGCTCTATCGGCCTTTCGATAATTTGTTTCGATATTTTCGTCTTATCGAATACCGGAATCGGATTTGTCACTGTCACTGTGAGTGTCCGTCGGTCGGGTCTGTCAGGAGTCAGCGGCACTTACCTGGCAGAAGATCTCCGGGGGTCACGGCCTGGACTGCTTCATGGCCGCCATCATCTTTCCCCGGCGGTCACATGCAGTTTCTCGCGATAACTGCAGTGACTGCTGGGTAATCCCGGCCGTAAAGCAGTCAGTCCGATGACGTCACCGCCGGGGAAGCAGGTAATCAGCTGTGCTGCGCCGGGATGACAGGCTCTGCCTGTCATTCTGATGTAGCAGAGCTGGATCGTCGTGGGACACTCGTTACTATGGACTGCGTCGGTCAGGTGGTATACTTTTTTTTTTTTTTTCATTTTTTTACAGGAGATCGATGGCGTCGCAGGATGAGACTGTAATAAAAGTAATGAAAACTGTGTTTTTTTTTTTTTTATTAAATTAAAAAACTTTTTTATGAACATTCACCCGTCCGGGTACATAAACAATTTAACTATTTACATACAGTGACCCTGTCCGGGTTATTTATAATTCTTTGGCAGGGGTGTTCCAGGTACCACCTGGTACTCTTCTGATGCTTGCCAAACATCCGAGGCACCAAGGACCACCAGGACCTGATGACGTCGTGTGGCCTGTACAGTCAAGTCGTGACCCGCTATCTGGGTCTGTGTGGCCACCTCTTTCATCTCCCTCCTGGTCTGGAACCCTATGTCCCGGACTGAACGAACCCCAGGGGGCCTAACAGGGCCGGGTACGGGCCAGCTATACTTATCATGTCCATAGCTGGGGCTGCTGAGGAGACCACTGAGGGAGGCTGGGGAGATTTACGGCGTGGGGTGGGCACTTTTGCAGAGGCCTGGATGTGGGAGGCTGAAGGCTCCGAGGGTCTCACAGGTTCCTGACACTCTGGGGAGTAGGGGTCGCACCTGGTAACATTTAGGGCGTACCATCCATTGTAACCCCAGTGTCGGGTGTAAGTCACCAAGTCTCCTGGCAACAGGTCCCTCCCCGGGTGTCCTTCTGGGAGGTGAGCCTCCACGTCCCGCCGGTTCACAAAAACTTCTAAATAAAGTCCAGGCTCCTGGATGAAGCCCCAACCACCTTTCAATTTAAAGCTCCGTACTGCACCCTTACGCTGCGGCTCCCTCAGGGTTCCTTTATCCTTTCTCATCCGGTCCTTATCTGCCCGGTCCTTCTCCAGCTGACGTTGGCGAAGTTTTTGGGATTCTCGCTGCTCCCTTTGTCGCTCTGCTTCCTTCTCCCAACGTCTTCACTCTTCCTCCTGACGCCGGTTGAAATTCTCCTCCACCAGCAGCTCCATGTCTCCACCATCAAACTGCAGCTTACAGTGTCCGGTTTGCAGCAGCTCTCCTGGCGCCCCCCACTCCTGGCGGCGCTCACCTGCGGAGGAAGCAGCCGGCTCTGGAACAGATGACAGTCGGGCTCCGGTACAGACTGGTAGACCTCTGGTGCCTGCGCGGCCTCCTCCATGAGGACGGGTGTCGCTTCTTCTGTCTCAGCGACGGGGGCAGACAGCGGGATCTGGGGTGCTGCCGGTGGAGAGGTTTTTGCAGGAACGGGTGCCTCCACTGCGACAACGTCAACCGGATCACATTGCAAGGGCTGGATGCCCGCACGGACTCCTCTACTAGAACGGGTGCCTCACCTTCCGGTACAGACACTTCAGGTAAGAGGGATTGGCGCCGCTCCAAGTTTAGTTTTAGGACACGCCAGCTGGCTTCCATCCTGGCGACCTCCTCCCGGTGCCGGGCCAGGCCTCTTAGGGTATCCTCCGCTTCTTGCAGCGTAGGAGGGTTTCCAGGCCGGGTGCCCAACGGTGGTTCCGAGGCGATCGGGTCGCTTCCGTGGGGGGAGAGCTCTGACTGCTCCATCCCTTCACACTTCTGCTCGTGTCCATTAGCCATCTCTGCCAAGTCACATGTGTCATTAGCATCTGGGAGGGCCCCTCTTTTGTAGTGAGGCAGGACCTTCGTGTTAGGATGAGGAGGCGGAACTGAAGAGCTGTGGGGCACGATCTTACATTGCAGTACCATTTAGAGCCATCGTTTTCACGTCACTGAGTGAGTGTGTACACCCATGAAGAGCACGCCCTTCTTCTTCACCAGTGCCTCGTCGTGACGCAGATATGGCGGAAAAATGGCAAATACATTCTCTGATGATTTTAGAAATTCTCAAGCACAAAACCAGTTCAATTCAGGCACACAGGACTCGCTTATAGCGAGCTACAGAATCCTGTTCGTGACGCCCAAGTTGAGTGGCACAGAGCCAGAGGTTTTGGGGGTACTCGGCACCGAGCCCGTCGACTTCTATGGGGTATGTCACGGCTTTACCCGGCAATTGAATCAGAGTCTATTTTACTATGTAGAAGTGTATAAACTATAAATATATGTATATATATATATGTCACAATGACATGTATATATATATATATATATATATATGTATTGTATGTGTGTATATTTAGTGTTTACAAGGAAATAAAGGTTTTTTTTAGTTGTGATATTTTTTTCCCATAGACTTACATTGGACTTCCGGTATCGAAATCGGATATCGACGATATTTAGTGCTATCGGCGATACAATTTTGATACGATATTTTTAGATATCGAGCACTATCGCTCAGCACTACTTAACACTTCACATGTTTCATCCACAGTTGGCACAACAGGTGTTACATTCGTTTCATTTTCTCTCCCTGCCTTGCTGTCACTTCTGTGCAGAACACGCCTGAACCGGACCATCTTAGACTGCTCCCCAGTTACTTCCATGTCTGACCTCACCATAATGACACTTCCTTCAGCCTGCTTCGCCTCAGTACTGAATTCATCAATCATTACATTTGGTGGCCCCCGGTGAAGCATCCGGCCCGTCTGTACCGAACTCGTCAAAGCTCCAACTCCCCTCAGTTCCTTAGTCCAACCAACTTCTACCCTAAAAGCATTGGTCCAGGCAGTAAGACGCCACATCTTTCCTCTCTGTTTAGGACCACTGTGAGACTATGCAGCGGCCGTGGGTAACGTGGGTTCCTGTTCTTTAACGTTTCATGGCTGCCGGTTGTCTGGAATTAAGCCCTTGTGGACACTTGGGCATGCTGGCCTCATCTGAGCTAACTTCCTAAGAACCTTTCACTACTACCCGGCAGCCACTCCTACACTTAACCCTATGTGAAATTACCTAGCAACTATACTTAACAAGGCCCACTAGTATGCTCCCACCTAGTGGCCCGCAAAAGTACTACACTTACCCAGATATAGAGACTATATTCTAAAGTGCACTCCTCTAATGTCCAAACAGGATGCACTTAACTTTTCCTAAGCTATAGATATGTAAAGAACATCACATAATATAATGTTATACAGAGAAACAGAAAACATAGGCAAAAACACATGTACACAATGGTAACACATCAAGAATGTGGCAATACCATTACTATTAGCAGTAGTACATATATTATGTAGCAATACCACCAAACGTTTATACTTACACAACGACTATTTACATGATAAAACATTAAACACACTTAAGGGGTGGGTGAAACAGGAATACTCCTTCACCCCCACTTACAGATATCGCATATGTAGTCAAAAAGTTCTGTTTGGACAAACTGCAGTGCTCAGACAGGAAGGGGGACAATGTGACAAATTTGGCTGTATTTGAAAATCCTTTAACAAATTATGACTCACAGAGGGAGGCATGTTCCTAAAAATACATTAACTGGTTATAAAATTTGGTCATGCTAACAAAACAGTTGTCCCGCATTTGCGTATATTGTAGCAGGAAGAATAAACTGTACTGGAATGACGGGTAAAATGTGGAGGAAAATGCAGCCAACTATGTGGCAAAGCTAAGTTTGTTCCAAAGATGAAAGAACACCAGCAGGGCTAAAATGGCAGACACTTTCAGAGACAGGTCGTACAACGTCCTTTTAGCTCCATCAATCCCTATATGAAAGTCAAATGTGCAAATAGACGTGGGGCACCATATCAAGCTCCCACCCACCAAGGTCAGAACCACTATATGCTCAAAACAACCAATCCCCTACAGAATCTGTAAAGTATTGTCTGGTACCAGAGGTTCGGCAAGAACCATACAGTAAAGCCTATAGTGTATAAGTACGGAACTTCCTCATTTTTAGAAATCCTCCAATAAAATGATCATGCCAGTATCACCAACATAAATATAAGTAATATAAATGGAAGCCAGAGTTTTGTGTAGCAAGACTGTCATAAAGACAACGTTAGATAAATGGTCAAAAATGTTTGTGAGTAATCAAGTCCTAGAATTAATTTTCAGATGACCTGACTCTTCAAGAACATTTGTGGGGTCCACACTCTGGGTTGTACAGATGTGGGTACGTGGATGAGAATTTGTAGTTTGGTGTTGTGAATGTGCTAGAAATGAATTCTGAGCAGAAGCTCCCTCTGGTGGTTACAAACAGTACTGAACTGTTCAGTGAGGATTGTGAGGACTGGCGATCAGGTGTTACTGACTGGTCTTATATAAGGGAGGTTCCCTCCCATCAGGGTTGCCGGTGATCAATTGTTCTGGTCTCATCTTTGATTCCTGTTCACTTTGAAGCTTGCTGTTTCGTGTCTGCATCTTCTGCTAACAGATAAGACATTTTCTTCTTTTAGTTTTTTGGTGCTTGCTTTTTGCATTTTGTCCTGCACTTCTGTGGGGGTCTGCCGGGTCCCCTCCGGGGGCTTGTGCTCCTCTCAGTTTAGTTCAGCCACTGTTGTTTGTTCATTTGCCTTTTCCAGTTTTTTCAGTGGCTGCTGTTTAGTTTTGTTACACCAGAGAACTGATTTGGGTGGTGGAGGTCGTTTTTGTAATTAGTAGAGTTGGTACTTTTTGGGTTTTTTTGGGATTGCAGTAAGTGTCCTTCCTATCCTTTTCTATCTAGCAAGTTTGGGCCCCAACGTTTGCTCATACTATTTTCTGTCTGTGTCTGTAGCTCCTCTTGTCTGGCCGCCATTGCATGTTTGGGGGCTTTCTATGTTCTTTGGGGATCTGCTCCGGGGCAGATAGTTTTCCTCTTTCTGTCTTTAGGTGTAGTTAGCTTTTCAGGCTGTGACGAGGCGTCTAGGACCAACGTAGGTACGCTCCACGGCTGCCTTTAGTTGTGGTGGTTAGTCAGGGTACTGCAATCCAATAGATTCCAACCTCTCTGGTATATTTCCTTTTTTGCCTGCTCTCCTCAGCTACCAAATCATAACAGTATCACCGGCCAAAAAACTGATATTTATATGGTACTCACAGAAGGGAAAAATAGTGTTAAAGAAAGAAGATTGTCAGAGTTGCCAGAGATTTTTTTTTTTTCCCTCTGTATCTCTGGGTGCTGAGGAGGATTTTTTTTTCTCTCAATGGAGTTTGCACAGTTGTCTGGCCGTGTGGATCAGCTTGCCACTGAAGTTCGGAGTATTGCTACCTATCTTGCAGGGTTGCCTGTTGTGGAACCTAGGATTCCCATGCCAGATTTGTTTTTAGGGGATCGAGCTAAATTTCTGAATTTCAAAAATAACTGTAAGTTGTTTTTTGCCTTAAAATCTAAGTCCTCAGGGAACGCAGCACAGCAGGTTCAAATTGTCATCTCTCTCCTGCGCGGCGATCCTCAGGATTGGGCTTTTTCCCTGACACCTGGGGATCCTGTTTTGAGTAATGTTGATGCATTTTTTCAGGCTCTGGGGTTATTGTACGATGAGCCTAATGTCACTGATCAAGCTGAAAAAGCCTTGTTGGCATTAAATCAGGGGCTTGAGGACGCTGAGTTGTACTGTCAGAAATTCCGAAGGTGGGCAGTCCTGACCAAATGGAATGACGATGCTTTGGCAGCCCTTTTTCGGAAGGGTCTGTCAGAGAATGTAAAGGATGTTATGGTGGGATTCCCTGTCCCCTCTGGTCTCAATGATTCTATGTCATTAGCGATTCAAATTGACAGACGTTTGCGTGAGCGTAGAGGTATGCGTGGAATAGTGTTGCCTTGTGAACAAGCTTCTGAACCCATGCAGTGTGATAGAGTGGCTTCTGGGGCACAGCGTCATGAGTTTCGAAAACGCAATGGGTTATGTTTCTACTGTGGTGATGCCTCTCATGCTATTTCAGTCTGCCCTAAGCGGGGAAGACGTTTTGCACGCTCAGTTGTCTTGGGTAGTGTTCAGACTAAATTTTTGTTGACTGTTACCCTGATTTGCTCCCTGTCCACATTTTCTGCTCAGGCTTTTGTTGATTCGGGAGCAGCTATTAACCTGATGGATTTTGATTTTGCTAAACGTTGTGGGTTTCCCCTGATACCCCTACAGAAGTCTATTCCCCTACTGGGGATCGATTCTACCCCTTTGGCTGAGAATAAACCTCAGTTCTCTACTCAGGTGATAATGAGGGTTGAACCTGATCATCAGGAGAGTTGCAAATTTTTGGTGCTGTATAATCTGCATGACATTATCGTACTGGGCTTCCCTTGGTTACAGTCTCATAATCCTGTTTTGGATTGGAAATCTGTGTCTGTAACCAGTTGGGGCTGCCAATGTGTTAATGCCAACACTCCTGTTTTTTCTGCCTCCCCCCAGGGTCAGGATGTTCCTGACTTTTTGACTGATTTTTCTGATGTATTTAGCGAAAGTAAATCTGCATCCTTGCCCCCCCATAGGAGCTATGACTGCGCTATTGAATTAGTGCCAGGTAGTAAATTCCCTAAAGGTCGCCTTTTTAACTTGTCTGTACCTGAACATGACGCTATGCGGTCTTATATCAAGGAGTCATTGGAGAAGGGTCATATCAGACCATCCTCTTCACCCTTGAGTGCCGTTTTTTTCTTTGTGGCCAAAAAGGATGGTTCATTAAGGCCGTGTATTGATTATCGTCTCTTGAACAATATCACTGTGAAATATCAATATCCGTTACCCTTGATTTCTGACCTGTTTTCCAGGGTGAAAAGTGCTAGTTGGTTTACCAAACTTGACCTCAGGGGGGCATATAACCTTATTCGCATTAAGCACGGGGATGAATGGAAGACGGCATTTAATACCCCAGAGGGGCATTTTGAGTACCTAGTGATGCCCTTTGGGCTCACTAATGCTCATTCTGTCTTCCAGTCCTTCATGAATGACATTTTCAGGGATTTTGTGGATAAATTTCTGATTGTTTATTTGGATGATATCTTGATTTTTTACAATGACTGGGACTCTCATGTGAAACATGTTCGGACTGTGTTCCAGATTTTGAGAGAGAATGCTCTGTCTGTGAAGGGATCAAAGTGTCTTTTTGGCCTACAGAGGATCTCATTTCTGGGATTCATTTTGTCCCCATCTGTTATTGAAATGGACCCGGTCAAGGTTCAGGCCATCTGTGATTGGGTCTAACCTACTTCATTAAAGGCTCTTCAGAGATCCTTGGGTTTTGCCAATTTTTATCGTAAATTTATTGGTAATTTCTCTGTTATTGTTAAACCATTGACTGATTTGACCAAAAGGGTTCTGATGTGGTGAATTGGCCTCCTGAGGCAGTCTCTGCGTTTCAGGAACTTAAGCAGAGATTCACTTCTGCTCCTGTTCTACGGCAGCCTGATGTTTCTCTGCCATTTCAGGTGGAGGTTGATGCCTCTGAAATTGGGGCAGGTGCCGTTTTGTCCCAAAGAGATCCAGAGACCTCTAAAAGTAACCCTTGTGCCTTTTTCTCTCGAAAATTTTCTCCAACTGAACGTAATTATGACGTGGGTAATCGGGAGTTATTGGTCATGAAGTGGGCTTTTGAAGAGTGGAGACATTGGCTGGAGGGAGCCAAACATCAGGTGGTGGTCCTCACAGACCATAAGAATCTGGTTTATCTGGAATCAGCCAAGCGACTTAATCCTAGACAGGCCAGGTGGGCCTTGTTTTTCACACGTTTTAATTTTGTGGTTTCCTTTCTTCCTGGCACTAAGAATGTTAAGGCGGATGCCCTCTCGAGGAGTTTCCTTGCGGACTCTCCTGAGTTATCTGTTATTTTGAAAGAGGGTGTAGTTCTTTCCGCCATCTCGCCCAATTTGAGACTGGCTCTGGAAGGGTGTCAGGAGGATAAACCCGAGCGCTGCCCTATTGGGAAATTGTTTGTCCCAGACCGGTGGAAAAAGAGTGTGATGTCTGAGATTCATTGTTCCGCGTTGGCCGATCATCCCGGAATTTTTGGTACCAGAGACTTGGTTAGTAGGTCCTATTGGTGGCCTACTTTGTCTCGTGACGTCAGGGAATTTGTGCAGTCCTGCGGGACTTGCTCTCGCTCCAAGCCTTGCTCTCGGTCTAGTGGTTTGTTGATGCCATTGCCTGTGCCCAAGAGACCATGGACCCATATCTCTATGGATTTCATTTCCGACCTCCCTGTTTCTCAGAGAATGACCACCATCTGGGTGATTTGTGATAGGTTTTCCAAAATGATACATCTTGTGCCATTACCTAAGTTGCCTTCCTCCTCTGAATTGGTGCCTTTGTTCCTTCAGCATGTGGTTCGGTTACACGGCATTCCTGAGAACATTGTGTCTGACAGAGGAGTCCAGTTTGTTTCCAGATTTTGGAGGACTTTTTGTTTTAAACTTGGTGTTCAATTGTCTTTCTCCTCTGCTTTTCATCCTCAGACCAATGGACAAACTGAGAGAACAAACCAGACATTGGAGACTTATCTGAGATGCTTTGTGTCTGCTGATCAGGATGACTGGGTCTCTTTTTTGCCTTTGGCTGAGTTTGCTCTTAATAGTAGGGCTAGCCCTGCCACTTTGATGTCTCCATTTTTCTGCAATTTTGGGTTTCAACCTCGATTTTCTTCAGGACAGACGGAGGCTTCTGTCTGTCCAGGTGTTGACTCTGTTGTGGAGCGTATGTGGCGGATTTGGGACCAGGTAGTGGAGAGGTTGTCCCTCTCTCAGGAGAGGGCCCAGCGGTTTGCCAACCGGCATAGGACTGATGGTCCTCGGTTTAAAGTGGGGGACTTGGTCTGGTTGTCCTCAAGAAATATCCCTATGAGAGTTGCATCTCCTAAGTTTAAGCCTAGGTTCATTGGACCTTATAAGATCATGGAGATTCTTAATCCTGTTTCCTTTCGTTTACTTCTTCCAGGGACATTTAAGATCCATAACGTGTTCCACAAGTCCTTATTGAAGAGGTTTGTCGAGCCAGTGGTTCCTATGGCTGTGCCTCCTGACCCTGTTTTGGTTGAGGGCAATCTGGAGTATGTGGTTGAGAAAATATTGGATTCTCGTTTTTCTAGACGGAAACTCCAGTATTTGGTTAAGTGGAGAGGTTATGGTCAGGAGGACAATTCTTGGGTGTTTGCTTCGGACATCCATGCTAGGAGACTCATCCGTGCGTATCACAGAGCTCATCCTGACCGACCTGGTTACTCAAATGAGGGTTCTGTGACCCCTCCTCAAGGTGGGGGTACTGTTGTGAATGTGCTAGAAATGAATTCTGAGCAGAAGCTCCCTCTGGTGGTTACAAACAGTACTGAACTGTTCAGAGAGGATTGTGAGGATTGGCAATCAGGTGTTACTGACTGGTCTTATATAAGGGAGGTTCCCTCCCATCAGGGTTGCCGGTGATCAATTGTTCTGGTCTCATCTTTGATTCCTGTTCACTTTGAAGCTTGCTGTTTCGTGCCTGCATCTTCTGCTAACAGATAAGACATTTTCTTCTTTTAGTTTTTTGGTGCTTGCTTTTTGCATTTTGTCCTGCACTTCTGTGGGGGTCTGCCGGGTCCCCTCCGGGGGCTTGTGCTCCTCTCAGTTTAGTTCAGCCACTGTTGTTTGTTCATTTGCCTTTTCCAGTTTTTTCAGTGGCTGCTGTTTAGTTTTGTTACACCAGAGAACTGATTTGGGTGGTGGAGGTCGTTTTTGTAATTAGTAGAGTTGGTACTTTTTGGGTTTTTTTGGGATTGCAGTAAGTGTCCTTCCTATCCTTTTCTATCTAGCAAGTTTGGGCCCCAACGTTTGCTCATACTATTTTCTGTCTGTGTCTGTAGCTCCTCTTGTCTGGCCGCCATTGCATGTTTGGGGGCTTTCTATGTTCTTTGGGGATCTGCTCCGGGGCAGATAGTTTTCCTCTTTCTGTCTTTAGGTGTAGTTAGCTTCTCAGGCTGTGACGAGGCGTCTAGGACCAACGTAGGTACACTCCACAGCTGCCTTTAGTTGTGGTGGTTAGTCAGGGTACTGCAATCGAATAGATTCCAACCTCTCTGGTGTATTTCCTTTTTTGCCTGCTCTCCTCAGCTACCAAATCATAACAGTTTGGTATGGGATTGCTCAAGTGTTGGAATTAATTGTGGAATGGGGTAAAATGGGATCTACTAATGAAAATATTCTCTATTACTTGTTCCAAATTACTGTACTGGGGCCTCTAAGCAGAATATTAAAAAAAACTTATAATTGTAGGTGGTGTGGTAGTTCTCAAAGCAGGGGGAGATACAAAGGCCTGGTTGGGATGGGCATGTGGGGCAATAGTACCAGGAATCACTCCGTTTGCCATGCTTCCTGCAAACCCAGCATCGTTTTTGAGGATACCTTTGGGTGGGAGTGACAAGGACAGGGTGAGGAAAATGACACCCTGCAAGTCTCCGGGAATCCTCAGACTCGAAGGCTTCCCCCGATGCCATTGACTCAAACATGAGGCCCTCAATAATTTTTTCCTAAAACTAGAGGAATGTAAGGAGTCCTTGGGATATTTTATACAGGACAAAGCTGTTGTATGTGGCAGTTTGAATAAGGTAGATTGCCACCTTTTTTGTACCAGGCCCTGGTCTTTCGCTTGACCAGGTATGGTTGCAGAACCTGGTCTGATAAGTCAACGCCACCCATAAATTTATTATAGTCTGTGACACAGAATGGTCTTTCCTTATCCCTGGTGGCACCCCTCTCTCTGACCGTCACAATGGTGTCCGCATGTAGACTTCCTTCCTGTCATTCCACTTCACTGCAAGAAGTTGGTCACTTGTGAGTGAGAATGACGACCTCTTCTCCAAACGCCTGGACACCAACTGTGATGGAAACCCACTCTGTTTTTCCTGACTATCCCACAGGCCCCTGTATTTGCAGCATGGAGGGATTTATATAGGGGGATGCTTGTGTAATAGTTGTCCATATACACATGGTACCCTTGATTTATAAAGCGTCATTAGCTCCCAGACAATTTTGCCTGGGATGCCAAATGTCTGGGGGCAGTTTGGGGGTTTTATTTTATTTTATTTCATAAATTAAGAAGGTGGAAGTGTACCTTGATGAGCTCTCACAAGTTTTGTATAATTTGATTCCGTATTTGGCACGCTTGGAGGGGATAAATTGGTGGAATGACAACGGCCCTTGTAGCTCATCAAGGACTCGTCGACTGCCACATTTTTCTCTGGGGTATAGGAATTTAGAAATGAAATTTGTAGAAGGAAAATTATGGGTCTCAATTTATTTAGCCGATCATAATTGTGGTAAGTTCTTAATCTAACTTTAGTAATTTTGTTTCCTCCTAACCCTAACGCTAATATGTGTAACCCTAACCCTAATCCTAACATGTGTAATCCTAAGGCTACTTTCACACATCCATTTTTTACAATCAGGCACAATCCGTCTTAGTTTAAAAAAGACGGATCCAGCGCAGATTGTAAAAAACTGATGCGATGGATCAGGATTTTAGACGGATCCGTCCTGAACTTTTGAACCAGAGAAATGCAGTCTGAGCATGTCTGGAAGAAAAAGAGAGAGAGAGACCAGAAAAGCAAGAGAGAGAGAGAGACCAGAAAGGCAAATGTTCTGGGCATGCTCAGAGCAGAAAAACGGAATGCGATGGCCGGATCAGGCAAAAGACTGATCCGGTCGCCGGATTTGCACATTGACTTGCATTGTACCCATGAGCTGGTAGCGCCGTTTCCGCTGCTGACCGTTTTTTTCACTGGAAACAAAAAACGTTCCTAGACGCCGCCGGAATTTTAATTTTTGACGGATCCGGAAAAAAACGGACGAAACGGAAGGACATGCGGCGCGATCAGGCACTAATACAAGTCAATGAGAAAAAAACTGATCTGGCGGAAGCAAAAAACGGATCCGTTTTGTAAAAAAAAAGCCGGATCACGCCTGATGGCAAAAAACGGATGTGTGAAGGAAGCCTAACCCTAGCCCTAACTGCAAAAAAATATTTAAAAAAATTATAAAAAAAAAAAATTGTAAAAAAAACATATATTTTTTTATAATCCCCTGACAATGGGGATGGGGATGCGGGGATTATGGAGAATGGGGGTGGGTAATTGGATTTTTAGGAAGCTTGCGGACGCAGAAATTATGATTTTTGTTCACTGACAGGGCAGCACTTTGCTGTACAGTAGTCTATCTCTCTTCTCTCCCAGAACAAATACAAGGAGAGAAGATCGAAAGCACTGCCCAAGTGCTGACATATTTACAAATATTGGGGGTTTTGATCACTGTGATAGGGTCTACCACAGTAATCAAAAGCCAGCAGCCAATGAGAAAATTCTCACTGGTTGCCGAGTGCCGGCAGATCTTGGCGGGTGCACTGCGCATGCGCCCGCCATTTACTTTCTGTCGGAGGAAGGAGGGAGGCCAGGGGACCATGGGAAAGCTAAATCAGTACATAAGGTACCATGGGGGGCATCAGAGAACCCGGGGAACCTATTTCTCTCCCCTCTGATGTTCAATCACATCAGAGGGGAGAGAAATTAAAAGTAAAATCGCTTTTTTTTTGTAAATCAGGCTTTATTGAATAACTGAGTAAGAATCATAAAGAACAGTCATGACTCTGAATAAGCATGTAAACCAAAAGAAGCTTACAATAGGCAATATAAAAATAAACAGACTAATATCCAAAGGAAATAGATGCAGCACTCTTCAATTCCGTTAAAAACCAAAGTCCTTTATTCAAATTTTGGACAAGTTTAACATCGGGCTAGGTACATGAAAAACATGCAGTGAAAAAAGACAGGACTACGGCCGTTTCACGTTATGCACGCTTCAACGGGTCCAGGTGCATAACGCGAAACGGCCGTAGTCCTGTCTTTTCCGTTTTTTAACGGAATTGAAGAGTGCTGCATCTATGTCCTTTGGATATTAGTCTGTTACTACATGTGTTTTCTTGCAAGCACCGAATCAACCGCATTGAAAACACCTATGTGTCAAGAAATCAGGAGTCATCACCCCCACCAGTGAGTAGACTTTTCTTGGTGTCGTTCTTCTATATTTCTCAACACGGTCATAACAATAAACAGACATATCGTTTCTTATCATTAAATAATCAAATGCTGTCTCTGCTGATGGGTTTAAATCTAATGATATCAATAGTACCATAAAAAACTCGTACTATCATATAGACCAAGAGTTTAAGGTCAATGATGAGAGTAAGATAGAAAGAAATACGACAAGAGGAAGGAATTATGTGATAGAAGAGACAAGTAAAGAAAAGGGAACGATGGGAAAGGGGGTGAAGAGACAGAAAAGAGGTAGGTTAGAGGAGGGAAAGAGATATCCGAGACCCCCTCTCAAGGGCACCCCAGTCTTCCTCCCTGAAACAGAGAAGAAAATATGTGAGATATGAATGACTATGCTAAGTTTAACGACAAGTCTTACCGAAAGCCCACTATTTATTTCAAGATTAACCAGGGCTACTTCAAAAAATTTTTAGAGCCCGGAAATCCAGGCATCTAGTTCTGGAGACTCCCTAAATGCTAACCATGAGACCCAGGTATTATATATTTTGTCAGTGTCTCCAGTAGATTGTTGTATCAGCTGTTCCATACGATAGATATCATTAAGTTCTGCTACAAATTCTGCCCTGGAAGGAAATTTTTCCTGTTTCCAGTTTCTAGGTGTTAGATTCCTTGAGGCTGTGAGGAAATGTCTAAGTAGGTTCTTCTTAAATCTAGATATTGACATGTCACATAAGGACAAAAGTGCTAGTTCCATAAATCGTTTTTTTTTGTTGCAGTCACCGTTATACGGTTAATAATGGTGATCGCAGCCCCGGGGTCGGTAAATACAATCCCAAATCATGTTCTCTGGGGTCTCAGCAACCCCCGGCAGCCGAGACCCCAGAGAAAATCAAACTCTGGGGGGCGCTATAGGCTTTTTCCACACTGTCGGTAATTAACAACGCTGTGGTTTTTTAACTACCACCAATAAAAGGTGTATTGGCGGTCGTTAAGGGATTAAAGAATTGAAAATGTAAATAAGCCATATTTATATAAATGAAATTTATCATGAATATTGACAGAATGTTCATTTCCATCAAGGTGCTACTCAAAGAAGTTCCATTTTCTATATTTTCCAAGTGCATTTTGAAGATTAGGCTTGAAAAAACTTAATTCAACACTGAGATCCGTTATCGTGTTTTCTGTGAAATGACTAATGGAGATGCTTCACTCAAATGATTTAGCATTTTCACATCTAATTCCATTGGATTATATTTAATTCCAGCTTGTCAGTTAAAATAAAATAAGACTTATGATGTCTGTAATAAAGACAGACCTTAACTTGTTTGCTCTAGATTACTGCACAAGTACTCATTAAAATTCATAAGTTTCTAAAGTTAGAAGCTATGGCAAAATATAAGCAGACAGTTCACCTGAGGAAATGAGGAAATGAAAAATAAAATGTGAGGTCACTTTGAAAACCGACTTTAATGAATTGCTAGTGAAAAATAAGTATGTAATGTATTTTCTGTTGTTTTTAAGCTATGTCTGCCATAGTGGTGTCTTTTCATCTTCAGGTTAGATGGCCACTGACCAGGAATCTGAGACCTAACCTAGATGACATAGTCTTAGCCTTGTTTCACACTAGTGTTCGGCAGGGCTGCAGAGGGATGCATATGTTAGGGTTTGAGTTCCCGCTGCTGCACAAGGGGAGTCTCGAACCAGTCCCCTGCGGTCCCCCATCCATCTCCGTCCGCAGTGGATCCTGCTCAGCTTAGACATCGGTCCCAGCGTCTCACCCAGTCTAACAGTGTGCAGAGGATTACTGCTGCCTCTCCAGGCTCTGCTATTGTGGCCAGTACTGGTTAGCGGCGAGCAGACGTCTTTAGGACAAAGTCCTTGTTTTCCCCTTCTGAGCATGCCCAGGGTGAGATCTCTCATTGGAGATCAGGGGTCACATGCTCAGGTACTGCAGCAGCTCCTATTGGTCCGCCAGGAAGGTCCTGTGACTACTGGTGTTCTGGAACAGTTTCATTGGTCCTTGTTTCTGGCAGGTCCTGTAGCTGTTACTATAAAAGGGTGGCATGGCTGGGCCGCCATGCGCTAGTATCAATTGCATTATGTGCTATGCGCCAGTGTGATCATGTACGCATGTGGTTAGGGCTCGGCTGAAATAAGCCCCTAGAATACCGGCACCTCCGGTGAGGAGATTTGGGTGCAAGTGGTTAGGGCTTGGCTGAAATAAGCCCCTAGAATACCGGCTTCTCCGGTGAGGAGATGGCTTGATTGCGTTGCTGTCTACATGATCGCGGACTGCTATCCGCACAGCAGTTATCTGGTTATCTGTGTATCTCTGTGAGTCTAACAGGACACAGTCTTTTTCTAAGCGGCTCTGTGACGCAACAGGGTTCGCTTTATAACGCTGGTTCAGCGCCCTAGCGTTTTACTTTGTGGCTCACTGAAGCTAAGTGAGTTTGCACTTATCGCCATATAGCGCTGTGGCATTCCCGTTAGCGGCTCTGGGGATTAACAGAGTTCGCACTTACTGCCACAGCGTGCTACGGCGTTTATTTTAGCGACTCTGCGGGATAACAGAGTTTGCTACTTTCGTCATCTAACTAGCAGCGGGCTTCGCCTGCACGGTGGACCCCGGGCTGCGAACGCACCTCTCTACAATATCTATTAGGTGCGTTCCGCAGACCCTAACAGCGGATTTCCTCCCTCAAGCCCTGCCCACTCCCGCACCTCTTCCTTTCAGCGCCGCCTACCTCTGCATGCATCCTGCGTACCCTATCTTTAACATTGGGTAAGCAGGCCATGTGGATGTATGCGGATGCCTCCGCATACATCTTTTTGACGCTGCACCCACCAAAACAAAATGCAACATGTTGCGTTCGACGCAGGTCGGCGCAGCATCAAAACAACGCATGCGGAGACATCCGCATACATCCACATGGCTTGCGTACCCAATGTTAAAGATAGGGTACGCAGGATGCATGCAGAGGTAGGCTGCGCTGAAAGGAAGAGGTGCAGCAGTGGGTGGAGCTTGATGGAGGAAGTACGCAGTCCTCCGCAGCCCTGCCGAACGCTAGTGTGAAACTAGCCTTACTGTTGTTATAGGGGATGTTGTATGTCTAGACTATGCCTTCGAAGTCTATTCAGATTTCAAAGCCAACCTTCTGTTATGTAAGTGGTGTAGAATACACGGGCTGATTCAGGTCCATCTATATGTCATATACTGTATCTGTTGTTGAAGTTTTTCCACAACAGTGGTAGAAAACCTTTGCAACTTGAAGATCTACTGTTGTTATTTTGGAAGGTCATGAGATCTACTCACATGGAATCACAGTACCATAGGGACAATGGTGTGAGTTATATAGCCTGCTGAGCCAATACTCTTCATTTAGCGTTTTGTATTTTATTAATGTTGCTACAAAAATATTGGGATAAACCTCTTAATCATTCAATTCAGGTTTTACATTCAGTTTCATTGTCACAGGTGTATAAAATCCTGCACCTAGACATATAGCCTGCCTTTACTAACAATTTGCAAAAATAATGGATCACTAAATGAACCTACAAATTCAAGTATGGTACAATAAAAGGATGCCAACGCTATGAATGAACCCACCAAATTCAAGTGTGGCACTGCAAAAGATTGCCACTGTTTTAATAAGTGAGATGCAAAATGGGATGACTCAGTAGTGAAGTACTGAAGCACATTGTGCAAAAAAGTCACCAACACTCTGTTGACGCAAAACCTACAGAGTTCCAAATCTTCTCAGTTCTTAAAATCAGCACAAAAACTGAGTGCCGTGAGCTTTATGGATTGGTGTACCATGGCCATGCCGACGTATGTACAGTAAGCCTTACATCCTCAAGCACAATGGTAAACATCTGACTCTGAAATTCCCACTGACACACTCCAAAATCTTTCAGAAAGTCTTTCTTGAAGCATATAAGCTGTTTTAGCTGCAAAAGGGAGCAACTCCATATTAATGTCTATGGAATTAGAATGGAATGTCATAAAGGCCCCTGTAGTTGTAGTATCCCTACAATTGTGTGTACATAGTATATGTATGTAGGGTTTACATACTGTATGTATAAAAAAAAATACTGTATGTTGTGGTAAGACGACTCGCTCGGCTCTCCAGGAGGTAGACTCAGGACACACGTTCTCAGGTTTTCCTTCTGCTGGTTTATTATCAGCCATAAACTTATGCAGGTTTCGCAGGAAAAGTAAACATGACCCCTCTGGGTTAAACGGGAAAAACATAAAAAAAAAAACAATAACTCAGTCCATAGATGAGTGTATTCCACCCGCTCTCGGTAGCATAAACTGCACGGCTAAAGTCCTTGTGGAAAGCTCTGCAGCTTCCACTATAATGTCTGGAGACTTTCCTCTCCAGACCACACTCCAGAGAAAAAAAAACAGGACTGAGCTTTTATCCATTGCTCAGCCACACCCTGAGGGGAGGTAGGGGGAATGCCTCCCGCCCTCTTTGACATTCCCATAAAACCGCACCTCCTTTAACAGAGTAAACCTACCAGCATATAACATGCTGGCAGATAAATAAAGTAGGTTTTAGTTCACACAGGAGAGCATCCTGTGTGACACATACCTCCCCTCACATATAAAACCAGTGACACTGTCACATATTCCCCCCCTCTGCCCAAAGACGGGGGTTTGGGCAACTTCTGACACCAGACAGGGAATCCTAGAGAGGGCATCTGCATTCCCATGTAACTTCCCTGGCCTATGCTCCACGTGAAAGTTAAAATCTTGAAGCTCTAGGAACCATCTATTTACCCTAGCATTTTTTCCCCTCCTTTCCCTCAACCATCTCAACGGGCATGGTCTGATACTAATTTAAACTTCCGGCCTAGTAGGAAATATTTCAGTGTATCTACGGCCCATTTTATGGCTAAACACTCTTTTTCTACTATGGCGTAGTTCTTCTCGCAGGAGGACAGCTTTCGGCTTAGATAGAGAATGGGATGTTCTTCCCCATTTATTTCTTGGGAGAGTACGGCCCCTAGACCAACCTCTGATGCGTCAGTCTGGACCACAAATTCTTTTTTAAAGTCTGGCGCGACCAGGACAGGCTGCTTGCACAGTGTTAGCTTCAGCTTTTGAAATGCGGTCTCCGTTTCTTCCATCCATTTCACCATGGTTGATTTGGTGCCTTTTAGAAGATCTGTTAGTGGGGCGGCCATGTGGCAAAATTCGGGATAAACCGCCGGTAGTATCCCACCATTCCCAGGAATGCTTTCACCTGCTTCTTTGAGAGCGGTTGCGGCCAGGTTTGAATTGCCTCCACTTTCTTGATTTGCGGCTTTATTTCGCCTCTCCCAACAACATAGCCCAGGTACTTGGCCTCCTCTTTTCCGATGGCACACTTTCTCGGATTTATGGTAAATCCTGCTTTCCTTAGCGCGTCCAAAACGGCCTGTAGTTTGGGTAGGTGACTAGCCCAGTCTGGGCTAAAGACCACAATGTCGTCGAGGTAGGCTGCGGCATACTTCTTATGTGGGGCTAGGATCCGATCCATAGCCCTCTGGATCCATAGCCCTCTGGGGCCCCCTGTAGTCCGAACGGCATCCGCTTGTATTGAAAATAGCCATCAGGTGTTGAGAAAGCCGTCTTCTCTTTAGCCATCTGGGACATGGGGATCTGCCAGTAGCCCTTCGTCAGGTCAAGAGTGGTGATGTACCTCGCCGGTCCAAGCCTCTCGATGAGTTCGTCGAAGCGGGGCATCGGGTACGCGTCACACTTGGATACCTCATTTAGCCGACGGTAGTCATTACAAAACCTTCACTCTCCATTGGGTTTCGGTACGAGGACGATTGGGCTCGACCACCCACTCTTTGACTCCTCTATTACCCCGAGGTCTAACATCCTCTTCACCTCAGCCGAGATCACCTCCCGGCGTGCTTCCGGAATCCGATACGGCTTCTAATTCATTCATACATGCGGTTCTGTCAGCACGTCATGCTCTACCACTTGTGTATGCCCTGTCAACTCTGAGAACAGCTCCCGATTCTGCTGTAGTAATTCTCGACACTGTTGCTTCTGGGCCGGTGATAGAGTCTCTGCAATAGTGACCTCCTCCCAAGGTTCCTTGGCTTCTGGTGCGGCTCCCAGGCAAGGAGTTTCCACAGGTTCACGGTCCCGCCACGGCTTGAGCAAGTTTACATGATATATTTGATGTGCCTTCCTTCGGCCAGGCTGGTGGACTTTATAATTAACCTCGCTGACTTTCTCCACCACCTCGTATGGACCTTGCCATTTGGCGAGGAACTTGCTCTCGACGGTAGGGATCAGCACCAAAACACGGTCTCCGGGCTGGAACTGTCTTAGTCTCGCCGACCGGTTATAGACCCTCGCCTGGGCTTCCTGCGCCTGGAGGAGATGTTCCTTTACGATGGGCATCACCTTTGACATTCTCTCCTGTAACTGGGGACATGTTCGATGATCTCCGGTGTGGCGTGACTTCAGCCTCCCAAGTTTCCTTGGCGATGTCTAGGAGACCTCTTGGATGCCGCCCATATAGGAGCTCAAATGGAGAGAAGCCAGTGGAGGCTTGAGGAACTTCTCTGACCGAGAAAAAGCAGAAAATGGGAGCAGGTAGTCCCAGTCTCTCCCATCCTTTTCAACGACCTTCTTGAGCATCGCCTTTAAGGTCTTGTTGAAGCGTTCCACTAGGCCGTCCGTTTGTGGATGATAAACCGAGGTCCGCAGCTGAGTTATCTGAAGGACTCTGCAAAGCTCCTTCATCACCTTGCTCATGAAGGGGGTTCCTTGGTCTGTTAGAATCTCTTTTGGTAGACCTGTCCGAGCAAAAATATGGACCAACTCTCGGGCTATACTTTTACTGGACATGTTCCTTAGGGAAACCGCTTCTGGATACCGAGTCGCATAGTCCATGACGACCAGGATATATTGGTGCCCCGAGCTGATTTGACTATGGGGCCCACGAGGTCCATGGCAATCCTCTCAAAGGGAACCTCTATCACAGGTAGTGGAACTAAGGGGCTACGGAAGTGGGAGGAGCGGTTATTTGGCAGGTGGGCAGTGTTATGTTTGGTAGCTGAGGAGTGCAGGCAAAAAAGGAATACACCAGAGCAGTTGGAAACTATGAGATTGCAGTACCCTGACTAACCACCACAACTAGAGGCAGCCGTGGAGCGTTCCTACGTTGGTCCTAGACGCCTCGTCACAGCCGAGAAACTAACTACACCTAAAGATAGAAATAGGAAAGCTATCTGCCCCGGAGCAGATCCCCAAAGAACATAGAAAGCCCCCAAACATGTAATGGCGGTAGACAAGAGAAATACTGACACAGACAGAAAATAGTATGAGCAAACGTTGGGGCCCAAACTACTAAATAGAAAAGGATAGGAAGGGCACTTACTGCAATCCCAAAAAAACCCTGAAAAGCACCAACTCTACTAATTTCAAAACACCTGAGATCACACGACCTCTACCACCTAAATTAGTTCTCTGGTGTAACAAAATCAAAACAGCAGCCACTGAAAAAACTGGAAAAAGCAAAAGTACAAAACATCAGTGGCTGAACTAAACTGAGAGGCAAAAGCCCCCAGGGGGGGACCCAGAAGGCCCCCACAGAAGTGCAGGACAAAATGCAAAAATAAGCACAAACAACAAAAAGAAGTAAATGTCTTATCTGTTAGCAGGAGATGCAGACACGACACAGCAGGCTACAAGGAAACGAAATCAAGGATTGAGACCAGAACAATTGATCACCGGCAACCCTGATGGGAAAGGCGACTCCCTTATATAAGACCAGTCAGTAACACCTGATTCCCATCCTCACAATCTTCACTGCAGTCCGTACCGCTTGTAACCACCAGAGGGAGCTTCTGCTCAGAACTCATTCAAAGCCTATTCACAACAGTACCCCCCCCTTGAGGAGGGGTACCGAACCCTCATTTGAGCAACCAGGTCGGTCAGGATGAGTTCTATGATACGCACGGATGAGTCTCCTAGCATGGATGTCCGAAGCAAACACCCAAGAATTGTCTTCCTGACCATAACCTCTCCATTTAACCAAATACTGGAGTTTCCGTCTAGAAAAACGAGAATCAATATTTTCTCAACCACATACTCCAGATTGCCCTCAACCAAAACAGGGTCAGGAGGCACAGTAGTAGGAACCACTGGCTCAACAAACCTCTTCAACAAGGACTTGTGGAACACGTTATGGATCTTAAATGTCCCTGGAAGAAGCAAACGAAAAGAAACAGGATTAAGTAATCTCCATGATCTTATAAGGTCCAATGAACCTAGGCTTAAATTTAGGAGATGCTACTCTCATAGGAATATTCTTTGAGGACAACCAGACCAAGTCCCCACTTTAAACCGAGGACCATCAGTCCTATGCCGGTTAGCAAACCGCTGGGCCCTCTCCTGAGAGAGGGACAACCTCTCCACTACCTGGTCCCAAATCTGTTGCATACGCTCCACAACAGAGTCAACACCTGGACAGACAGAAGCCTCCGTCTGTCCTGAAGAAAATCGAGGGTGAAACCCAGAATTACAGAAAAACGGAGACATCAAAGTGGCAGAGCTAGCCCTATTATTAAGAGCAAACTCAGCCAAAGGCAAAAAAGAGACCCAGTCATCCTGATCAGCAGACACAAAGCATCTTAGATAAGTCTCCAATGTCTGGTTTGTTCTCTCAGTTTGACCATTGGTCTGAGGATGAAATGCCGAGGAGAAAGACAATTGAACACCAATTTAGAACAAAAGTCCTCCAAAATCTGGAAACAAACTGGACTCCTCTGTCAGACACAATGTTCTCAGGAATGCCGTGTAAACGAACCACGTGCTGAAGGAACAACGGCACCAATTCAGAGGAGGAAGGCAACTTAGGTAATGGCACAAGATGTATCATCTTGGAAAACCTATCACAAATTACCCAGATGTGGTCATTCTCTGAGAAACAGGAAGATCGGAAATGAAATCCATAGAGATATGGGTCCATGGTCTCTTGGGCACAGGCAATGGCATCAACAAACCACTAGAGCGAGAGCAAGGCTTGGAGCGAGAGCAAGTCCCGCAGGACTGCACAAATTCCCTGACATCACGAGACAAGGTAGGCCACCAAAGGACCGACTAACCAAGTCTCTGGTACCAAAAATTCCGGGATGCCAGCCAATGCGGAACAATGAATCTCAGACATCACACTCTTTTTCCATTGGTCCGGGACAAACAATTTTCCCAACAGGGCAGCGCTCGGGCTTATCCTCCTGACACCCCTCCAGAGCAGTCTCAAATTGGGCGAGATGGCGGAAAGAACTACACCCTCTTTCAAAATAACAGAAGGATCAGATAACTCAGGAGAGTCCGCAAGGAAACTCCTCGAGAGGGCATCCGCCTTAACATTCTTAGTGCCAGGAAGAAAGAAACCACAAAATTAAAACGTGTGAAAAACAAGGCCCACCTGGCCTGTCTAGGATTGAGTCGCTTGGCAGATTCCAGATAGACCAGATTCTTATGGTCCGTAAGGACCACCACCTGATGTTTGGCTCCCTCCAGCCAATGTCTCCACTCTTCAAAAGCCCACTTCATGGCCAATAACTCCCGATTACCCACGTCATAATTACGTTCAGTAGGAGAAAATTTTCGAGAGAAAAAGGCACAAGGGTTACTTTTAGAGGTCTCTGGATCTTTTGGGACAAAACGGCACCTGCCCCAATTTCAGAGGCATCAACCTCCACCTGAAATGGCAGAGAAACATCAGGCTGCCGTAGAACAGGAGCAGAAGTGAATCTCTGCTTAAGTTCCTGAAATGCAGAGACTGCCTCAGGAGGCCAATTCACCACATCAGAACCCTTCTGGTCAAATCAGTTAATGGTTTAACAATAACCGAGAAATTACCAATAAATTTACGATAAAAATTGGCAAAACCCAAAATCTCTGAAGAGCCTTTAATGAAGTAGGTTGGACCCAATCACAGATGGCCTGAACTTGACCGGGTCCATTTCAATAACAGATGGGGACAAAATGAATCCCAGAAATGAGATCCTCTGTACGCCAAAAAGACACTTTGATCCCTTCACATACAGAGCATTCTCTCTCAAAATCTGGAACACAGTCCGAACATGTTTCACATGAGAGTCCCAGTCATTAGAAAAAATCAAGATATCATCCAAATAAACAATCAGAAATTTTCCACAAAATCCCTGAAAATGTCATTCATGAAGGACTGGAAGACGGAAGGAGCATTAGTGAGCCCAAAGGGCATCACAAGGTACTCAAAATGCCCTTCAGGGGTATTAAATGCCGTCTTCCATTCATCCCCGTGCTTAATGCGAATAAGGTTATACGCCCCCCTGAGGTCAAGCTTGGTAAACCAAGTAGCGTTTTTCACCCTGGAAAACAGGTCAGAAATCAAGGGTAACGGGTATTGATATTTCACAGTAATATTGTTCAAGAGACGATAATCAATACACGGCCTTAATGAACCATCTTTTTGGCCACAAAGAAAAAACCGGCACCTAAGGGTGAAGAGGATGGTCTGATATGACCCTTCTCCAATGATTCCTTGATATAAGACCGCATAGCGTCATGTTCAGGTACAGACAAGTTAAAAAGGCGACCTTTAGGGAATTTACTACCGGCACTAATTCAATAGCGCAGTCATAGCTCCTATGGGGAGGTAAGGATGCAGATTTACTTTCGCTAAACACATCAGAAAAATCAAACAAAAAGTCAGGAACATCCTGAGCCTGGGGGGAGGCAGAAAAAACAGGAGTGTTGGTATTAACACATTGGCAGCCCCAACTGGTACAGACACAGATTTCCAATCCAAAACAGGATTATGAGACTGTAACCAAGGGAAACCCAGCACGATAATGTCATGCAGATTATATAGAACCAAAAATTTGCAACTCTCCTGGTGATCAGGTTCAACCCTCATTATCACCTGAGTAGAAAACTGGGGTTTATTCTCAGCCAAAGGGGTAGAATCGATCCCCAGTAGGGGAATAGACTTCTGTAGGGGTATCAAGGGAAACCCACAACGTTTAGCAAAATCAAATCCATCAGGTTAATAGCTGCTCCAGAATCAACGAAAGCCTGAGCAGAAAATGAGGACAGAGAGCATATCAGAGTGACAGTTAATAAAAACTTAGTCTGAACACTACCCAAGACAACTGAGCGTGCAAAACGTCTTCCCCGCTTAGGGCAGACAGAAATAGCATGAGAGGCATCACCACAGTAGAAACATAACCCATTGCGCTTTCGAAACTCATGACGCTGTGCCCCAGACACCACTCTATCACACTGCATGGGTTCAGAAGAGGTTCACAAGGCAACATTCCACGCATACTTTCCGCTCACGCAAACGTCTGTCAATTTGAATCGCTAATGACATAGAATCATTGAGACCAGAGGGACAGGGAATCCCACCATAACATCCTTTACATTATCTGACAGACCCTTCCGGAAAAGGCTGCCAAAGCGTCGTCATTCCATTTGGTCAGGACTGCCCACCTACGGAATCTCTGACAGTATAACTCAGCGTCCTCAAGCCCCTGACTTAATGCCAACAAGTTTTTTCAGCTTGATCAGTGACATTAGGCTCATCGTACAATAACCCCAAAGCCTGAAAAAACGCATCAACATCACTCAAAACAGGATCCCCAGGTGTCAGGGAAAAAGCCCAATCCTGAGGGTCGCCGCGCAGGAGAGAGATGACAATTTGAACCTGCTGCGCTGCGTTCCTGAGGACTTAGATTTTAAGGCAAAAAACAATTTACAGTTATTTTTGAAATTCAGAAACTTAGCTCGATCCCCTAAAAACAAATCTGGCATGGGAATCCTAGGTTCCACAACAGGCAACCTAGCAAGATAGTAGCAATACTCTGAACTTCAGTGGCAAGCTGATCCACACGGCCAGACAACTGTGCAAACTCCATTGAGAAAAGAAAAAAAATCCTCCTCAGCACCCAGAGATACAGAGGGAAAAAAAAAAATGCAACAAACAGAAAAAAAAAATCTCTGACAACTCTGACAACTTTTTTCTTTCCACAATATTTTTCCCTTCTGTGAGTACCATATAATTTTCAGTTTTGGCCGGTGATACTGTTATGATTTGGTAGCTGAGGAGAGCAGGCAAAAAGGAAATTCACCAGAGCAGTTGGAAACTATGAGATTGCAGTACCCTGACTAACCACACAACTAGAGGCAGCCGTGGAGCGTTCCTACGTTGGTCCTAGACGCCTCGTCACAGCCTGAGAAACTAACTACACCTAAAGATAGAAAAGGAAAGCTATCTGCCCCGGAGCAGATCCCCAAAGAAATAGAAAGCCCCCAAACATGTAATGGCGGTTAGACAAGAAGAAATACTGACACAGACAGAAAATAGTATGAGCAAACGTTGGGGCCCAAATTTACTAAATAGAAAAGGATAGGAAGGGCACTTACTGCAATCCCAAAAAACCCTGAAAAGCACCAACTCTACTAATTTCAAAAACACTGAGATCACACGACCTCTACCACCTAAATTAGTTCTCTGGTGTAACAAAACAAAACAGCAGCCACTGAAAAAACTGGAAAAAGCAAATGTACAAACATCAGTGGCTGAACTGAACTGAGAGGCAAAAGCCCCCAGAGGGGACCCTGAAGGCCCCCACAGAAGTGCAGGACAAAATGCAAAAATCAAGCACAAAAACAAAAAGAAGAAAATGTCTTATCTGTTAGCAGGAGATTCAGACACGACACAGCAGGCTACCAAGGAAACAGGAATCAAGGATTGAGACCAGAACAATTGATCACCGGCAACCCTGATGGGAAGGGACTCCCTTATATAAGACCAGTCAGTAACACCTGATTCCCAATCCCACAATCTTCACTGGACAGTCCAGTACCGTTTGAACCACCAGAGGGAGCTTCTGCTCAGAACTCATTTCCAGCCTATTCACAACAGGCAGGACCTACAAAAGTTTTGAATTTCTCGATAACACCCTGGCCAATAAAACCTCCTCAGTATCCTCTCCTGAGTTTTCTCGACCCCTAGGTGTCCCCCCAGAACATGTGAATGGGCCATATCTAGCACCCCCGTCTGTATGGCCCCGGCACTAACAGCTGTTCCACTATCTCACCGCCCCTCAGTTTGGCCACCCGATATAGCAACTCCCCCTGTACTGCAAAGTGGGGGAATCTGGTGTCGGCCCCCGGCTCTTGGGCAACCCCATTACATACAGTAACCTGGTCGAACGCCCCTTTTAAAGTCAGGTCTCGAACTTGAGCAGTCCCAAAGTTCTCTCTGGACATATCTAACGCAGGTAGGTCGGCCTCCTCGGTCACCGTCTCACCCTCATCACCGACAAGGACGCACAGTGGGAACTCCTCTCTCTGAGACTCTGTCGGGGTTCTTCTTCAAGGATCTCACTTTTCCCCATGCTACTTAGTCCAGTTCCCTTCCCCCACAAGTCCCAGAATAAGGAAAAATCACGGCCCAATATGACGGGATGTATCAGGTCCTTTACCACCCCGACTTCTGGGACTGGGCACCACAGTCTGTCCCCACTGTTACTGTGGCCACGGGATAGTCCTTGGCGTCACCATGGATGCACCGAACACCCAGGGTTTTGGAAGGGATCAACTGGTGGGGAAGGGATGCTCTGATCAAGGTCACCAGACTCCCGGAGTCCAACAGCCCAAGCACTTTTATTCCATTAATGGATACTGCACAGCCTGCGGTCCTCGCCGGGTCGACAGTCCACGCTACAGGCTGGATAGGCATAATAGGAGACCCGTCTGCCTAGGCTGCAGTCCATGGGCTCAGGGGATATTTGACACCTGGCGGCTACATGTCCAGGGTTGTGACATCGCCAGCAAACTATATCTTTCCCAACTGTTCTAAAGGCACCTTCAATAGGAGTGGGACGCCCCCCAGTGGTGGCTCTAGACCCCTTCCGTGGTGAACCCACCCCCTTTTGGGTATCCCAGTAGGGAGAATGACTGCATCCGGTTTCCCAAGAGATCTCTCAACTACCTGGTACCTCTCTACCAGGCCGATAAAGTCATCTGCGTTCTGGGGATCACCCTGGGCAACCCAGGTCTGTACTGACTTGGGGAGGGAATGCATGAATCTGTCAATCACCACCCGCTCAACCATCTGGGCCGGAGTGGAGGAGTCCGGTTGTAGCCACTTCTGAACAAGATGCAGTAGGTCAAACATCTGCGAACGAGGGGGTTTGTTGCTAGCATACGCCCAGTGATGAACTCACTGGGCTCTTACTGCCATATTTACTCCCAGACGTGCTAAGATCTCTGTCTTTAGTTTGGGATACTCCTTAGCATCTTGCAGCGCCAAGTCAAAATACGCTTTTTGGGGTTCACCCGATAAATATGGCGCCAGAACCTCTGCCCACTGTGCTGGTGGAAGTCTATCCCAATCAGCCACCCTCTCAAAAACAGTCAGAAATGCTTCTACATCATCCCCTGGGGTCATCTTCTGCATGGCCCGCCTTACCGCCTTCCTGACGTGAGAATCATCAGTCGGCCCTGGGGCTGGGGTGGCCGTCCTGCTCTGGATGTCGTCCGCCAAAAGTTGTATCTGCTGTTGCGCCTCCTGCTGGTGCTGCTGCTGCGACTTTTGCTGCAACTGGATCTGCTGAAGCAACAGTTTGGTCGTCTCCTGGTGCTGCTGCTGTATGCTCTGCTGGGCCTGCTGTATGCTCTGCTGGCTCTGTAGGTGTTGCTGCTGCATGCTCTGCTGGGCCTGGACCAGGTGCTTAACGAGCTCCTCCATGCTGCCGGACTTCTCTGGCTGGCTGGCAGCCTTCACCCAGGACATCCACCGGTCTTTGTAGCAGGTACACGTGTTCCTGGAATCCTGCACGCACTCTCACACCAACTGTGGTAAGACGACTCGCTCGGCTCTCCAGGAGGTAGACTCAGGACACACGTTCTCAGGTTTTCCTTCTGCTGGTTTATTATCAGCCATAAACTCATGCAGGTTTTGCAGGAAAAGTAAACATGACCCCTCTGGGTTAAACGGGAAAAACATAAAAAAAAAAAACAATAACTCAGTCCATAAATGAGTGGGTTCCACCCGCTCTCGGTAGCATAAACTGCACGGCTAAAGTCCTTGTGGAAAGCTCTGCAGCTTCCACTATAATGTCTGGAGACTTTCCTCTCCAGACCACACTCCAGAGAAAAAAAAACAGGACTGAGCTTTTATCCATTGCTCAGCCACACCCTGAGGGGAGGTAGGGGGAATGCCTCCCGCCCTCTTTGACATTCCCATAAAACCGCACCCCCTTTATACAGAGTAAACCTACCAGCATATAACATGCTGGCAGATAAATAAAGTAGGTTTTAGTTCACACAGGAGAGCATCCTGTGTGACACATACCTCCCCTCACATATAAAACCAGTGACACTGTCACAATGTATACACACGATTCAACATTGAAATTGAAACACAAGAAAAGTTGTGGTGTTATGGAAATCCCAGGACGACACACATGTTAATGATATACAAATTATGAAAAAACTGAAACAAAATTTTCAAAACATTTCAATTCATTCAGTATCAAGTATGCGCTCCATGCACAAAAATACAAGCAGTTACAGTACATGCTATCAATGAAGTTATTCATAGTTATCTGAGGAATGTTCTGCTACACTGAAAGCACACAAATCATCAACATCTGCTGATGGCAGCTCCTTTTGTAATGTCAAGCAATAAAATTTCAATTGTGCTTAATGGAACACAAGTATAAAAATGCTGTAGACAATGGTGGTATATTTAGGCAATGTAGGCTGCCCAGAGTAGCATGAGCAGCATGCAGCTTGGTGTTGTTTTCAAAAAGGTTCATGGGACACTTTGAAGAAGTGAACAGACCACTGGTTCTATAACCAAACAATGTAATGCTGAACAGTTAGTGTACCTGGAATGAAGACTAGAGGGGTTCGGCCACTATACATTATGTCAACCTACACCATAATCCCGGGAGTAGGACTGGTAAGACATTCCCTCGTGAAGACAACTTCATGGCATTGCACATGTGGTCTTGTCAGAGTGACACATAGTGATCCATTCTGTAATGCAAGTGAAAGTAGACATCACATATCTAGTCTATGTCGTCAAACACTATCTACATAAACCATGAGAAGACATTTGCATGACAATGGGCTACCAACAAGATGACTAGCTACAGATGTCCCATTGACCTCACGCTACTACTCTAAAAGGTTATCATGATGCAGAGCAAGATGACAACATAGGCTGGAATGGAGGTCTATCTTCTTCAGCAATGAGTTTCACTTTTATCTTGGGCACATTAATAGCCAGAGATTGGCCTGGAGACCACATGGGCAATGCCATTAAGATGCCTTCACAAGGAAATGTAAAAGTGTCCCAGGAACCATTTTACAACAGGACAACATCAGGCCACATGTTGTTTGTGCTACTGTGAGCAGCCTGCATGGTCTAACCATGCTACCATGGCTGGCAATGTCTCCGGACTTCTCCACACATCTTGGATGTCATGAATTACAATGGGAACAGCCAGCAGGGGATCTTGATGTTTTTCTTACCCAACTGCATTCGATAAGGCAGAACATTCCTTAATCAACAAATAATAACCACATTAATAACATGCCAAAGTGTGTAAGTGCGTGTATTCCTGCAGATAATGATCTGCATGTCTGATATCGGGCTGCTGATTCATTTGTTCTCCTGGAGATAAGCTGCCAGCAGACATGACCCTTTCATAGAGAAACACAGGAGTGCTTGGCCAATCTAGCATTCTTGTGTATTGAAAAGCTGGCCTAGATGGCTGTCAGCCAAAAGATCTACTGAAGAATCGCTCGTCAATGGCCATCTCATGTGTATGGCAGGCTTAACCAGTTTCGCCATCAGGGCATTACTGTACTTACTGGCGTATGGGGTCTGATGAGCAGAGGGGGCCCGATGCACGATCAGTTAAAATCTTTTGCCGTGCGGAGATTCGTCCCGCACACCAATAGTTAACAGCCGCCAGCCAATCGCAGGACGGCAGCTGACGTCAGAGTGCACGTCGCTGAAGTATGCTGGAACGAAGCTGCGCGCCTCACCTAAATCGGAGAGGAGGACACTGCTGGAGCTCGACCAGGTAAGGAAAAACTTTTTTTTTTTTAAAGCCACGGTATAGGGCATATTTACCGGTATGAGGGTGAATTACACTACTATGGGTGAGGGAAAGGTGGTGCATTATACTGGTATGAGGCTGCATTATACTATGGGGTGCATTATACTGCTATTTGGGTGCATTATACTCTTATGGGGTGCATTATAGTACTATAGGGTGCATTATACTGCTATTGGGGTGCATTATAGTACTATAGGGTGCATTACACTGCTATGGGAGTGCATTATACTACTATGGGGGTGCAGTATACTGCTATAGGGGTGCATTATACTATTATGGGACTGGATTATACTATAGGGTGCATTATACTACTATGGGGGTTCATTATATAATGGGGGAGCATTATACCATGAGGTGCATTATAGTACTATAGGGTGCATTATACTGCTATGGGGTGCATTATACTACTATGGGCGTGTGTTATACTGCTATGATGCTTCATTATACTATGGGGGTGCATTATACTACTATGGGGGTAGGTTATACTGCTATAAAGCTGCATTATACTATGGGGGCGCATTATATTATGGGGTGCATTATAGTACTATAGGGTGCATTATACTGTTATGGGAGTGCATTATACTACTATGGGGGTGCAATATACTACTATGGGGCTGGATTATACTATAGGGTGCATTATACTACTATGGGGGTTCATTATATAATGGGGGAGCATTATACCATGAGGTGCATTATAGTACTATAGGGTGCATTATACTGCTATGGGGGTGCATTATACTTCTATGGGCATGTGTTATACTGCTATGATGCTTCATTATACTATGGGGGTACATTATACTACTATGGGGGTAGGTTATACTGCTATAAAGCTGCATTATACTATGGGGGCACATTATATTATGGGGTGCATTATAGTACTATAGGGTGCATTATACTGCTATTGGGGTGCATTATAGTACTATAGGGTGCATTATACTGCTATGGGGTGCATTATACTACTATAGAGGTGCATTTTACTGCTACGGAGGTTCATTATACTGCAATGGGGTCCATCATACCACTATGGGGGAGCATTATACCACTATGAAGTTGCATTATACTACTATGAGGTTGTATTATACTACTATGGGGGTGCATTATATCACTATGGGGTGCATTATACTATGGGGCTGCATTATATTACTATGGGGCTGCATTATACACCTATGGGGGTGCATTGTACCACTATGGGGGTGCATTATACCGCTATGGGGTTGAATTATACAGCTATGTGGGTGCATTATACTGCCATGGGGGTGCATTATACTACTATGTGGGCGCATTATACTATATATGACTATGGGGTACATTATACTACTATGGGGGGTGTATTATACTGCTATATGACTATGGGGTACATTATACTATTATGGATGACTATGGGGGCAATATGGAGAGACATGGGGGAAGTATAGAGAGAGCCATGAGGCAGAATGGGAGGATATGTGGGGTCTAGAATGTGGGATATTTTTACTGTAGGGGCTAATTAAAGGATATTATTTTTGAGGATACTGTTTTCAGTGTGGGGAGGAGAAGTCCTGTTACAGTGCAAGGCGACATGGTCGTTTTTTTTCTTCATCTGGCATAGTATAGAGATTGGGGAAAAATTGGGGAATGTGATCTAGATAACTGTGTTATTTACTGCAGAGATAAGTCCTGGCTGGAAGAAGTGATGGCAGTGTGTGCTGGATGAAGATGAAAAGCGAAGATGAAGGACTCCAACTAGAGACGTCACTGGTGAGTCAGTGTGTTACCTGTACACTGACACTAAACACTCTATATGATATACAGAGCTCCTATGAATAATGTCACCGATGATCACCTGTACACGGACACTGTATATGAAGTACAGATCTCCTCTGTATAATGGCACTTAGGGTGATATTAGTATTGTGTTTTTTTATTAATGATCAGTATTGTAGTATTCGGTCACTATTTTGTGGTATTATTTGGTCACCATGTGATGGTAATATGTGATCTGGTCATGGTGTGGCGGTATTTGTTCCTTGTATGTGCTATTATTCGCTCACTATGTGGTGGTGATATGTAGTCTGGTCATGGTATGGTGGTTTTTGTTCCTTGTATGTCGTATTATTTGATCACTATATGGTGGTAATATGTGGTCTGGTCATGGTGTGAAGGTATTTGTTCCTTGTTTGTGATATTATTGGTCATTTTAAAAATTGAAAAATAAATAAAAATATACCTAAATTGTATTGGATATTTTGACAAATGTTTGGTAAGTTAAGGTAAAGTAAAGCCCAGCCAAAAGAGTCTACCTTGTCATGGTGGCGGATTAAAAATTATTTTGACCAAAACAAAAGCTGTAGACTATGTATGTGGTGACGGGAACTCTAAGCATGTGATTAGTGAGGACATGGTGCAGAAATTAAGTTTTTCCAGGAAAGGGCGAGGGGACTGAGGACAGTTCAAAGGGTGGAGGCGGGGCTGGCGTGGAGCCTGGGCAGACTCTCAAGGGGGCACTGGAAATTTTGCGGGTATGGGGCCCCAAAATTCCTAGTGGCAGCCCTGGGCTTAGCTGTTATGATTTGGTAGCCGGGGAGGAAAGCAGCAAAAATAGGCTAAGCACCCAGACACCCAGAGAGGTTGGTAACTAGCAGTTTGCAGAACCCCTAAACTGCCAGCACAACTAGAAGTAGCCGTGGGACCTGCCTACGGTGCCCTAGACGCCTCTACACAGCCGGAGAGTTAACAAAGCCTAAAGAGAGAAAGGGGAACGCTAACTGCCCCGGAGTAGACCCCCAAAGGAATAGGTAGCCCCAAACATACATTGGCGATGAGAGAAGATGAAATACAAACGCAGGCAGAAAATAGAGTAAGCAAAGGCTGGGGCCCAAATTGTCTAGATAGACAGGACAGAATACTGTCTGCAATCCAGCAAAAACTCTAAGAAAAACTCCAACCAGTCTGATATGCAAAAAATACTGAGACCACAAGATCTCTTCCCCACTAGTCAGACTCTGGTGTGCACTGGTAACGAATCAGCAGACACTGAAACAACAGGGAACTGAAAATACATAAACTGTCCCTGGTGTGAACTAGTAGCAAATCAGCGGATGCTGAAATAACAAAGAACTGAAAATACATAAACCGTGGCAAAAGAGAAACAGAGTCCAGCGCAGGCCCCAGCAGGGGATCCTGGCTGCACAAACCCAAAGGGCAGAAAACTGAGATAGACAAAAGCAGATACCACAGAAAAAAACAGCAAATAACTTATCTGAAAGTTGAAGGATGAAGCAGAAAGCAGGCTGCCTTCCAAAAGAGACCAGGAAGCAACTAATCACCGGTGAGGATCATGGGAAGGTTACTCACTTAAATATCCCCAGTCATCAACACCAGATTGCCAATCATCGCCCCAGCTGATGAACCGCTGTTAGCCAAAGCAGCTTCATTACTGTCAGCAGCCACCAGAGGGAGCCCAAACTCAGAAGTCAGATCCAGAGCATTCAAAACACTTAGCTATGTAACCATAGCTGGTTCAATATTCAGGCACAGTATCTTCGGTTATGCCTCTAACAAAAACCGACAAGCTTACTTTTATGACATATTCTGATATGGGTTATTGAATTATAATGCAAACAGAAGAACCCAGTTCATACTGTGCACAGAATTGGGCTCAACAGTAGTGTTGAGCATTCCGATACTGCAAATATCGGGTATCGGCCGATATTAGCTGTATCGGAATTCCGATTCCGAGTTCCGATATTTTCGTCTTATCGGATACCGGAATCGGAATTGTCACTGTCACTGTCAGTGTCCGTCGGTCGGGTCTGTCAGGAGTCAGCGGCACTTACCCGGCAGAAGATCTCCGGCGGTCACGTCCTGCACTGCTTCATGGCCGCAATCTTCTTTCCCCGGCGGTCACATGCAGTTTCTCGCGATAACTGCAGTGACTGCTGGGTAATCCCGGCCGTAAAGCAGTCAGTCCGATGACGTCACCGCCGGGGAAGCAGGTAATCAGCTGTGCTGCGTTGCAATGACAGGCTCTGCCTGTCATTGCGATGTAGCAGAGCTGGATCGTCGTGGGACTATCGTTATGGACTGCGTCGGACAGGTGGTATACTGTTGGTTTGTTTTTTTTCTTTTTTTACAGGAGATCGATGGCGTCGCAGGAATGAGAGAGTAATAAAAGAAATGAAAACTGTGTTGTCTCTTTTATTTCATTAAAAGACTTTTTTCTTGCTGTGTCTTTTTTTATACATTTAATAACTTTGGGATTAATAATGGATCGGTGTCTTATTGACACCTCTCCATTATTAACCGGGCTTATTGTCACCGTGCAATCAACGGTGACAATAACCCCTTATTACCCCGCTTGCCACCGCTACAGGGCAAGTGGGAAGAGCCGGGTAAAGTGCCACAATTGGCACATCTTTTGATGCGCCAAATGTGGGGCTGCTGTAGCCTGGTATTATCAGGCTGTTGAGGGCCAAAATCCATGGGCCTTGACAGTCTTTTAATACCAGGCCGCAGCAGTCTGCATTTTACTTGGCTGGTTAACAAAAATAGGGGGGATCCCCACGCCGTTTTTTTTTTCGAGGGGATCCCCTATTTTTGTTAACCAGCCAAGCTAAGCAGACTGCTGTGGCCTGGTATTATCAGGCTTGCAAGGTCCATGGATATTGGATCCTTACCAGCCTGAAAAACCAGGCCTCAGCGGTCTGCTTCATCTGGCTGGTTAACAAAAATAGGGGGGACCCCACGCCAATTTTTTTCAAGGGGATCCCCTATTTTTGTTAATCAGCCAAGATATGCAGACTGCTGTGGCCTGGTATTATCAGGCTGGCAAGGTCCATGGATCTTGGCTCCTTAACAGCCTGAAAATCCAGGCCTCAGCGGTCTGCTTCATCTGGCTGGTTAACAAAAATAGGGGGACCCCACGCCAATTTTTTTCGAGGGGATCCCCTATTTTTGTTAATCAGCCAAGATATGCAGACTGCTGTGGCCTGGTATTATCAGGCTGGCAAGGTCCATGGATCTTGGCTCCTTAACAGCCTGAAAATCCAGGCCTCAGCGGTCTGCTTCATCTGGCTGGTTAACAAACATAGGGGGGACCCCACGCCAATTTTTTTCGAGGGGATCCCCTATTTTTGTTAATCAGCCAAGATATGCAGACTGCTGTGGCCTGGTATTATCAGGCTGGCAAGGTCCATGGATCTTGGCTCCTTAACAGCCTGAAAATCCAGGCCTCAGCGGTCTGCTTCATCTGGCTGGTTAACAAAAATAGGGGGGACCCCACGCCATTTTTTTTTCGAAGGGAACCCCTTTTTTGTTAATCAGTTCCCTCTGACGTCACTGATTGTGTCCCTGGCTGACCTGAAGTGAAAGTGGAAAGCAATCAATTAAGCTTTCCACTTAAGGGCCCGTCTCACATAGCGATATCGCTACAGAGATCGCTGCTGAGTCACTAGTTTTGTGACGCAGCAGCGAGCTCACCAGCGATATCGCTGTGTGTGACATTCAGCGACGATCAGCCCCCCTGCCGGGTATCGCTGATCGTCGCTGAAATGTCAGGACCTTTGATCGCTGGTTTCCCGCTGACAGGCACACATCGCTGCGTGTGACAGGCGGGAGACCAGCGATCCGCTGGTACCAAGGTACACAGCGGGTTTCCAGGCGCGGGGCTGTGCCTAGAAACCCGCTGTGTACCTTGGATACCAGCGCCCTGATGCAGGGAGCTGGTATCCAAGGTACACAGCGGGTTTCCAAGCGCTGAGCGGTGCCTGGAAACCCGCTGTGTACCTTGGTTACCAGCGGATCGCTGGTCTCCCGCCTGTCACACGCAGCGATGCGTGCCTGTCAGAGGGAAACCAGCGATCAAAAAA
>JARQOD010000001.1:309142325-309166435 GCA_033576555.1 Oophaga sylvatica
GAGAAGAGTAACAAGGAGGAGAGCACCTATGGTGATTTATTGTATATTAGGTGGAGAATATAGTTTAGTAATGTGATAAAAAGGTACCTATACTTACCCGACTGCTTGTGGCAAGAAGAATAGTATGATGAAGGCAGCTTGCCTGAGATGAGGATATAGTATTGTATTACATTTAAAGGCTGGTGTAGTCCTAGATAGGACAATCAAAGGAATATACCTAGTCATGAGTAGTGATTTAATATTAAATACCTTAGTAGAAAGACACTCATATATTTAATCCCTGGTCGGCCTTCATATGAGGTGATTACAAGGAAAAATCTGAGAAGTAAAGTAATAAATACTCTTGTCTAATCATGAATATAAAATTAAAAGTAAATAAAGAAGGAAGAGGTAGTCTGTGGGTATATCGGTAAAAGGACTTACATTATCCTAGTCGGGATCGGTTATAGTGGGCCACTGTGGCTCCTTAAAAAACCTAGAATATCGAAAAAATATATGGCGTTGGAAAGGTGGAAAAAATCTAAACAGGTTGCTCTAAGAGTGATAGCCTGTGGTTTCTGGTAGAAGGTAGGTCAAAGGGTACCTATGATACATATAGCAGGGGTATCTGTGAGCAATAGTGTGCAATATAAGTAGGTACTGTGGTATTAGAAAGTTCCTAAGGGGTATGATACCCTGATTAAGGAGAGTAGATAATAGGAGCATATTCATAGCTTGACCAGGAAAGATGGGTAGTTGGAGCATATATATAGCGGTACTTACAATGTAGGCGTCCGGTATGGGTGTGTGTCTCTCCTCTGATGCGGTATCCACCGCTTGTCAGGTGGAGAGATCGCGCCGTATCTCGCCTTAAAAAGGCAGAGGAGGAGAGAGGTAGCGTGTGACGTCACAGGAAGTGACGTTTTGCGTTCCACTACGCGTTTTCAGCGGGTATGGTGTCCGCTGAGGGGCATACATGTATGCCAGACGCTAGCTGGGCGTCATAAATGTATTAAAGCTGAAATTAAAGTGGTGTATGTAAAAAATTATTAAAGTAGATAATGGAGGATGGAAATCTTTTACGGAACTGTTAAATGGATAATGGGGTTAGAAAAAACTAAAAAAAGGAAGAAAAAAAGGGAGAGAGAGTTAATGTATCTAAATCATAAGGTAAAGACACCACAGAGTATGGTTGTGTCTAATGAGTAAAAACCAGTGAAAAAAGGAATAATGATAATGATATATTTATTGTGATCAGGAAAGTAATTGAAAAACAGGCGGAGGGTGAATCAAAATAACACAGGGTGCTGAAATGCAGTCGGGTAGGAAGTGCCAAGGGTGTGGGTCCTAGTAGACATATTCAATATAAACGACTCTGTGAAGAGAAGAACAAGAGTTAATAAATTTGTACATAAACCGCATATCCGATACATATCGTGCTGGAGGGATACAGGAAAAGTACACAAAAAGAGACATAATGGTATATTGAATGTTAAGTTATATATCCTGTCTACTGATATAATATATTTAGCGCATCCGATAGTGGACTCTGGATAACAATGAGTGTTTTAGATAAAGGAGTATAGATCATACTCCCGATTCAAACCCTTAGGTGAAAGGGTCTGTAATTCGTGTATCCAATACGCTTCCCGTTTTTTGAGGAGGCGTATTCTATCCCCCCCCTCTCCTGGGGCATGTATTTGTTCTATCACCTGGAATTTTAGTTGTGAGATCTGGTGACCTTTAGAAATGAAATGAGAGGGTAGTGGAAGAAGAAGGTTTTTACACCTAATAGTACTCTTATGTTTGGAAATCCTTTCCTTGATGGCCTGCGTGGTTTCCCCAACATAGAGGAGGCCACATGGGCATTTAATCAGGTAGACCACAAATGTTGAGTTGCAGGTAGCGTAGCACTTGATGTTATAGCTCTTGCCGGAGTGGGGATGGTGTATGATGTTACCTTTCATCACATTATGGCATTGATTACAGTGAAGGCAAGGGTATGTGCCTGTTTTAGGTGTGGATAGGAATCTCTGAGATTGTGTCGGTCTGTTATCTCCAATATCCGCTCTGACCAGATCGTCTCGGAGATTGGGTGCCCTTTTGAAGCACGGAAGGAAAGGATTGCGAAATTCGGGTACTTCAGGATGGGCCTTACTAAGAAGGCCCCAATGCCGTCTAATTGTATTATGAAGTACTCCCACAAAGGGATGATATGTGTGGACAAAAGGAATTCTTTTGCCCATCTGTAAATTTGGTCTGAAAGATGGTGTCGCTGCCTCAGTGAGGAGGCCAGAGGGATACCCACGTTCCAGAAATTTATTGTGCATTTCCCTTTTACGGAGGGGGAGAGTGTCACTATTGGATACAATTCTCTGTAATCGTTTAAATTGTGAGCGTGGTATCGACTTCTTAGTTGCTGGTGGATGTAAACTATTGAAGTGTAGCAGGCTGTTGCGGTCGGTCTCTTTCGTAAAGAGATCCGTGCTGAGATTGCCATTAGCATCTTTAGTTACTGTCACATCAAGAAAACTGATTTTTTCTAGACTTTCTGACATGGTGAAGGTTAGGCCTAGCCAAGATTCATTTAGAGTAATGAAGAATTCCTTTAAGCTCGAGATGGGACCATCCCAGATGCAGAAAATGTCGTCTATGTATCTTTTCCATAGACGACAGTGGGTGTGAAATAGAGTATTCTTGTAGACTACCTCATCCTCAAAACGGGCCATGTAGCAGATGGCGTACGGGGGAGCAACGTTTGACCCCATGGCCGTGCCCTTCACCTGTAGATAGAAGGATTCTTCAAATAGAAAGAAGTTTTTGGTTAGGACGATAGTTAGCAATTCCACACATAGTTGGATGGGATCAGTTTGCATGTTAGACATTTGTAGTAATTGCCTGGCACAAGAGATCCCCTTCTCATGTGGTATTGAAGTATAGAGGTCTTTGACGTCTAATGTTACCAGGATAGATGTATCATTTAGTGTACCTAGTGAGCCTATTGTATTAAGGAAGTCGCCTGTGTCCAAGATGAAAGATGGGATTTTCCGACCAGAGGGGTGAGTATTTTCTCTAGGAAGATAGACAATGGTGATAGGATCGACTCTGTTGATGCGACTATGGGTCTGCCTGGGGGGTTTTCCAAATTTTTATGTATTTTTGGCAGGGTGTAAAACACCGGTACAATGGGATCCCTTTTTGTAAGATAATCTTTAGTTTTTATGTCGATCACACACTAATTCAAGAAATCTTGAGAGTACTGAATTAATTAGGTTTCTGATGTCACTAGTGGGATTCCTAGATAGTTTAACATAAACAGTGGTGTCATTGAGTTGTCGGTGGATCTCTTTAAGATAATCAGATCTATTCATAACTACTATAGAGCCGCCCTTGTCGGCCGGCTTCAAAATGATAGTCTTATCCTCCCGTAGTGAGCGCAGAGCCTGTTGGTCAAGTGGATTAAGATTGGGATTCAGATGTAATTTCCCATTCTCCATATCGTGTCTCAGTTGTTTTGAGGCTTGGTCGACAAACTCAATGAATGCCTCCAATGCATGAGAGCCTCGTGGTGGAATATAGGTGCTCTTAGTTCTAAGGCCTAATTTTGAGATAGAGAGTGATGCCCCATCATGTGGTGGTTCAGGTAGAGTCTGTGGTTGATTAGCAAAGTGAATCTTCAGGCGGAGGTTACGATAGAACCTTTGGAGTTCCATGTCAAGGTTGAAGTGTTCAGTCGGTATGCCGGGCAGAATGACAATCCCCTCTGTAAGAGGTGATGTTCTGCTATACTAAGTGTACGTGAGGAAATGTTGGTTACAAGTGGGCATATACCTGTGAGCGCGTCACAACTTGATCTGTATCTCTTCTTGCGTTGTCCTCTCCGTATCCTCTTCCTCGACGATGTCTGGATCGTTGTCCTAAAAAACGGCCTGGTCCCGGATGTGGGTCTCTCCGTTCCGTTTCGGATCCTGAGGTGGAGATGTCAGAAAAGGATCTATAATTCGGCCTATTACGGGATGAGCGAAAATTGTTAGTGTACTGCCAACGATAGACACGACCCTGCTCGTAATCATCAGCGTCCCTTTGAAATTTGATTCTTTTTCTGTGTTCTGTGTCCTTCCTGTGTTGATCTGTCACAGATTTAATACGATTTTTAAGCGTCGTGAGTTCTTCTGGAGTACCTACTGAGGTCAGCTGGGTTTCAATATTAACAATTTCTTCCTTGGTTTTAGTAATGGCCGATTGTAGATGTTCGATAGTAAGAGTCATAAGATCAAATGAGCACTTGTTGAGAATCTGCTCGAATTTGAGGCAGAAATCGGGGGAATCCCGAAACAAGGTTGGTTGTAGTGATACCCTCAAACCTCTAGGGATCCTCTTCATACGTAGGTATTCGGATAGCGTAGCGTAGTGTAGTTCAAAATTGATCTGATGTCGTAATTCCCTCTCTAGGTCCCTTCCCCTTGTCTCCCTAGGAGGAACCTTTAAGAAATCACTTGGAAGACTTAATTTAGATAAGATATTTGTGGTCTCCTCAGTGTTGTAAGAGAAAGTATTGGTGGACATAACTTCCCGGTGTGCAGACGGAAAAACAGATATAGTGAAAATATATCGTCGCACTCCCGTGGTGGTGCACAAGTAGGTTTCCCAACCCGTGTATAGTAAGGTAGATAAACTTGGCACTCAACTTATAGATGATAATCCCAATTTTTTATTGCAGTCACAGAACAGATGAGACGTTTCGGTCCAAATAAGGGCCTTCCTCAGTCTGACAGCAAAATTTGAAAGATATTATAGACACAAGAAAATCAATAAATAAAATTCTGACAAAATAAAATAAAATTCTAACAAAAATAAATACAATTCTAACAAAAAACCATATCAAAGAGTACTATATACATATTTACATATGTCCAAGAGACCAATCTAGAGAAGAGTAACAAGGAGGAGAGCACCTATGGTGGATTTATTGTATATTAGGTGAGAATATAGTTTAGTAATGTGATAAAAAGGTACCTATACTTACCCGACTGCTTGTGGCAAGAAGAATAGTATGATTGAAGGCAGCTTGCCTGAGATGAGGATATAGTATTGTATTACATTTAAAGGCTGGTGTAGTCCTAGATAGGACAATCAAAGGAATATACCTAGTCATGAGTAGTGATTTAATATTAAATACCTTAGTAGAAAGACACTCATATATTTAATCCCTGGTCGGCCTTCATATGAGGTGATTACAAGGAAAAATCTGAGAAGTAAAGTAATAAATACTCTTGTCTAATCATGAATATAAAATTAAAAGTAAATAAAGAAGGAAGAGGTAGTCTGTGGGTATATCGGTAAAAGGACTTACATTATCCTAGTCGGGATCGGTTATAGTGGGCCACTGTGGCTCCTTAAAAAACCTAGAATATCGAAAAAATATATGGCGTTGGAAAGGTGGAAAAAATCTATAACAGGTTGCTCTAAGAGTGATAGCCTGTGGTTTCTGGTAGAAGGTAGGTCAAAGGGGTACCTATGATACATATAGCAGGGGTATCTGTGAGCAATAGTGTGCAATATAAGTAGGTACTGTGGTATTAGAAAGTTCCTAAGGGGTATGATACCCTGATTAAGGAGAGTAGATAATAGGAGCATATTCATAGCTTGACCAGGAAAGATGGGTAGTTGGAGCATATATATAGCGGTACTTACAATGTAGGCGTCCGGTATGGGTGTGTGTCTCTCCTCTGATGCGGTATCCACCGCTTGTCAGGTGGAGAGATCGCGCCGTATCTCGCCTTAAAAAGGCAGAGGGAGGAGAGAGGTAGCGTGTGACGTCACAGGAAGTGACGTTTTGCGTTCCACTACGCGTTTCAGCGGGTATGGTGTCCGCTGAGGGGCATACATGTATGCCAGACGCTAGCTGGGCGTCATAAATGTATTAAAGCTGAAATTAAAGTGGTGTATGTAAAAAATTATTAAAGTAGATAATGGAGGATGGAAATCTTTTTACGGAACTGTTAAATGGATAATGGGGTTAGAAAAAACTAAAAAAAGGAAGAAAAAAAGGGAGAGAGAGTTAATGTATCTAAATCATAAGGTAAAGACACCACAGAGTATGGTTGTGTCTAATGAGTAAAAACCAGTGAAAAAAGGAATAATGATAATGATATATTTATTGTGATCAGGAAAGTAATTGAAAAACAGGCGGAGGGTGAATCAAAATAACACAGGGTGCTGAAATGCAGTCGGGTAGGAAGTGCCAAGGGTGTGGGTCCTAGTAGACATATTCAATATAAACGACTCTGTGAAGAGAAGAACAAGAGTTAATAAATTTGTACATAAACCGCATATCCGATACATATCGTGCTGGAGGGATACAGGAGAAAAGTACACAAAAAGAGACATAATGGTATATTGAATGTTAAGTTATATATCCTGTCTACTGATATAATATATTTAGCGCATCCGATAGTGGACTCTGGATAACAATGAGTGTTTTAGATAAAGGAGTATAGATCATACTCCCGATTCAAACCCTTAGGTGAAAGGGTCTGTAATTCGTGTATCCAATACGCTTCCCGTTTTTTGAGGAGGCGTATTCTATCCCCCCTCTCCTGGGGGCATGTATTTGTTCTATCACCTGGAATTTTAGTTGTGAGATCTGGTGACCTTTAGAAATGAAATGAGAGGGTAGTGGAAGAAGAAGGTTTTTACACCTAATAGTACTCTTATGTTTGGAAATCCTTTCCTTGATGGCCTGCGTGGTTTCCCCAACATAGAGGAGGCCACATGGGCATTTAATCAGGTAGACCACAAATGTTGAGTTGCAGGTAGCGTAGCACTTGATGTTATAGCTCTTGCCGGAGTGGGGATGGTGTATGATGTTACCTTTCATCACATTATGGCATTGATTACAGTGAAGGCAAGGGTATGTGCCTGTTTTAGTGTGGATAGGAATCTCTGAGATTGTGTCGGTCTGTTATCTCCAATATCCGCTCTGACCAGATCGTCTCGGAGATTGGGTGCCCTTTTGAAGCACGGAAGGAAAGGATTGCGAAATTCGGGTACTTCAGGATGGGCCTTACTAAGAAGGCCCCAATGCCGTCTAATTGTATTATGAAGTACTCCCACAAAGGGATGATATGTGTGGACAAAAGGAATTCTTTTGCCCATCTGTAAATTTGGTCTGAAAGATGGTGTCGCTGCCTCAGTGAGGAGGCCAGAGGGATACCCACGTTCCAGAAATTTATTGTGCATTTCCCTTTTACGGAGGGGGAGAGTGTCACTATTGGATACAATTCTCTGTAATCGTTTAAATTGTGAGCGTGGTATCGACTTCTTAGTTGCTGGTGGATGTAAACTATTGAAGTGTAGCAGGCTGTTGCGGTCGGTCTCTTTCGTAAAGAGATCCGTGCTGAGATTGCCATTAGCATCTTTAGTTACTGTCACATCAAGAAAACTGATTTTTTCTAGACTTTCTGACATGGTGAAGGTTAGGCCTAGCCAAGATTCATTTAGAGTAATGAAGAATTCCTTTAAGCTCGAGATGGGACCATCCCAGATGCAGAAAATGTCGTCTATGTATCTTTTCCATAGACGACAGTGGGTGTGAAATAGAGTATTCTTGTAGACTACCTCATCCTCAAAACGGGCCATGTAGCAGATGGCGTACGGGGAGCAACGTTTGACCCCATGGCCGTGCCCTTCACCTGTAGATAGAAGGATTCTTCAAATAGAAAGAAGTTTTTGGTTAGGACGATAGTTAGCAATTTCCACCTTTCCAACGCCATATATTTTTTCGATATTCTAGGTTTTTTAAGGAGCCACAGTGGCCCACTATAACCGATCCCGACTAGGATAATGTAAGTCCTTTTACCGATATACCCACAGACTACCTCTTCCTTCTTTATTTACTTTTAATTTTATATTCATGATTAGACAAGAGTATTTATTACTTTACTTCTCAGATTTTTCCTTGTAATCACCTCATATGAAGGCCGACCAGGGATTAAATATATGAGTGTCTTTCTACTAAGGTATTTAATATTAAATCACTACTCATGACTAGGTATATTCCTTTGATTGTCCTATCTAGGACTACACCAGCCTTTAAATGTAATACAATACTATATCCTCATCTCAGGCAAGCTGCCTTCAATCATACTATTCTTCTTGCCACAAGCAGTCAGGTAAGTATAGGTACCTTTTTATCACATTACTAAACTATATTCTCACCTAATATACAATAAATCCACCATAGGTGCTCTCCTCCTTGTTACTCTTCTCTAGATTGGTCTCTTGGACATATGTAAATATGTATATAGTACTCTTTGATATGGTTTTTTGTTAGAATTGTATTTATTTTTGTTAGAATTTTATTTTATTTTGTCAGAATTTTATTTATTGATTTTCTTGTGTCTATAATATCTTTCAAATTTTGCTGTCAGACTGAGGAAGGCCCTTATTTGGACCGAAACGTCTCATCTGTTCTGTGACTGCAATAAAAAATTGGGATTATCATCTATAAGTTGAGTGCCAAGTTTATCTACCTTACTATACACGGGTTGGGAAACCTACTTGTGCACCACCACGGGAGTGCGACGATATATTTTCACTATATCTGTTTTTCCGTCTGCACACCGGGAAGTTATGTCCACCAATACTTTCTCTTACAACACTGAGGAGACCACAAATATCTTATCTAAATTAAGTCTTCCAAGTGATTTCTTAAAGGTTCCTCCTAGGGAGACAAGGGGAAGGGACCTAGAGAGGGAATTACGACATCAGATCAATTTTGAACTACACTACGCTACGCTATCCGAATACCTACGTATGAAGAGGATCCCTAGAGGTTTGAGGGTATCACTACAACCAACCTTGTTTCGGGATTCCCCCGATTTCTGCCTCAAATTCGAGCAGATTCTCAACAAGTGCTCATTTGATCTTATGACTCTTACTATCGAACATCTACAATCGGCCATTACTAAAACCAAGGAAGAAATTGTTAATATTGAAACCCAGCTGACCTCAGTAGGTACTCCAGAAGAACTCACGACGCTTAAAAATCGTATTAAATCTGTGACAGATCAACACAGGAAGGACACAGAACACAGAAAAAGAATCAAATTTCAAAGGGACGCTGATGATTACGAGCAGGGTCGTGTCTATCGTTGGCAGTACACTAACAATTTTCGCTCATCCCGTAATAGGCCGAATTATAGATCCTTTTCTGACATCTCCACCTCAGGATCCGAAACGGAACGGAGAGACCCACATCCGGGACCAGGCCGTTTTTTAGGACAACGATCCAGACATCGTCGAGGAAGAGGATACGGAGAGGACAACGCAAGAAGAGATACAGATCAAGTTGTGACGCGCTCACAGGTATATGCCCACTTGTAACCAACATTTCCTCACGTACACTTAGTATAGCAGAACATCACCTCTTACAGAGGGGATTGTCATTCTGCCCGGCATACCGACTGAACACTTTCAACCTTGACATGGAACTCCAAAGGTTCTATCGTAACCTCCGCCTGAAGATTCACTTTGCTAATCAACCACAGACTCTACCTGAACCACCACATGATGGGGCATCACTCTCTATCTCAAAATTAGGCCTTAGAACTAAGAGCACCTATATTCCACCACGAGGCTCTCATGCATTGGAGGCATTCATTGAGTTTGTCGACCAAGCCTCAAAACAACTGAGACACGATATGGAGAATGGGAAATTACATCTGAATCCCAATCTTAATCCACTTGACCAACAGGCTCTGCGCTCACTACGGGAGGATAAGACTATCATTTTGAAGCCGGCCGACAAGGGCGGCTCTATAGTAGTTATGAATAGATCTGATTATCTTAAAGAGATCCACCGACAACTCAATGACACCACTGTTTATGTTAAACTATCTAGGAATCCCACTAGTGACATCAGAAACCTAATTAATTCAGTACTCTCAAGATTTCTTGAATTAGGTGTGATCGACATAAAAACTAAAGATTATCTTACAAAAAGGGATCCCATTGTACCGGTGTTTTACACCCTGCCAAAAATACATAAAAATTTGGAAAACCCCCCAGGCAGACCCATAGTCGCATCAACAGAGTCGATCCTATCACCATTGTCTATCTTCCTAGAGAAAATACTCACCCCTCTGGTCCGGAAAATCCCATCTTTCATCTTGGACACAGGCGACTTCCTTAATACAATAGGCTCACTAGGTACACTAAATGATACATCTATCCTGGTAACATTAGACGTCAAAGACCTCTATACTTCAATACCACATGAGAAGGGGATCTCTTGTGCCAGGCAATTACTACAAATGTCTAACATGCAAACTGATCCCATCCAACTATGTGTGGAATTGCTAACTATCGTCCTAACCAAAAACTTCTTTCTATTTGAAGAATCCTTCTATCTACAGGTGAAGGGCACGGCCATGGGGTCAAACGTTGCTCCCCCGTACGCCATCTGCTACATGGCCCGTTTTGAGGATGAGGTAGTCTACAAGAATACTCTATTTCACACCCACTGTCGTCTATGGAAAAGATACATAGACGACATTTTCTGCATCTGGGATGGTCCCATCTCGAGCTTAAAGGAATTCTTCATTACTCTAAATGAATCTTGGCTAGGCCTAACCTTCACCATGTCAGAAAGTCTAGAAAAAATCAGTTTTCTTGATGTGACAGTAACTAAAGATGCTAATGGCAATCTCAGCACGGATCTCTTTACGAAAGAGACCGACCGCAACAGCCTGCTACACTTCAATAGTTTACATCCACCAGCAACTAAGAAGTCGATACCACGCTCACAATTTAAACGATTACAGAGAATTGTATCCAATAGTGACACTCTCCCCCTCCGTAAAAGGGAAATGCACAATAAATTTCTGGAACGTGGGTATCCCTCTGGCCTCCTCACTGAGGCAGCGACACCATCTTTCAGACCAAATTTACAGATGGGCAAAAGAATTCCTTTTGTCCACACATATCATCCCTTTGTGGGAGTACTTCATAATACAATTAGACGGCATTGGGGCCTTCTTAGTAAGGCCCATCCTGAAGTACCCGAATTTCGCAATCCTTTCCTTCCGTGCTTCAAAAGGGCACCCAATCTCCGAGACGATCTGGTCAGAGCGGATATTGGAGATAACAGACCGACACAATCTCAGAGATTCCTATCCACACCTAAAACAGGCACATACCCTTGCCTTCACTGTAATCAATGCCATAATGTGATGAAAGGTAACATCATACACCATCCCCACTCCGGCAAGAGCTATAACATCAAGTGCTACGCTACCTGCAACTCAACATTTGTGGTCTACCTGATTAAATGCCCATGTGGCCTCCTCTATGTTGGGGAAACCACGCAGGCCATCAAGGAAAGGATTTCCAAACATAAGAGTACTATTAGGTGTAAAAACCTTCTTCTTCCACTACCCTCTCATTTCATTTCTAAAGGTCACCAGATCTCACAACTAAAATTCCAGGTGATAGAACAAATACATGCCCCCAGGAGAGGGGGGGATAGAATACGCCTCCTCAAAAAACGGGAAGCGTATTGGATACACGAATTACAGACCCTTTCACCTAAGGGTTTGAATCGGGAGTATGATCTATACTCCTTTATCTAAAACACTCATTGTTATCCAGAGTCCACTATCGGATGCGCTAAATATATTATATCAGTAGACAGGATATATAACTTAACATTCAATATACCATTATGTCTCTTTTTGTGTACTTTTCTCCTGTATCCCTCCAGCACGATATGTATCGGATATGCGGTTTATGTACAAATTTATTAACTCTTGTTCTTCTCTTCACAGAGTCGTTTATATTGAATATGTCTACTAGGACCCACACCCTTGGCACTTCCTACCCGACTGCATTTCAGCACCCTGTGTTATTTTGATTCACCCTCCGCCTGTTTTTCAATTACTTTCCTGATCACAATAAATATATCATTATCATTATTCCTTTTTTCACTGGTTTTTACTCATTAGACACAACCATACTCTGTGGTGTCTTTACCTTATGATTTAGATACATTAACTCTCTCTCCCTTTTTTTCTTCCTTTTTTTAGTTTTTTCTAACCCCATTATCCATTTAACAGTTCCGTAAAAAGATTTCCATCCTCCATTATCTACTTTAATAATTTTTTACATACACCACTTTAATTTCAGCTTTAATACATTTATGACGCCCAGCTAGCGTCTGGCATACATGTATGCCCCTCAGCGGACACCATACCCGCTGAAACGCGTAGTGGAACGCAAAACGTCACTTCCTGTGACGTCACACGCTACCTCTCTCCTCCCTCTGCCTTTTTAAGGCGAGATACGGCGCGATCTCTCCACCTGACAAGCGGTGGATACCGCATCAGAGGAGAGACACACACCCATACCGGACGCCTACATTGTAAGTACCGCTATATATATGCTCCAACTACCCATCTTTCCTGGTCAAGCTATGAATATGCTCCTATTATCTACTCTCCTTAATCAGGGTATCATACCCCTTAGGAACTTTCTAATACCACAGTACCTACTTATATTGCACACTATTGCTCACAGATACCCCTGCTATATGTATCATAGGTACCCCTTTGACCTACCTTCTACCAGAAACCACAGGCTATCACTCTTAGAGCAACCTGTTATAGATTTTTTCCACCTTTCCAACGCCATATATTTTTTCGATATTCTAGGTTTTTTAAGGAGCCACAGTGGCCCACTATAACCGATCCCGACTAGGATAATGTAAGTCCTTTTACCGATATACCCACAGACTACCTCTTCCTTCTTTATTTACTTTTAATTTTATATTCATGATTAGACAAGAGTATTTATTACTTTACTTCTCAGATTTTTCCTTGTAATCACCTCATATGAAGGCCGACCAGGGATTAAATATATGAGTGTCTTTCTACTAAGGTATTTAATATTAAATCACTACTCATGACTAGGTATATTCCTTTGATTGTCCTATCTAGGACTACACCAGCCTTTAAATGTAATACAATACTATATCCTCATCTCAGGCAAGCTGCCTTCAATCATACTATTCTTCTTGCCACAAGCAGTCGGGTAAGTATAGGTACCTTTTTATCACATTACTAAACTATATTCTCACCTAATATACAATAAATCCACCATAGGTGCTCTCCTCCTTGTTACTCTTCTCTAGATTGGTCTCTTGGACATATGTAAATATGTATATAGTACTCTTTGATATGGTTTTTTGTTAGAATTGTATTTATTTTTGTTAGAATTTTATTTTATTTTGTCAGAATTTTATTTATTGATTTTCTTGTGTCTATAATATCTTTCAAATTTTGCTGTCAGACTGAGGAAGGCCTTATTTGGACCGAAACGTCTCATCTGTTCTGTGACTGCAATAAAAAATTGGGATTATCATCTATAAGTTGAGTGCCAAGTTTATCTACCTTACATGACCATCAATGTCACAAAACCAACGGAACTATATTCAGAGCTGGCTAAAAGTGTATACCAAACACAAACCACAGCAGAAGAGTGCTCAATACTCTAAAGGCGAGGAAACATTGAAAACTCCCAGCAAAATACAGCCAACTACAGTGTGCAGCTTACTAGTTTATACAGAAAAGGGGAGATTAACTAAATGTACAAAAAACATAAGTGATGTCATCATCAGGGATTATTAGGTCACCATATGCTCCGATCACTCCAGATTATATTCCTAAAAAAACAACAAACACAAATAAAATATATATCTAAAAACAAACACAGAATTCAGATGCAAGAATTACCTAGCACAAATATGTAAATTATATTCTATATTCAACCCCTTTGGTTGTAATGTCCCCAAAACGGAAATCCAACGGAGTTCCTTCTGTTTGAGCAACTTAGTCCTGTCACCACCTCTCCTCAGGGGTGGAACCCCATCGATAACCCTAAATCTCAGCTGACTAACCAGGTGCCCACATTCTACAAAATGCTTAGATACTGGCAGCTCCATCATTTTCGTCCTGATAGTACTCTTGTGTTTGCTTATCCTGGCCTTGACTTCCATCGTCGTCTCACCTATGTACATGAGTCCACACGGGCACACAAGCATATAGATTACATAGCTGGATGTACAGGAATACCGTTCCTGGATCCGAAAGCGTTGACCAGTATAAGAGTGCCCGAAACTATCTCCCTTAATCATATTACCACAACAAGCACAGTTCAAACATGGAAAATTTCCATTCCTCGGAGGGCCCAAAGTCAACTGTCTAAATATTTTTGAAGATCCAATATCAGATTTGACTAGCCTATCTTTCAAATTACGTCCTCGCCTATATGAAAGCAATGGCTTGTGCGCAAATTCAGTTACTTCCGGTAAACCTCTATGCAATAGGCCCCAATGCTTGTTCAAGATATTCCCTATTTTACCACTAATAGGGCAATAGGTGGCGCTACATTGACGATATTTTTTGTGTTTGGGAAGGGAACATGAATGATCTGGTATCTTTCCATAGTTATCTGAATATGATTTTTCCAGAGCTGAAGTTTACCATGACACATTCCTTTGACCAGATTCAATTTCTTGATACTCTAGTGTATAAACATAATGGAAAGTTATGCACTGATTTGTTCATAAAGGACACAGACAGGAACAGTCTTCTGGTTTTCGATAGTAATCATCCAAGAAAAATGATAGAGTCTCTGCCTTGGAGCCAGATGCTGAGAGTACGTAGGATAGTTAAGGATGAGGCTGTTTTGGATAGAAGGCTTGAACAGATGTGTGAGAAATTTATTAGAAGGGGTTATCCTGAGAGGGACCTTAGAAAATTCAAGGAGAAGGCCTTGAAGACAACATTGGAAGATGTGAGAACAAAACGTACTAGGGTTCTCCCTAAAAGAGTCCCTTTTGTCTCTACCTATTGCCCTATTAGTGGTAAAATAGGGAATATCTTGAACAAGCATTGGGGCCTATTGCATAGAGGTTTACCGGAAGTAACTGAATTTGCGCACAAGCCATTGCTTTCATATAGGCGAGGACGTAATTTGAAAGATAGGCTAGTCAAATCTGATATTGGATCTTCAAAAATATTTAGACAGTTGACTTTGGGCCCTCCGAGGAATGGAAATTTTCCATGTTTGAACTGTGCTTGTTGTGGTAATATGATTAAGGGAGATAGTTTCGGGCACTCTTATACTGGTCAACGCTTTCGGATCCAGGAACGGTATTCCTGTACATCCAGCTATGTAATCTATATGCTTGTGTGCCCGTGTGGACTCATGTACATAGGTGAGACGACGATGGAAGTCAAGGCTAGGATAAGCAAACACAAGAGTACTATCAGGACGAAAATGATGGAGCTGCCAGTATCTAAGCATTTTGTAGAATGTGGGCACCTGGTTAGTCAGCTGAGATTTAGGGTTATCGATGGGGTTCCACCCCTGAGGAGAGGTGGTGACAGGACTAAGTTGCTCAAACAGAAGGAACTCCGTTGGATTTCCGTTTTGGGGACATTACAACCAAAGGGGTTGAATATAGAATATAATTTACATATTTGTGCTAGGTAATTCTTGCATCTGAATTCTGTGTTTGTTTTTAGATATATATTTTATTTGTGTTTGTTGTTTTTTTAGGAATATAATCTGGAGTGATCGGAGCATATGGTGACCTAATAATCCCTGATGATGACATCACTTATGTTTTTTGTACATTTAGTTAATCTCCCCTTTTCTGTATAAACTAGTAAGCTGCACACTGTAGTTGGCTGTATTTTGCTGGGAGTTTTCAATGTTTCCTCGCCTTTAGAGTATTGAGCACTCTTCTGCTGTGGTTTGTGTTTGGTATACACTTTTAGCCAGCTCTGAATATAGTTCCGTTGGTTTTGTGACATTGATGGTCATGTGACCAGCTGAAGCCCTGGTACAACCCATTGCGCATGCGTTTTTTTTTTTTTTTTTTGCCCATATCAAATCATGTGACCGGGTGTCGGATGATGCCTGTGATCACGTGATATTTTGCTTTTTGGCCGTGACTTCTTTAAATGGAGGTCTATGATGTGGTCATCATGCGACGGGACCTTTGATGATGCTGGCGGTCACATGGTCGGATGTCTGCTGACACTGGTGGTCACATGATCCACTCAGCGTTCTGCTGTGACGACCTCTGAACATGTGCTTTTGTTTACCACAAAAGGGGGGTGTGCTAAATGTGTCTTCTGAACTGTGTTCCTGTGGGCGATTGGAAGAGAGCTCTGAGTAAGTGCTGATGAGCAGATACTGATTGGACATGGAGGACGATGCAGTTAGTGAGCACATGATTGGTACAAGCATTATGATGGGTGTGTATAAGAACAGATCATCTATTGGTAGACAAATATTGTGATACTGTTTACATGGAGTAATCTCTTGAATATTATATGCTGTTTTTTTTGTACTTTGCAGTATTTTCTTTGTGATGTCACTACCTCTGCTTTGATCACTGTTTTAAATTGTATATTGCTGTATTAAATGTTATATATATCTATTTGCACTGTGGGCGGTTCCTGGATGGTGATTGGCTTCTCCACACCATTTAAGGACACCATTTTGCCCTATTTTGTATACTTGATAAAGGCCTAATAATGGCCGAAACGTCGTGTTTTATGGTGGCTGAATAAAGTTTTTTCATACTTCTACCTGGATTGGATGCTGTTCCTTTTTTCTGTTGAAAAGAGTCTACCTTGTCATGGTGGCGGATTAAAAATTATTTTGACCAAAACAAAAGCTGTAGACTATGTATGTGGTGACGGGAACTCTAAGCATGTGATTAGTGAGGACATGGTGCAGAAATTAAGTTTTTCCAGGAAAGGGCGAGGGGACTGAGGACAGTTCAAAGGGTGGAGGCGGGGCTGGCGTGGAGCCTGGGCAGACTCTCAAGGGGGCACTGGAAATTTTGCGGGTATGGGGCCCCAAAATTCCTAGTGGCAGCCCTGGGCTTAGCTGTTATGATTTGGTAGCCGGGGAGGAAAGCAGCAAAAATAGGCTAAGCACCCAGACACCCAGAGAGGTTGGTAACTAGCAGTTTGCAGAACCCCTAAACTGCCAGCACAACTAGAAGTAGCCGTGGGACCTGCCTACGGTGCCCTAGACGCCTCTACACAGCCGGAGAGTTAACAAAGCCTAAAGAGAGAAAGGGGAACGCTAACTGCCCCGGAGTAGACCCCCAAAGGAATAGGTAGCCCCCAAACATACATTGGCGATGAGAGAAGATGAAATACAAACGCAGGCAGAAAATAGAGTAAGCAAAGGCTGGGGCCCAAATTGTCTAGATAGACAGGACAGAATACTGTCTGCAATCCAGCAAAAACTCTAAGAAAAACTCCAACCAGTCTGATATGCAAAAAATACTGAGACCACAAGATCTCTTCCCCACTAGTCAGACTCTGGTGTGCACTGGTAACGAATCAGCAGACACTGAAACAACAGGGAACTGAAAATACATAAACTGTCCCTGGTGTGAACTAGTAGCAAATCAGCGGATGCTGAAATAACAAAGAACTGAAAATACATAAACCGTGGCAAAAGAGAAACAGAGTCCAGCGCAGGCCCCAGCAGGGGATCCTGGCTGCACAAACCCAAAAGGGCAGAAAACTGAGATAGACAAAAGCAGATACCACAGAAAAAAACAGCAAATAACTTATCTGAAAGTTGAAGGATGAAGCAGAAAGCAGGCTGCCTTCCAAAAGAGACCAGGAAGCAACTAATCACCGGTGAGGATCATGGGAAGGTTACTCACTTAAATATCCCCAGTCATCAACACCAGATTGCCAATCATCGCCCCAGCTGATGAACCGCTGTTAGCCAAAGCAGCTTCATTACTGTCAGCAGCCACCAGAGGGAGCCCAAACTCAGAAGTCAGATCCAGAGCATTCAAAACACTTAGCTATGTAACCATAGCTGGTTCAATATTCAGGCACAGTATCTTCGGTTATGCCTCTAACAAAAACCGACAAGCTTACTTTTATGACATATTCTGATATGGGTTATTGAATTATAATGCAAACAGAAGAACCCAGTTCATACTGTGCACAGAATTGGGCTCAACAGTAGTGTTGAGCATTCCGATACTGCAAATATCGGGTATCGGCCGATATTAGCTGTATCGGAATTCCGATTCCGAGTTCCGATATTTTCGTCTTATCGGATACCGGAATCGGAATTGTCACTGTCACTGTCAGTGTCCGTCGGTCGGGTCTGTCAGGAGTCAGCGGCACTTACCCGGCAGAAGATCTCCGGCGGTCACGTCCTGCACTGCTTCATGGCCGCAATCTTCTTTCCCCGGCGGTCACATGCAGTTTCTCGCGATAACTGCAGTGACTGCTGGGTAATCCCGGCCGTAAAGCAGTCAGTCCGATGACGTCACCGCCGGGGAAGCAGGTAATCAGCTGTGCTGCGTTGCAATGACAGGCTCTGCCTGTCATTGCGATGTAGCAGAGCTGGATCGTCGTGGGACTATCGTTATGGACTGCGTCGGACAGGTGGTATACTGTTGGTTTGTTTTTTTTCTTTTTTTACAGGAGATCGATGGCGTCGCAGGAATGAGAGAGTAATAAAAGAAATGAAAACTGTGTTGTCTCTTTTATTTCATTAAAAGACTTTTTTCTTGCTGTGTCTTTTTTTATACATTTAATAACTTTGGGATTAATAATGGATCGGTGTCTTATTGACACCTCTCCATTATTAACCGGGCTTATTGTCACCGTGCAATCAACGGTGACAATAACCCCTTATTACCCCGCTTGCCACCGCTACAGGGCAAGTGGGAAGAGCCGGGTAAAGTGCCACAATTGGCACATCTTTTGATGCGCCAAATGTGGGGCTGCTGTAGCCTGGTATTATCAGGCTGTTGAGGGCCAAAATCCATGGGCCTTGACAGTCTTTTAATACCAGGCCGCAGCAGTCTGCATTTTACTTGGCTGGTTAACAAAAATAGGGGGGATCCCCACGCCGTTTTTTTTTCGAGGGGATCCCCTATTTTTGTTAACCAGCCAAGCTAAGCAGACTGCTGTGGCCTGGTATTATCAGGCTTGCAAGGTCCATGGATATTGGATCCTTACCAGCCTGAAAAACCAGGCCTCAGCGGTCTGCTTCATCTGGCTGGTTAACAAAAATAGGGGGGACCCCACGCCAATTTTTTTCAAGGGGATCCCCTATTTTTGTTAATCAGCCAAGATATGCAGACTGCTGTGGCCTGGTATTATCAGGCTGGCAAGGTCCATGGATCTTGGCTCCTTAACAGCCTGAAAATCCAGGCCTCAGCGGTCTGCTTCATCTGGCTGGTTAACAAAAATAGGGGGGACCCCACGCCAATTTTTTTCGAGGGGATCCCCTATTTTTGTTAATCAGCCAAGATATGCAGACTGCTGTGGCCTGGTATTATCAGGCTGGCAAGGTCCATGGATCTTGGCTCCTTAACAGCCTGAAAATCCAGGCCTCAGCGGTCTGCTTCATCTGGCTGGTTAACAAACATAGGGGGGACCCCACGCCAATTTTTTTCGAGGGGATCCCCTATTTTTGTTAATCAGCCAAGATATGCAGACTGCTGTGGCCTGGTATTATCAGGCTGGCAAGGTCCATGGATCTTGGCTCCTTAACAGCCTGAAAATCCAGGCCTCAGCGGTCTGCTTCATCTGGCTGGTTAACAAAAATAGGGGGGACCCCACGCCATTTTTTTTTTCGAAGGGAACCCCTATTTTTGTTAATCAGTTCCCTCTGACGTCACTGATTGTGTCCCTGGCTGACCTGAAGTGAAAGTGGAAAGCAATCAATTAAGCTTTCCACTTAAGGGCCCGTCTCACATAGCGATATCGCTACCGAGATCGCTGCTGAGTCACTAGTTTTGTGACGCAGCAGCGAGCTCACCAGCGATATCGCTGTGTGTGACATTCAGCGACGATCAGCCCCCCTGCCGGGTATCGCTGATCGTCGCTGAAATGTCAGGACCTTTGATCGCTGGTTTCCCGCTGACAGGCACACATCGCTGCGTGTGACAGGCGGGAGACCAGCGATCCGCTGGTAACCAAGGTACACAGCGGGTTTCCAGGCGCGGGGCTGTGCCTAGAAACCCGCTGTGTACCTTGGATACCAGCGCCCTGATGCAGGGAGCTGGTATCCAAGGTACACAGCGGGTTTCCAAGCGCTGAGCGGTGCCTGGAAACCCGCTGTGTACCTTGGTTACCAGCGGATCGCTGGTCTCCCGCCTGTCACACGCAGCGATGCGTGCCTGTCAGAGGGAAACCAGCGATCAAAAAAAGGTCCTGACATTTCTGCGACGATCAGCGATACCCGGCAGGGGGCTGATCGTCGCTGAATGTCACACACAGCGATATCGCTGGTGAGCTCGCTGCTGCGTCACAAAACTAGTGACTCAGCAGCGATCTCGGTTAGCGATATCGCTATGTGAGACGGGCCCTTAAGCGATGTTACCCGCAGTGTCGCTGTCCCAGATCGCTGCCTGAGCTGCCTGTTTGGCAGCTCAGCAGCGATCATGTAGCGATACACCAGCGATCCTGACAAGTGCATATCGTTGTCGGGATCGCTGGTGTATCGTTATGTGACACCCAGCCTTTACTCTCCTGTCAGGCAGGAGAGGAACTCATTCATTTGGGGTTTACTGTGAGGCTGCAGCATTAGCTGCGGTCCCTGCAGTAAACATTAACCCTTTCTGAAGGATTACACCGTGGGACCTGACTGTGCATGGGATAGGTAAGAATAATTTTGCTTTTTTATTTTATTTTTATTACAGGAAATGGTTTTTGCAGTAAAATAAAAGATGGTCAAAAACATGTGTCTTTATTTCATTAAAATGATTTTTAATTAAAGTGTGTGTGTTTTATTTTTATTTCATGCAATAGGATTAATAATTGATAGTTGTCTAATTGACAGCTCTCAATTATTAACCTGGCTTAAGGTCACCTTTCAATAGCAAGGTGGCTTTAACCCCATATTAACCCATTCGCCACCGCTACAGGGCAATGGGAATAGACGGGCAAAGTGCCAGAAAGGGCGAATCTAATTATAGATTTGTCTTTCCTGGGGTGTCTGGGGGCAGATGTTAGTAGCCGGGGGGGGGCAAAAATAATGGTCCCTCTCTGGGCTATTATTATCTGCCCCCACTCACTGGCTTTGTCTGTCTGGTTGCGAAAATAGGGCGGGAGCCCACGCATTTTTTTTCAGCAATTTTACACCTCATATATATATATACATGTCATTGAATTTGTGACACATATATATATATATTTATATTTGTAGTTCATACACTTCTACATAGTATAATAGCCGCTAATTCAATTGCCGGCTTTTGTGAAAATGCAGAACCCGACATGAAATGACACTTGGTGTACATAGGGTTAACCATGTCTTTTCATGTCCTTTGCTATCTAATTTGCACAAACAATTAAATCAGACTATGTGTGCAAAATTTCACACCTGTAGGGTTAATTAAAGGTGTAAATTCGTAGCAAAAAAGTCCGTTTTTTTTACAACGAATTTACACCTTTAATTAACCCCTACAGGTGTGAAATTTTGCACACATAGTCTGATTTAATTGTTTGTGCAAATCAGATAGCAAACGACATGAAAAGACATGGTTAACCCTATGTACACCAAGTGTCATTTCATGTCGGGTGCTTCTGTCTTTTCACTGAAGCCGGCTTTACCCGGCAATTGAATCAAAGGATATTTTACTATGTAGAAGTGTATAAACTATACATATATGTATATATATATGTCACAATGACATGTATATATATATATATGTATTCTATGTGTGTATATTTAGTGTTTACAAGGAAAGAATGGGGTTTTTTTAGTTGCGATATTTTGTTCCCATAGACTTACATGGGACTTCCGGTATCGGTATCGGGTATCGCCGATATTTTAGTGATATCGGCGATACCATTCCGATTCCGATACTTTAGGATATCGGAAAGTATCGCTCAACTCTACTCAACAGTGTTCATTCAGTAAATTTTAGTTTAGTTAAAATATCGGAAATAAGACACAAAGGCTGGGTTTTCACACTGTTAAAGCCACATGTAGAAAAGGCAGAGGCTAATGGCAAAAATATTTTGTGGAAAAAACAGAGCGACTACTTCAAAAATTGGGCTGCCATTACCTACCACTGAGCAGTGTGGTTTCAGCCACTGGTGGCTGCCTCAGTGTAAGTGCCCAGCTTATGCATGGAAGAGGAATTAGTATGCAACATTTTTTTTTTATCAATGATTCTAAGATACTCCATTTTATAAGATAGCATAATATAAAAATACAAAAACATTCATGCATTAATATTAGTTTGTATGAATCCTACGACACAGGCAAACAGAGGGAGAAAGAGACACGAGACACAAAGGACAGAGGAGCCAGAAATGCATACACGCCTGGTCTGTCGTACACTAACACTAATGAATGCACGATCAATAGTTATTTTTTTCTGACTAAGCACAAGCTGTGTCTGTTTTTGACACTTTTGCTCTGCATTGTACTGTTGCTGACATTAATATAAGGGGGGAATATGGCATTATTGATCTAGTTAACCTTCAAACATATGTTCCCAGGCGTTTGCTTACTTGGCTAGTTAAGCTTAAATGCTAGAGAGTTATGTGCCTTCTGCTCATAGCAAATAAACAGATTTCTTGACTTAATCAAGAATATATTGAAGTTTTGGTGAGTCACGGTATCATGAATTACAGCTGAATTATACGACAACCGTTGTAAATGAATTGGAAGAATAAGTGGTAATAATCTTACAAATAGAATCAGCAGCACAGTGTATTTAACCTGTGATTCAATTTGTTGCCTGACATTTCTACGGATGGAGCATTTTTAGATTAATGGCACAATCCATTGACCGCTGAAGTGCTATAGGTATTTCTATTGATTCTGGTTCAATGGTAAATAAAGGGGTTAAGTGCTGATGTTGTGGATAAACGCCACTGGCATTTGATGTTGCCATGAACCCTGTGAGTACACCATTTATAGCTCTAAAGAACTGATTTACATTTGGGTAAAACTACAGAGAGCATGTATGCTGGCAGATGATGGTACATCATTTACCTTCAGATCCAGTTTAGATTTAGTATTGAACCAGTGTTTTCTTGAGGTCAACAGAGGAAACATCAAAACATCAGCCTGAAGTTCATCAACAAACTTGCAAAGCTTGCTTTATTAAAGACCTTAGAAAATTACTCTTACCAGGTTTTTGCTACCCTATCTGAAAACAGCATAATGTAGGAACAGAGACCCTGATTCTAGTGATGTATCACTCACTGGAAGGCTCACTGTAGTTTTGATAAAAATCACTCTATCTGCTCTAGATCTACTAATTCTCTGTAATCTAAGCTCTGCATAACCCTACCCACACCACTTATTGCCAGCTTTCTGTGTACACTGTGTATCAGGTTTATTAGTCCTCTCCTGCTGATAAAAATGTAATTTTATTAAACAGCCCAGTAAGTGACACTTGAAAACCTGCAAAATTGTCCTCATGGCCAAAAGAGGCCATACCCTTAAGCCAAAACCATCAAAACCAAATATCAAAGGAAAACTGAGTAAAGAATCAATTGATCGTCACTCAAAACAAAATGTTTTAACGGGTCCTAGCAAAGGGGTTTAAGCAAAAAACAAATTTTATTTAAAAAATCAGTGGACAAAAAAAGGGGTTACAGGAAATAAATTAGACGTTACAAAAGCCATGCAATCCTTTTGGTCTGTGATTCATATACTTTTTGTCAAATCTTTTATATAGCAATGTTTCTTTAATGTGTTTTTCTTCCAGGCTCTCACCCAAACTTTTTGCTGGCTTTTTTTAAATTTTAAGAAACAAGGAGAGAAAAATGGGAAAAGGACACCATTGTTGGCGTTTTCTACAGGCCCCCTGTGCACTGAAAATATGGTGAATCTTTTTGCATCAAATGGCCAAATTCTCCAAAAAGTAGACATAGTTGTCATGGGAAATTTTTAAAATATCAGATATTTGTTGGGGGGTTTTCCCCAGGGAAAACAACAGGTCCAGGAAATTCTTACCTCTCTTTCTGCAACTTATTTTTCCCAAAAGGAATGGAGAAAAAAAGGGGATCTGCTACCTTGGGTCTAATCCTTTTAAACAG
>JARQOD010000001.1:309166535-309200871 GCA_033576555.1 Oophaga sylvatica
TTTTGATCGCTGGTTTCCCTCTGACAGGCACGCATCGCTGCGTGTGACAGGCGGGAGACCAGCGATCCGCTGGTAACCAAGGTACACAGCGGGTTTCCAGGCACCGCGCAGCGCTTGGAAACCCGCTGTGTACCTTGGATACCAGCTCCCTGCATCAGGGCGCTGGTATCCAAGGTACACAGCGGGTTTCTAGGCACAGCCCCGCGCCTGGAAACCCGCTGTGTACCTTGGTTACCAGCGGATCGCTGGTCTCCCGCCTGTCACACGCAGCGATGCGTGCCTGTCAGCGGGAAACCAGCGATCAAAAAAAGGTCCTGACATTTCAGCGACGATCAGCGATACCCGGCAGGGGGGCTGATCGTCGCTGAATGTCACACACAGCGATATCGCTGGTGAGATCGCTGCTGCGTCACAAAACTAGTGACTCAGCAGCGATCTCGGTAGCGATATCGCTATGTGAGACGGGCCCTTAAGTGGAAAGCTTAATTGATTGCTTTCCACTTTCACTTCAGGTCAGCCAGGGACACAATCAGTGACGTCAGAGGGAACTGATTAACAAAAATAGGGGTTCCCTTCGAAAAAAAAATGGCGTGGAGTCCCCCCTGTTTTTGTTAACCAGCCAGATGAAGCAGACCGCTGAGGCCTGGATTTTCAGGCTGTTAAGGAGCCAAGATCCATGGACCTTGCCAGCCTGATAATACTAGGCCACAGCAGTCTGCATATCTTGGCTGATTAACAAAAATAGGGGATCCCCTCGAAAAAAATTGGCGTGGGGTCCCCCCTATTTTTGTTAACCAGCCAGATGAAGCAGACCGCTGAGGCCTGGATTTTCAGGCTGTTAAGGAGCCAAGATCCATGGACCTTCCCAGCCTGATAATACCAGGCCACAGCAGTCTGCATATCTTGGCTGATTAACAAAAATAGGGGATCCCCTCGAAAAAAATTGGCGTGGGGTCCCCCCTATTTTTGTTAACCAGCCAGATGAAGCAGACCGCTGAGGCCTGGATTTTCAGGCTGTTAAGGAGCCAAGATCCATGGACCTTGCCAGCCTGATAATACCAGGCCACAGCAGTCTGCATATCTTGGCTGATTAACAAAAATAGGGGATCCCCTCGAAAAAAATTGGCATGGGGTCCCCCTATTTTTGTTAACCAGCCAGATGAAGCAGACCGCTGAGGCCTGGTTTTTCAGGCTGGTAAGGATCCAATATCCATGGACCTTGCAAGCCTGATAATACCAGGCCACAGCAGTCTGCTTAGCTTGGCTGGTTAACAAAAATAGGGGATCCCCTCGAAAAAAAAACGGCGTGGGGATCCCCCCTATTTTTGTTAACCAGCCAAGTAAAATGCAGACTGCTGCGGCCTGGTATTAAAAGACTGTCAAGGCCCATGGATTTTGGCCCTCAACAGCCTGATAATACCAGGCTACAGCAGCCCCACATTTGGCGCATCAAAAGATGTGCCAATTGTGGCACTTTACCCGGCTCTTCCCACTTGCCCTGTAGCGGTGGCAAGCGGGGTAATAAGGGGTTAATGTCACCGTTGATTGCACGGTGACAATAAGCCCGGTTAATAATGGAGAGGTGTCAATAAGACACCGATCCATTATTAATCCCAAAGTTATTAAATGCATAAAAAAAAGACAAAGCAAGAAAAAAGTATTTTAATGAAATAAAAGAGACAACACAGTTTTCATTAATTTTATTACACTCTCATTCCTGCGACGCCATCGATCTCCTGTAAAAAAAAAAAAAAACAAACCAACAGTATACCACTTGTCCGACGCAGTCCATAACGACAGTCCCACGACGATCCAACTCTGCTACATCGCAATGACAGGCAGAGCCTGTCATCGCGACGCAGCACAGCTGATTACCTGCTTCCCCGGCGGTGACGTCATCGGACTGACTGCTTTACGGCCGGGATTACCCAGCAGTCACTGCAGTTATCGCGAGAAACTGCATGTGACCGCCGGGGAAAGAAGATTGCGGCCATCAAGCAGTCCAGGACGTGACCGCCGGAGATCTTCTGCCGGGTAAGTGCCGCTGACTCCTGACAGACCCGACCGACGGACACTGACAGTGACAGTGACAATCCCGATTCCGGTATCCGATAAGACGAAAATATCGGAACTCGGAATCGGAATTCCGATACAGCCAATATCGGCCGATACCCGATATTTGCAGTATCGGAATGCTCAACCCTAGTGTTGAGCGATACGATACTGCAAATATCGGGTATCGGCCGATATTAGCTCTATCGGCCTTTCGATTCCGAATACCGATATTTTCGTCATATCGGATACCGGAATCGGATTTGTCACTGTCACTGTCAGTGTCCGTCGGTCGGGTCTGTCAGGAGTCAGCGGCACTTACCCGGCAGAAGATCTCCGGCGGTCACGTCATGGACTGCTTGATGGCCGCCATTATCTTCTCCCTGGCGGTCACATGCAGTTTTTCGCGATAACTGCAGTGACTGCTGGGTAATCCCGGCCGTAAAGCAGTCAGTCCGATGACGTCACCGCCGGGGAAGCAGGTAATCAGCTGTGCTGCGCCGGGATGACAGGCTCTGCCTGTCATTCTGATGTAGCAGAGCTGGATCGTCGTGGGACACTCGTTACTATGGACTGCGTCGGACAGGTGGTATACTGCTGCTTTTTTTTTTTCATTTTTTTACAGGAGATCGATGGCGTCGCAGGATGAGACTGTAATAAAAGTAATGAAAACTGTTGTTTTTTTTATTAAATTAAAAAACTTTTATATGAACATTCACCCGTCCGGGTACATCAACAATTTAACTATTTACATACAGGGACCCTGTCCGGGTTATTTATAATTCTTTGGCAGGGGTGTTCCAGGTACCACCTGGTACTCTTCTGATGCTTGCCAAACATCCGAGACACCAAGGACCACCAGGACCTGATGACGTCGTGTGGCCTGTACAGTCAAGTCGTGACCCGCTATCTGTGTCTGTGTGGCCACCTCTTTCATCTCCCTCCGGGTCTGGAGCCCTATGTCCCGGACTGAACGAACCCCAGGGGGCCTAACAGGCGCCGGGTACGGGCCAGCTATAGTTATCATGTCCATAGCTGGGGCTGCTGAGGAGACCACTGAGGGAGGCTGGGGAGATTTACGGCGTGGGGTGGGCACTTGTGCAGAGGCCTGGATGTGGGAGGCTGAAGGCTCCGAGGGTCTCACAGGTTCCTGACACTCTGGGGAGTAGGGGTCACACCTGGTAACATTTAGGGCGTACCATCCATTGTAACCCCAGTGTCGGGTGTAAGTCACCAAGTCTCCTGGCAACAGGTCCCTCCCCGGGTGTCTTTCTGGGAGGTGAGTCTCCACGTCCCGCCGGGTTACAAAGACTTCTAAATAAAGTCCAGGCTCCTGGATGAAGCCCCAACCACCTTTCAATTTAAAGCTCCGTACTGCACCCTTACGCCGCGGCTCCCTCAGGGTTCCTTTATCTTTTCTCATCCGGTCCTTATCTGCCGGGTCCTTCTCCAGGTTACGTTGCCGAAGTTTTTGGGATTCTCGCTGCTCCCTTTGTCGCTCTGCTTCCCGCTCCCAACGTCTCCACTCTTCCTCCTGACGCCGGTTGAAATTCTCCTCCAGCATCTCCATGTCTCCACCATCAAACTGCAGCTTACGATGTCCGGTTTGCGGCAGCTCTCCTGGCGCCCCCCAGTCCTGGCGGCGCTCACCTGCGGAGGAAGCAGCCGGCTCTGGAACAGATGACAGTCGGGGCTCCGGTACAGACAGGTAGACCTCTGGTGCCTGCGCGGCCTCCTCCATGAGGACGGGTGTCGCTTCTTCTGTCTCAGCGACGGGGGCAGACAGCGGGATCTGGGGTGCTGCCGGTGCAGAGTTTTTTGCAGGAACGGGTGCCTCCACTGCGACAACGTCAACCGGATCACATTGCAAGGGCTGGGATGCCCGCACGGACTCCTCTACTAGAACGGGTGCCTCACCTTCCGGTACAGACACTTCAGGTAAGAGGGATTGGTGCCGCTCCAAGTTTAGTTTTAGGACACGCCAGCTGGCTTCCATCCTGGCGACCTCCTCCCGGTGCCGGGCCAGGCCTCTTAGGGTATCCTCCGCTTCTTGCAGCGTAGGAAGTTTCCAGGCCGGGTGCCCAACGGTGGTTCCGTGGCGATCGGGTCGCTTCCGTGGGGGGAGAGCTCTGACTGCTCCATCCCTTCACACTTCTGCTCGTGTCCATTAGCCATCTCTGCCAAGTCACATGTGTCATTAGCATCTGGAGAGGGCCCCTCTTTTGTAGTGAGGCGGGACCTTCGTGTTAGTTTCCGCACACTGAGGAGGATGAGGAGGCGGAACTGAAGAGCTGTGGGGCACGATCTTACATTGCAGTACCATTTAGAGTGGTCGGCCATCGTTTTCACGCCACTGAGTGAGTGTACACCCACGAAGAGCACACCCTTCTTCTTCACCAGTGCCTCGTCGTGACGCAGATATGGCGGAAAAATGGCAAATACATTCTCTGATGATTTTAGCAATTCTCCAGCACAAAACCAGTTCAATTCAGGCACACAGGACTCGCTTATAGCGAGCTACAGAATCCTGTTCTTGACGCCCAAGTTGAGTCGCACAGAGCCAGAGGTTTTGGGGGTACTCGGCACCGAGCCCGTCGACTTCTATGGGGTATGTCACGGCTTTGCCCGGCAATTGAATCAGAGTCTATTTTACTATGTAGAAGTGTATAAACTATAAATATATGTATATATATATATGTCACAATGACATGTATATATATATATAATATGTATTCTATGTGTGTATATTTTGTGTTTACAACGAAAGAAAGGGTTTTTTTTGTTGCGATTTTTTGTTCCCATAGACTTACATTGGACTTCCGGTATCGGAATCGGATATCGACGATATTTAGTGATATCGGCGATACCATTTCGATACGATATTTTTAGATATCAAGCAGTATCGCTCAACACTAGTCAAAAGCAATAAAAAAGGATTTTGGGGACATGTCAAAAGTAAAAGAAAAGTCAAAAATGCTATAGGATTTTTACAGGATGAAAATTATGAAATGGTAAGAAAGGATGTTGAGAAGGCCAAACTTTTAAATTCCTATTTTGCATCTGTTTTCTCTCAGAAAGGAAATGTAACATCAACTGATCTTCACTGTCCTATTAAGGGACTAGAATAATCCAGGATATCTATAAACAGAAAGATAGTGAGGGAACACTTAGCTAACATAAATGAATTCAAGTCTCCAGGTCCAGATGAATTACACACCAGAGTAGTGAAAGAGATAGCAGAAGAAATTTTTGAACCACTCTCCATAATCTTTGAAAATTCTTGGTGAACAGGAAAAGTCCCAGAAGACTGGAGAAGCAAATGTTGTTCCCATCTTCAAAAAAGGGAAGAAGGTGGACCCAGGGAACTATAGGCCGGTGAGTCTGACTTCTATACCTGGAAAGATCCTTGAACAAATTATTAAACAACATGTATGTAAGTACCTGGATAAGAATGAAGTGATTAAACAAAGTCAGCATGGGTTTGTACCTAATTAGTCATGTCAGACTAACTTAATTTCCTTCTATGGCAGAATCATTGACTGGGTGGATCAGGGAAATGCTGTAGATATAGTATATCTTGACTTCAGCAAAGCATTTGACAAAGTATCTCACACAATCCTTATTGAAAAAATGACTAAGTATGGAATGGACAAGGCAACTGTTAGGTGAATTCATAACTGGCTTAGTGATCGGACCCAAAGAGTGGTTGTAAATGGCTGCACGTCCAGTTGGAAGGATGTCTCAAGTGGGGTACCACAGGGCTCTGTCCTGGGCCCTGTATTGTTCAACATCTTTATCAATGATTTAGATGAAGGAATTGAGAGTAAACTGATTAAATATGCTGATGACACAAGCTAGGAGGGATAGCTAATACTAGAGAAGAGAGAGAGAGGATTCAAAAAGATATAAATAAACTCTAGCAGTGAGCAGCAACTAACAGAATGGTTTTTAACAGGGAAAAATGCAAAGTATTACATCTGGGCAATAAAAATGAAAAAAGCATATATAGAATGGGAGGAATAGGGCTAAGCAACAGCATATGTGAAAAAGACTTGGGTATACTAATAGATCACAGACTGAACATGAGTCAACAGTGTGATGCGGCAGCAAAAAAGGCAAATACAATTTTGGGATGTATTAACAGAAGCATACAATCTAGATCACGTGAAGTCATTATTGCCCTCTACTCATCTTTGGTCAGACCTCATCTGGGATACTGTGTCCAGTTTTGTGCACCACGTTTTAAAAAAGACATCAACAAACTGGAGCAAGTTCAGAGAAGAGCGACTAGAATGGTAACCGTTCTGCAAACCATGTGCTATGAGGAACGGTTACAGGATTTGGGAATGTTTAGCTTGCAAAAAAGAAGACTGAGAGGAGACTTAATAGCTGTCTACAAATTTCTCAAGGGTTGTCACATTGTAGAAGGGTCATCTTTTCTCATTTGCACAAGGAAAGACTAGAAGCAATGGGATGAAACTGAATGGGAGGAGACACAGATTAGATATTAGAAAAAACTTTTTGACAGTTAGGTTGATCAATGAATGGAACAGGCTGCCACGAGAGGTGGTGAGTTCTCCTTCAATGGAACTCTTCAAACAGAGGCTGGACAGACATCTGTCTGGGATGATTTAGTGAATCCTGCTTTGAGCAGGGGATTGGACCAGATGACCCAGGAGGTCCCTTCCAACTCTACCATTCTATGATTCTATGAATTCATGCAAAGAACATGCCTAAAACAGTGAACATTTAGCTTTATTATTGTGAAACAAACAACAAATATGACAAAATAACTGAAAACTTCAGTGTGCATAAGTATTCACCCCCTAAAGTCAGTACTTTGTAGAGCCTCCTTTTGCAGCAATTACAGATGCAAGTTGCCGTGGATAAGTCTGTATGAGCTTTCCACATCTTACCACTGGTATTTTTGCCCATTCCTAAAGGCAAAACATCTCCAGCTCCTTCAGGTTACATGGTTTCCTCTGGTGAACAACAATCATCAATTCTGATCATAAATTCTCAATTAGATTAAGGTCTGGGCTTTGACTAGGCCACTACAAAACATTTACACGTTTCGCCTTAAACCACTCAAGTGTTGCTTTTAGCTGCACAGATGCACCACACCAACTGGGACAGGGCATAAATCCTCCATGACATGGCTCATTTTTAGCAGTATGCTTTAGGTCATTATCTGGTTGGAAGGTGAACCTCCATCCCAATATCAAATCACTGACATTTTGAAACAAGTTTTGCTCAAGAATATCCCTGCATTTCGCACCATCTATCTTCCCCTCGACTCGGACCATTTTCCCTGTCCCTGCTGCCAAAAAGCATCCCCACAGCATGATGCTGCCACCACCATGTTCACTGTGATGATGGTATTCTAAGGGTGATGAGATGTGTTGGTTTGGCGATAGACATAGCGTTTACCTTGGTGGCCAAAAAGTTACATTTTGGTCTCATCTGACCACAGCATCTTCCTCCATACATTTGGGAAGTCTCCCACATGTCTTATGGTAAGCTAAAAATGAGCTCTACAATTTTTGTTTGTGAGTAAATGCCTTTGCAGAGGTTATTTTGGACATGAAGAAACGGAACCCTGTATTTACATTCGTATTGAATGTAAAACTGTTAAAAATGGTGTGATTGATTTATTTAGACTCCAATCACACATTCACTCTGTTTTTTTTTTGCTGTAATTTTACAAAATGTTGCTTTTACACACATTTTTGCAGAAAAGTTTGAAATACGTAGGTAAACAAAAACTTGAAGCTCTTGGTCTCCATCTCTAATGCAACAAACTAAAACAGGACCATCAAATTCCATGAGTCATTTACAATTCTAGTGATTTCTAATTGAGGAGAGATGAGGTCCTATATCCCATGCGATGCAAGAAAGCATTTTAAAAAATATTTTTGCAAACATTTCTAAATATTACAGTAGAGATGATTATCACCTTTTATGTCAATAACACCGAATCCCTGGAGCACAGTGTATTTCCTTTGTCCTGTTGTGCACATTTCCTTCTTTTATTCTTTAGCATGAAGGTGAAAAATTCTTCTTCATCAAAACTGACAAAATGCACAGCAGAATAGTCAGGAAAATAAATGGTAAATGCTCGAGGCAATTGGCACTTAACTTTTCAACCACACAAGAATTTAATGTATAAGATAAGAGGTTAATGAATATGATGGCCTCTTTTGTATCTTTCTAACGTGAAACTATTCCGCTGAGATATTTCTTCTCGTAAGGCCATATAGTAACACATTAGCCTGCAAATAACACCAGACATTATAATATTATCCATAATTTTATACTTTCCAGTATTTACTGTTTATCGAGCATCCAAAAGTGTGTGTATGATCTTAAAGGTATGATATCACGCTACCTTCCTCAGGAGCACCGCTCACTCGAAATGTGCCCGAAATGTGCACTTTCTCATGCTGCAAACTAAGGAAACTTTGCCTCTGAAGCACGAGAGAAGAGCAGGGCCACTGAGGCTGGTCGGATCCAGCGATCAAGCTACAGTATATGGCAAACAGCCTGCAAATGCTTGGTTTTTGCCTAGAAGAAGCCTTAGCAATTTGTCCACTACAGAGATAAAAACCCATCAACTCTTAAGAACATAGAGGATTTTTTAATAAGAAGTAAATTGCATAGTGGTTTATTTTTAAAATTTAGTTTGCAATTTTACCAATTTAATAAGATGACACAACTCCTTCAACATCATAGCATAGTGGCTTTCACAACCTTGCTGATCAATCTGCAATATTTAAAATTCTTGCAGGAATACCAGCAAAAGCATCTTATAAAGTCATACTTTTGACTGTTATACAACAAAATATTTGTTTAACCCCTTCATGACCAGAGCTTTTTCGGTTTTGCGTTTCCGTTTTTCACTCCCCTTATTCCCAGAGCCATAACTTTTTTATTTTTCCGTCAATATGGCCATGTGAGGGCTGGTTTTTGCGGGACGAGTTGTACTTTTGAACGACACCATTGGTTTTACCATGTCATGTACTAGAAAATGGGAAAAAATTCAAATGCGGTGAAATTGCAAAAAAAGTGCAATCCTACACTTGTTTTTTGTTTGACTTTTTTGCTGGGTTCACAAATAAAACTGACCTACCACTATGATTCTCCAGGTAATTATGAGTTCATAGACATCAAACATGTATAGGATCTTTTTTATCTAAGTGGTGAAAAAAATTCCAAACTTTGTTGAAAAAAAAATTGCTAAATTTTCCGATACCCATAGCATCTCCATTTTTCAGAATTTGGGGCTGGGCGAGAGCTTATTTTTTGCATGCCAAGCTGACGTTTTCAATGATACCATTTTGGTGCAGATACAATCTTTTGCTCTCCCGTTATTGCATTTTAATGCAATGTCACGGTGACCAAAAAAAACTTAATTCTGGAGTTTTGACTTTTTTTCTTGCTACGCCATTTAGTAATCAGGTTAATCTTTTTTTTTATTGATAGATCAGGTGATTCTGAATTTGGCGATACCAAATATGTGTATGTTTGTTTTTTTATTGTTTTATTTTGAATGGGGCAAAAGGGGGGGTGATTTGAACTTTTATTTTTTTATATTTTCAAAAAATTTTTTTTTACTTTTGGCATGCTTCAATAGTCTCCATGGGAGACTAGAAGCTGCCACAACCCGATCGGCTCTGCTACATATAGGCAATCATCACATCACCTCTACTTTGTTACAACATTTTATCTGATCATCTGGAAAGGTTCACAGGTGTCCCTGTACTCTGAAACACTTTAGGGAAATCTTTCAGATGCAATCCAGTAGCGTGAGGTGAGCTGTTCATTTTTACTCTTTGTTAAAGAGAACCTGTCAGCACAATTTTGTAAAGTAAAAACATGGCTGTAATGGTGCTGTAATACTTATTACATTGATACATTTGGTGAAAAATTCCACTTTGTACTCCTTTAACACCTTCCCGAGTTTTGAAGTATATATACACGACATAGAAGGGAAGGACTTCCCGACTTTCTGACCATTGCAGTATACAGTGGCATGTAAAGGTTGAGTACCCCTGGTCAAAATGACTGATATTGTGAGCAGTTAAGCAGTTTGAAGATGAAATGATCTCTAAAAGGCCTAAAGTTAAAGATGACAAATTTCCTAAATATTTTAGGGAGAAAAAATATTGTCATTTTTTACATTTTGAAAATTACAAAAATGAAAATGGGCTGATGTAAAAGTCTGGGCACCGTTGGAGATTTGTGTGCTCAGATAACTCTGACTAGGGTTTCAGACCTTAATTAGCGTGTTAGGGTTATGGCTTGTTCACTATCATCGTTAAGAATGACTAGGTGATGCAAAATTCCCAGCTTTATAAAACTCAGCCTCCTCCAACCCTTGTGGCAAAAAACAGCAGCCATGAGTTCTTTAAAAAAGCTACCTAGCATTCTGCAGGATAAGCCTTTAAGAATATAGAAAAGAGTTTTCAAGTTGCCCTTTCCTCAGTTTGAAATGTAATTAAGAAATGCCAAATGCAAATTTCAGTGAGAGCTGCTCTTAGGATTGCTATAGAGGCAAATCTGGACCTCCATGTGACCTTCAAAAAGATTTAGCAGACTCTGGAGTTGTGGTACATTGTTCTACTGTTCAGAGACACCAGCACAAATATGGCCTTCATGGAAGAGTCATCAGATGAAAACCTCTCCTGCAACCTCACCATAAAATTCAGGGTCAGAAGTATGCAAAAGAACATCTAAACAAGCCTGATACATTTTGGAAACAAATTCTGTGGACTGATGAGGTTAAAATAGAGCTCTCTGGCCAAAATGATCAAAGGTATCTGCGGAGAAAAAAGGCAAATAATTTCAGAAAAAGAATATCTCGCCAACCATTAATCATAGGGGTGGAACAATCATGCTTTAGGATCGTGTTGCAGCCAATGGCATGGGGAACATTTCACTGGTGGCAGGAATAATAGATTCAATGAAATTTCCACAAATTCTTGATGCAAACATAGCACTGTCTTTAAAAATCTGAAGTTGAAAAGAGAATCGCTTCAACAGATGGATAATGATTCTAAACACATGCTAAAATCCACAATAGACTACCTCAAAAGGCGCAAGGTAAAGGTTTTTACAATGGCCCTCACAGTTCCCTGATCTGAACATCATTGAAAATCTGTGGCTAGACCTGAATGCACACAAGATGATCCTGGAATCTCACAGAATTGAAAGAATTTTCAAAGGAAGAATGGATGAAAATCTCTCAAAAATCTCAAATAAGGATTGAAAGACTCTTAGCTGGCTACAAAGTGTTCACAAGCTGTGATACTTTCAAAGGGGGGTGCTACTAGGTTAGTTTTACAATACACAGACTGGCATAAAAAATAACCCCAAAAAAACAATTTCTGAATTGCTGGTTTTTGTTCATTCTGCCTCTCAATAATCGGAATGTAAAGGGATCAAAACACGTTATGTGACCAAAAACAGTACATATAGAAACGTCAACTTGTCTCACAAACAACAAGGTCTCACATGACTCTGTCGTGGCAGGAAAAAAATTATAGCTCTCCAAATCTTGTTTTTGCAAAAAAAAGGGTCTTTTAGGGCTCTTCACACGTCATGGTGCTTCCTGTACTTGAAACACCAGTACTGGGAGATTCGTGTTTTGTTTGCCATCCTTGTGTACATATGTGACATCCGTGTGTTCTCTGTGTCCGTGTGCTGTCAGTGTGACACGTATGGAATGAAATGCAGCATATTATTATTATTATTACGCATTGCTTATGTAGTGCTATCTTATTCCACAGCACTTTACATAAAAATTATTGCTCTTCACAATCTAAATTCCCTATCATTCTGTCTTTGGTGTGTGGGAGGAAACCGGAGAATGCGGAAGAAACCCATGTAAACATGAGGAGAACATACAAACTCCTTGCAGATGTTGTCCTTGGTGGGATTTGAACCTAGGAACCCAGTGCTGCAAGGCTGCAGTGCTAACCACTGCTGCATAGAAATGAAAAAGTTTTATTTACTTAAGATGTTCAAAGATAGAGATAGATAGCGATGAGGAACATGATAGATGGTAGATAGAAATATGTCAGTGTGATTTCTAATCAGTGATTTGCATGCTTATTTTTCTGTACTTATATTTATTTTTTAAATGAATAAAATAAAATGGCGTTAATTTTAAAAATCAGCTGAGGGAAAGCCGACAGCTGGGGGCTCATGTTAATATTCTGGGAAGTGGCTAATAACCATAAAGGTACCAGCTGTTAGGTTACAGCTGTTTGCTTAGCATTTACTGGTTATTATAGGGAAGATCCCCCCCCCCAAAAAAAATGACATGGGGTCCCCTCTATATTTAGTAACCAGCGAAGGCTAAATAGACAGCTACGGGCTGATATTAAGCCATGGATATTGGCTCCCTCCCAGACTAAAAAAACAGCCTTCAGCAGCCCCAGAAATGGCGCATACATAGTGAAAGCAGTATGACACCCGCAGGGTAGACATAAAATCAGCTCACCTTTGGATACATGAATCCCTGTTGCTCGGATAATCCTGTAGAATTGCAAGGTTTCACCATAAAAAGCAAAGAAATCCAGGAAAGGGTCCAATAAAATATTTTTTCTTTATTTAAAGTCCATAAAATCCATTTTCATTATTAACAGCATACGCGTTTCTGACTGATGTCCTTATTCATTGCATATATGTTACTGACTTGGTTTTCAAGGTGTATATGGTTTGCATACTGGGGAAATCCCTTGTATCACACCCGTTAGGCAATTGTCAAAGCTATTTAACCCTTGATAACACTAACACGTTCAAATAAACATAGAAAGTGCATATGCACATAGAAAAATATAAAACCAATGTACAAAAATATAATATACATATGCATAAATTCCAAAAAAGAATACTCATAACCCTGTATTTAGTGGTCATCCTTAGTTATGGATTATATCTTGCTACATGTTCATACCTAGAGGTACGCGCATTTTCAATATATAGATGCACCAGGATTCTCTGTTTATCAATTTTCTCTTCTGATCTCCCCCTCGAAATGACCTGAATATTCTTTCTATACCTGTTATTTGAAAGCTGTCTGTACTCCTGTTATGATATTCTATAAAATGTTCTGCAGCTTCAAAACATTTTATAGATTATCATAAAGGGAGTTCTGCTGAGATTTGAAACAGAAGAGGCAGGTCACTCACAGACCGGAGGCAGATGGAGGGGCCGGGAATCATAGATAGGGAGGAGAAGACCCAGTGCACAGTCCAGCCCCTCTGCACCAAAATCTAATTAGCAGAAAACTTCAAATGGTGATTAAAGAAGAACAACAAAGTGGATTTCTTCACCAAAGGTTTCCATTTCATCTGTATTACACCATTACAGCCATGGCTTTACTGTACATTACTACATCTTGCTGACAGGTTCCCTTGACTGACACAGTAGATTATTTCCTCCTTTTCTGCCAATGGTAATTTCTTGCGGTATAAACAATTCTGCTCTTGGAGAGCTTATTGATCCTGTTTGATGAATAATTGTGAATAATGACTCTTCGGAGAAGCCATTTGTATTTTGACCTTTACTTTCTGCCTACAGAAAACAGGTTTGCTTTTTGTACTTACTGCAAGGTTCTCCATATGCAGAAGAGTGTTCTTGTCTCCATTGGTGGCAGCAGCCCCAGCATCAGCAGGTAATATCGTCAGCACACTGTGCATTTGTTTTCATCTTGTTTTCTTTCAAGGGCTGTCTTTTTGCTGGTTTTTCAGTATACTTTACAACTTCAGCTTTGCTTTTATTATCTTGCACTCTGCAAGCTCATGGCTTCTGCACGAGTCTGTAGCTGTGTAAATTCAGATTTAGTACTCTGAGCATTCTCTATCTTGCATGAAAAGAGTTATCTAGTAATAGATTATTGATTACTGATCCACAGAATAAGTCGTCAATATAAGATTGGTGGTGGTCCAAATATCTCTTAGCGGCCTCTAATAAACACCAAACCCCAATTAGCACTTAAATGCTGTACTTCCTTTTGTAAAATTTAAAAAAAAAACAAATACTTAGCGCACTAGCGCCTTTCCAAAAATGATGGCGATGTGTCTTCCAGTGCTTACGTGACTTTGTTATGCTATGTAAACTCTGCAGCTGCTAATGGACTCTTAGCTATGGGGATCTGAGCACTTGAGCACCACGCGATACTCAGAACTGATCACTACTTGATCGAGTCCCTCTATGCTTGATCAAGTGTTGAGCAGTGCCAAGCATCCTTGCCCTTACTAGTTCTAGACATATATTGTCAGTCAATGTGTCTTTGTAAAGAATGTTAAATGTGAATTGTATTAAATTAGCTTATTAATTGCTAATCCAGTAAATCGAGCATTTGCAACTGTACAAACCATACATTTAGTTTCTTCCGAAAAATCACAAACCAGCAAAAATTTAAAATAGGTTCCAGATTGTGAAACAGCAGGAAGATACGGTAATTTTCCAACTTGAAACACTGAAGACCATAACAGCACCTAAGATATTATAGTATGCAGCTTTTTGATAAAAAATTATCTGCACTGTTTAGGATGTTCAACTAGATAGACAGATAGCATAAATTTCATTCAAAATTTGTCTACAATATAATGGAGAGTCTTCGAACATAACACACTTGAAACAATGTCATAAGATGATAGCAGCATGGCAATATTGGAGGTACACTTTTCTAGTAGTTTGAAAAATCACCATGACACTAAGAAATGTGATAAAATGACATAATATCCAATTTTTCTTAAACCCCCACTGCTTCAGAACCCCCACTTCGGAGGTGTCTACCCCCAGAAAATCCCTTTAACACAGTCAGCTGATGCAGTCGACCCTTCCACCTCCTTACATAAAGGAGCAGGTGTCACTGGTGCCAACCAGTAGCACTATCATTAGATCTCAAATACCCTGGCACCACTTCCAAACCCCCATTGATGGAAAACACAAGTACTATCCCTGGTAGTCCTATAGACATGCTCAAGGATAGCAGATCAGAGCAGAAGGGCTAACAGACGGATGGTCAGAATGAGGTCCAAGGTCAAGCAACAAAGATCAATATATAGAATGCAAGACACAGAGGAAACAAACCACACTTAGCTGAATGTACTGTTGTACTGTACATGTGCCAGAGGTATGTGTTGTGAATAGGCTGGAAATGAGTTCTGAGCAGAAGCTCCCTCTGGTGGTTACAAACGGTACTGGACTGTCCAGTGAAGATTGTGAGGATTGGGAATCAGGTGTTACTGACTGGTCTTATATAAGGGAGTCGCCTTCCCATCAGGGTTGCCGGTGATCAATTGTCTGGTCTCAATCCTTGATTCCTGTTTCCTTGGTAGCCTGCTGTGTCGTGTCTGAATCTCCTGCTAACAGATAAGACATTTTCTTCTTTTTGTTTTTTGTGCTTGATTTTTGCATTTTTGTCCTGCACTTCTGTGGGGGCCTTCAGGGTCCCCTCTGGGGGCTTTTGCCTTCTCAGTTCAGTTCAGCCACTGATGTTTGTACATTTGCTTTTTCCAGTTTTTTCAGTGGCTGCTGTTTTGTTTTTGGTTACACCAGAGAACTAATTTAGGTGGTAGAGGTCGTGTGAATCTCAGGTGTTTTTGAAATTAGTAGAGTTGGTGCTTTTCAGGTTTTTTGAGATTGCAGTAAGTGCCCTTCCTATCCTTTTCTATTTAGTAAGTTTGGGCCCCAACGTTTGCTCATACTATTTTCTGTCTGTGTCAGTATTTCTTCTTGTCTAACCGCCATTACATGTTTGGGGGCTTTCTATGTTCTTTGGGGATCTGCTCCGGGGCAGATAGCTTTCCTCTTTCTATCTTTAGGTGTAGTTAGTTTCTCAGGCTGTGACGAGGCGTCTAGGACCAACGTAGGTACCTCCACGGCTGCCTCTAGTTGTGGTGGTTAGTCAGGGTACTGCAATCTCATAGTTTCCAACTGCTCTGGTGTATTTCCTCTTTTGCCTGCTCTCCTCAGCTACCAAATCATAACAGTATCACCGGCCTAAACTAAAAATTATATGGTACTCACAGAAGGGAAAAATATTGTGGAAAGAAAAAAGTTGTCAGAGTTGTCAGAGATTTTTTTTTTTTTCTGTTTGTTGCATTTTTTTTTTTTCCCTCTGTATCTCTGGGTGCTGAGGAGGATTTTTTTTTCTCTCTCAATGGAGTTTGCACAGTTGTCTGGCCGTGTGGATCAGCTTGCCACTGAGGTTCGGAGTATTGCTACCTATCTAGCTAGGTTGCCTGTTGTGGAACCTAGGATTCCCATGCCAGATTTGTTTTTAGGGGATCGAGCTAAGTTTCTGAATTTTCAAAATAACTGTAAATTGTTTTTTGCCTTAAAATCTAAGTCCTCAGGGAACGCAGCGCAGCAGGTTCAAATTGTCATCTCTCTCCTGCGCGGCGACCCTCAGGATTGGGCTTTTTCCCTGACACCTGGGGATCCTGTTTTGAGTGATGTTGATGCGTTTTTTCAGGCTTTGGGGTTATTGTACGATGAGCCTAATGTCACTGATCAAGCTGAAAAACTTTGTTGGCATTAAGTCAGGGGCTTGAGGACGCTGAGTTATATGTCAGAGATTCCGTAGGTGGGCAGTCCTGACCAAATGGAATGACGACGCTTTGGCAGCTCTTTTTCAGAAGGGACTGTCAGATAAGGTAAAGGATGTTATGGTGGGATTCCCTGTTCCCTCTGGTCTCAATGATTCTATGTCATTAGCGATTCAAATTGACAGACGTTTGCGTGAGCGGAAAGGTATGCGTGTGAATAATGTTGCCTTGTGAACCTGCTTCTGAATCCATGCAGTGTGATAGAGTGGTTTCTGGGGCACAGCGTCATGAATTTCGAAAGCGCAATGGGTTATGTTTCTTCTGTGGTGATGCCTCTCATGCTATTTCAGTCTGCCCTAAGTGGGGAAGATGTTTTGCATGCTCAGTTGTCTTGGGTAGTGTTCAGACTAAGTTTTTATGAACTATTACCCTGATATGCTCTCTGTCCTCATTTTCTGCTCAGGCTTTTGTTGATTCTGGAGCAGCTATTAACCTGATGGATTTTGATTTTGCTAAACGTTGTGGGTTTCCCTTGATACCCCTACGGAAGTCTATTCCCTACTGGGGATCGATTCTACCCCTTTGGCTGAGAATAAACCTCAGTTCTCTACTCAGGTGATAATGAGGGTAGAACCTGATCATCAGGAGAGTTGCAAATTTTTGGTTCTGTATAATCTGCATGACATTATCGTACTGGGTTTCCCTTGGTTACAGTCTCATAATCCTGTTTTGGATTGGAAATCTGTGTCTGTTACCAGTTGGGGCTGCCAATGTGTTAATACCAACACTCCTGTTTTCTCTGCCTCCCCCCAGGCTCAGGATGTTCCTGACTTTTTGATTGATTTTTTGATGTGTTTAGCGAAAGTAAATCTGCATCCTTACCTCCCCATAGGAGCTATGACTGCGCTATTGAATTAGTGCCTGGTAGTAAATTCCCTAAAGGTCGCCTTTTTAACTTGTCTGTACCTGAACATGACGCTATGCGGTCTTATATCAAGGAGTCATTGGAGAAGGGTCATATCAGACCATCCTCTTCACCCTTAGGTGCCGGTTTTTTCTTTGTGGCCAAAAAGGATGGTTCATTAAGGCCGTGTATTGATTATCGTCTCTTGAACAATATTACTGTGAAATATGAATATCCTTTACCCTTGATCTCCGATCTGTTTTCCAGGGTGAAAAACGCTACTTGGTTTACCAAGCTTGACCTCAGGGGGGCATATAACCTTATTCGCATTAAGCACGGGGATGAATGGAAGACGGCATTAATACCCCTGAAGGGCATTTTGAGTACCTTGTGATGCCCTTTGGGCTCACTAATGCTCCTTCTGTCTTCCAGTCCTTCATGAATGACATTTTCAGGGATTTTGTGGATAAATTTCTGATTGTTTATTTGGATGATATCTTGATTTTTCCAATGACTGGGACTCTCATGTAAAACATGTTCGGACTGTGTTCCAGATTTTGAGAGAGAATGCTCTGTATGTGAAGGGATCAAAGTGTCTTTTTGGCGTTCAGAGGATCTCATTTCTGGGATTCATTTTGTCCCCATCTGTTATTGAAATGGACCCAGTCAAAGTTCAGGCCATCTGTGATTGGGTCCAACCTACTTCATTAAAGGCTCTTCAAAGATTCTTGGGTTTTGCCAATTTTTATCGTAAATTTATTGGTAATTTCTCTGTTATTGTTAAACCACTTAACTGATTTGACCAAGAAGGGTTCTGATGTGGTGAATTGGCCTCCTGAGGCAGTCTCTGCATTTCAGGAACTTAAGCAGAGATTCACTTCTGCTCCTGTTCTACGGCAGCCTGATGTTTCTCTACCATTTCAGGTGGAGGTTGATGCCTCTGAAATTGGGGCAGGTGCCGTTTTGTCCCAAAGAGATCCAGAGACCTCTAAAAGTAACCCTTGTGCCTTTTTCTCTCGAAAATTTTCACCCACTGAACGTAATTATGACGTGGGTAATCGGGAGTTAAATTAGCCATGAAGTGGGCTTTTGAAGAGTGGAGACATTGGCTGGAGGGAGCCAAACATCAGGTGGTGGTCCTTACGGACCATAAGAATCTAGTTTATCTGGAATCTGCCAAGCGACTTAATCCTAGACAGGCCAGGTGGGCCTTGTTTTTCACACGTTTTAATTTTGTGGTTTCATTTCTTCCTGGCACTAAAAATGTTAAGGCGGATGCCCTCTCGAGGAGTTTCCTGGCGGACTCTCCTGAGTTATCTGATCCTTCTGTTATTTTGAAAGAGGGTGTAGTTCTTTCCGCCATCTCGCCAATTTGAGACTGGCTCTGGAGGGGTGTCAGGAGGATAAGCCCGAGCGCTGCCCTGTTGGGAAATTGTTTGTCCCGGACCAGTGGAAAAAGAGTGTAATGTCTGAGATTCATTGTTCCGCGTTGGCCGGTCATCCCGGAATTTTTGGTACCAGAGACTTGGTTAGTCGGTCCTTTTGGTGGTCTACCTTGTCTCGTGATGTCAGGGAGTTTGTGCAGTCCTGCGGGGCTTGCTCTCGCTCCAAGCCTTGCTCTCGTTCTAGTGGTTTGTTGATGCCATTACCTGTGCCCAAGAGACCATGGACCCATATCTCTATGGATTTCATTTCCGACCTCCCTGTTTCTCAGAGAATGACCGTCATCTGGGTGATTTGCGATAGGTTTTCCAAGATGATACATCTTGTGCCATTACCTTAGTTGCCTTCCTCCTCTGAATTGGTGCCTTTGTTCCTTCAGCACGTGGTTCGTTTACACGGCATTCCTGAGAACATTGTGTCTGACAGAGGAGTCCAGTTTGTTTCCAGATTTTTGAGGACCTTTTGTTCTAAAATTGGTGTTCAATTGTCTTTCTCCTCGGCGTTTCATCCTCAGACCAATGGTCAAACTGAGAGAACAAACCAGACATTGGAGACTTATCTAAGATGCTTTGTGTCTGCTGATCAGGATGACTGGGTCTCTTTTTTTGCCTTTGGCTGAGTTTGCTCTTAATAATAGGGCTAGCTCTGCCACTTTGATGTCTCCATTTTTCTGTAATTCTGGGTTTCACCCTCGATTTTCTTCAGGACAGACGGAGGCTTCTGTCTGTCCAGGTGTTCGACTCTGTTATGGAGCGTATGCAACAGATTTGGGACCAGGTAGTGGAGAGGTTGTCCCTCTCTCAGGAGAGGGCCCAGCGGTTTACTAACCGGCATAGGACTGATGGTCCTCGGTTTAAAGTGGGGGACTTGGTCTGGTTGTCCTCAAGAAATATTCCTATGAGAGTGGCATCTCCTAAATTTAAGCCTAGGTTCATTGGACCTTATAAGATCATGGAGATTCTTAATCCTGTTCCTTTTCGTTTGCTTCTTCCAGGGACATTTAAGATCCATAACGTGTTCCACAAGTCCTTGTTGAAGAGGTTTGTTGAGCCAGTGGTTCCTACTACTGTGCCTCCTGACCCTGTTTTGGTTGAGGGCAATCTGGAGTATGTGGTTGAGAAAATATTGAATTCTCGTTTTTCTAGACGGAAACTCCAGTATTTGGTTAAATGGAGAGTTATGGTCAGGAAGACAATTCTTGGGTGTTTGCTTCGGACATCCATGCTAGGAGACTCATCCGTGCGTATCATAGAACTCATCCTGACCTACCTGGTTGCTCAAATGAGGGTTCGGTGACCCCTCCTCAAGGGGGGGGTACTGTTGTGAATAGGCTGGAAATGAGTTCTGAGCAGAAGCTCCCTCTGTTGGTTACAAACGGTACTGGACTGTCCAGTGAAGATTGTGAGGATTGGGAATCAGGTGTTACTGACTGGTCTTATATAAGGGAGTCGCCTTCCCATCAGGGTTGCCGGTGATCAATTGTTCTGGTCTCAATCCTTGATTCCTGTTTCCTTGGTAGCCTGCTGTGTCATGTCTGAATCTCCTGCTAACAGATAAGACATTTTCTTCTTTTTGTTTTTGTGCTTGATTTTTGCATTTTTGTCCTGCACTTCTGTGGGGGCCTTCAGGGTCCCCTCTGGGGGCTTTTGGCCCTCTCAGTTCAGTTCAGCCACTGATGTTTGTACATTTGCTTTTTCCAGTTTTTTCAGTGGCTGCTGTTTTGTTTTTGGTTACACCAGAGAACTAATTTAGGTGGTAGAGGTCGTGTGATCTCAGGTGTTTTTGAAATTAGTAGAGTTGGTGCTTTTCAGGGTTTTTTGAGATTGCAGTAAGTGCCTTCTATTCTTCTATACCTTTTCTATATTAGTTTAGTATTTGGGGCCCCAGCGTTTGCTTGGTGTAGTTGTAGGTGTGTTAGGATCAGGGTACTGCAAAGTCTAAATTAGTTTCCAACTGCTCTGGTGTATTTCCTTTTTTGCCTGCTCTCCTCAGCTACCAAATCATAACAGGTATGGGAGAAACAGCTCAGCTAAGTAGCAAGGCAATCACCTGGGATAATGAACATTGGAGAACAGCCAGTGCCTCCCCGTCTCATATTGAACAGTCGAACTGTCAATCAACACACTGACAGCTCAGCATGCCCCTGTACCAGATTGGATGGCTGAACTGTCAACTGTATTCCAGACACACTGAGGGGTGGAACCATGAACGATACCTCCTGCTTATAATTAGTCAATGTCATGCAGTAGAAAAAGTAAATGACACCAGAAAGGAATCTCTGCTAAATCACCCATGGTTACAGTGGAAATTTGCATCTAAACTTTAATCTAATATCTAAGGCTAAGTTCACATTAGCGTTCGGGGGCTCTGTGGATGGCTGCGTACACCTCCCTGAAGCTCCGCTTACTTCCGCACTTCTTCTGTTTAGGTCTGCCTACTTCTGCGTGCGTCCTGTGTACCTATCTTTAACATTGGGTACGCAGGACATGCGGATGTACAGTACAGACCAAAAGTTTGGACACACTTTCTCATTCAAAGATTTTGCTGTATTTTCATGACTATGAAAATTGTAGAATCACACTGAAGGCATCAAAATTATGAAGTAACACATGTGGAATTATACATTACACTTTACAAAAAAGTGTGAAAACAACTGAAAATATGTCTTATATTCTAGGTTCTTCAAAGTAGCCACCTTTTGCCATTGATTACTGCTTTGCACGCAGAAAAGGTGAATTTATGGACTCTACATGCCTAGTTCCCACCATGAAGCATGGAGGAGGTGGTGTGATGGCTGTGGGGGTGCTTTGCTGGTGACACTGTTGGGGATGACTTTTGGTCTGTACTGTATGCGGATGTGTCGTTTTGATGCACCCGCTGACCGCATGGGAACGCAACTTGTTGCGTTCCCGTGCAGTTGGCGGGCGCGTCAAAATGAAGAATCTGCATATATCCGCATGTCCGGCGTACCCAATGTTAAAGATAGGTATGCAGGACACATGCAGAAGTAGGCGGACCTAAACAAAGAAGTGCGGAAGTGGGCAGAGCTTCAGGGAGGAAGTACGCAGCTGTCCCAAAGCCCCCAAACACAAACGTGAACTTAGCATAAGCAATGGAGATGAGAAATTAGAAAAAATAAATACATTTTATTCAGCTCTGCAGCCATTATTCCATAATTTGGCCAGTTTGACATGCTAAAACTGGTGAATAGTCCTCCTATAAATTTCTGGGATATCCTGCCCTGGAAGAGAGACTTCCTTGACTCTAGCAGAATTAATAAATCTTCCAGGTAAACACCAAATCCTTTAACCCCTTAGTGACAGAGCCAATTTGGTACTTAGCGACAAAGCCAATTTTTACAATTCTGATCACTGTCATTTTATGAAGTTATAGCTCTGGAAAGCTTCAACATTTCCCACTGATTCTGAGAGTTGCTTTTCTTTATGAAAAAAATGGAAATTTGGCATAAATTTTGAAAATTTTGCAATTTTCAAACTTTTAATTTTTACCCTTAAATCAGAGAGTGTTATCATGCAAATCAGTTAATAAATAACATTTCCCACATGTCAAGTTTACATCAGCACAATTTTGCAACATAATTTTATTTTGTTAGGGCATTATAAGGGTTAAAAGTTAACCAGCAATTTCTCATTTTTCCAACAACATTTACAAAAAACGTTTTTTTTAGGGACCACCTCACATTTGAAGTGATTTTGGTGGGTCAATATAACAGAAAATATCCAAAAAGTAACACCATTCTAAAAACTGCACCCCTCAAGGTGCGCAAAACCACATTCAAGAAGTTTATTAACCCTTCAGGTGCTTCATGAGAACTAAAGCAATGTGAAAGGAAATTTTCACAAAAAATTTACTTTGGAACCAAATTTTTTTATTTTCACAAGGGTATCAGGAAAAATTGCACAACGAAGTATGAGGTCCATTTTCTCCTAAGTACGCCGATACCCCATATGTGGGGGAAAGCCACTGATTGGATACATGGCAGGGCTCAGAAGGGAGGGAGCACCGTTTGACTTTTTGAACTCAAAATTGGCTGAAATCAATGGTGGGCACCATGTCACGTTTGGAGACCCCCTGATGTACCAAAACAGTGGAACTCCCTCAAATCTAACTCCAACCTCAACACATCCCTAATCCTAATCCCAATCCCAATCCTAACCATAATCCCCAACCCTAACCCTTCCTATAACCCCAACCATAACCCTAACCCCAGTCCAATCCTAACCCCAACCATAACCCTTAAATCTAACCCTAGCCCAACCCTAACACTAGCTATAACCCCAACTATAAACCCAACCTTAACCCTGACCCTAGCTATAATCTCAACTATAACACCAACCATAACCCTAACCCTAGCACTAACCCTAACTTTAATGGAAAAAATACATTTTTTTATTTTATTATTTTTACCTTACTAAGGGGGTGATAAAGGGGTTTTGATTTACTATTTTTTTTATTTTGATCACTGTGATAGGGTCTATCACAGGGATCAAAATGAACCAAGAGGAAAAAATTCCTATTGTTGCAGGTGCTGGCAGATCTCAGCAGGCGCACTGCGCATACAGACGCCATTTTCTTCCCAAAAGAAGACGCCGATGGCCGGGGACAGTACCGGGGGATACAGGAGGGTCCAGGGACACCGGAGGTACCAGGGGGGTGGGCTCGGGAGACCCCATTTCTCTCTCCTCTGATGTGCTTGATCATATCAGAGGAGAGGGAAATTAAATGGGAAATCAGACTTTTTTTTGCGGACGCCATTATTCCGTGGATAATGGTGATCGCAACCCTGGGTCAGTAAAAACCGACCCAAATCATGTTCTCCGGGTCTCAGCTACCCCCGTACTTATTCCTCAGCTCTGTTAAAAAGCGGCGCTCAGGAATAAGTACCCTTAACTGCTGTCGTTAAAAGGAGTATCAGTGGTCGTTAAGGGATTAAAAACTGCTTCCAGGTTGGTTTCAAAGTGATGAGGTGGTGACCACGCTAGGAGAGCCAATTCATTCCTTTATTATTTGTAGTAGTGCAGAGTCACAAATTACTATATGTGCTGCTCCTGTGAGCAATGTACACACTGTAGAAAAATAAATTGCTTCATTGATAAATGTTATTATTTATTATTTTATTATTTTGTCTATTTTATTTAGTAATTTTCAAAGCCCTTATTATGTATCAAAGGAAATTTTGATAGTAACTGTTTCCCTAATAGATTTAAGTAAGATATCAACAGTAGAATAATATAATAATATAACAGAATTTGTACAATAACCTCACTTTTGTGGAGCAGTGCCGCTGGTGTTATTTTTATTATTCGCTTTACTATCTTCCCGAACATTTCATAATTAGTGTTGAGCGACACTGCTCGATATCTAAAAATATCGGATCGGAATGGTATCGCCGATATCACTAAATATCGCCGATATCCGATTCCGATACCGGAAGTCCCATGTAAGTCTATGGGAACAAAATATCGCAACTAAAAAAAACCTTTATTTCCTTGTAAACACTAAATATACACACATAGAATACATATATATATATATATATATATATACATGTCATTGTGACATATATATATACATATATGTATAGTTTATACACTTCTACATAGTAAAATATCCTCTGATTCAATTGCCGGGTAAAGCCGGCTTCTGTGAAAAGACAGAAGCACCCGACATGAAATGACACTTGGTGTACATAGGGTTAACCATGTCTTTTCATGTCGTTTGCAATCTGATTTGCACAAACAATTACATCAGTCTATGTGTGCAAAATTTCACACCTGTAGGGGTTAATTAAAGGTGTAAATTCGTTGTAAAAAAACGGACTTTTTTGCTACGAATTTACACCTTTAATTAACCCCTACAGGTGTGAAATTTTGCACACATAGACTGATGTAATTGTTTGTGCAAATCAGATAGCAAAGGACATGAAAAGACATGGTTAACCCTATGTACACCAAGTGTCATTTCATGTCAGGTTCTGCATTTTCACAAAAGCCGTCAATTGAATTAGCGGCTATTATACTATGTAGAAGTGTATGAACTATAAATATAAATATATATATATGTGTCACAAATTCAATGACATGTATATATATATATATATATATATATGAGGTGTAAAATTGTTTAAAAAAAAATGCGTGGGCTCCCGCCCTATTATCGCAACCAGACAGACAAAGCCAGCGAATGGGGGCAGATAATAATAGCCCAGAGAGGGACCATTATTTTTGGCCCCCCCTGGCTACTAACATCTGCCCCCAGACACCCCAGAAAAGACAAATCTATAATTAGATTCGCCCTTTCTGGCACTTTGCCCGTCTATTCCCATTGCCCTGTAGCGGTGGCGAATGGGTTAATATGGGGTTAAAGCCACATTGCAATTGAAAGGTGACCTTAAGCCAGGTTAATAATTGAGAGCTGTCAATTAGACAACTATCAATTATTAATCCTATTGCATGAAATAAAAATAAAACACACACACTTTAATTAAAAATCATTTTAATGAAATAAAGACACATGTTTTTGACCATCTTTTATTTGACTGCAAAAACCATTTCCTGTAATAAAAATAAAATAAAAAAGCAAAATTATTCTTACCTATCCCATGCACAGTCAGGTCCCACGGTGTAATCCTTCAGAAAGGGTTAATGTTTACTGCAGGGACCGCAGCTAATGCTGCAGCCTCACAGTAAACCCCCAAATGAATGAGTTCCTCTCCTGGCTGACAGGAGAGGAAGTGGAAAGCTTAATTGATTGCTTTCCACTTTCACTTCAGGTCAGCCAGGGACACAATCAGTGACGTCAGAGGGAACTGATTAACAAAAATAGGGGTTCCCTTCGAATAAAAAATGGCGTGGGGTCCCCCCTATTTTTGTTAACCAGCCTGATGAAGCAGACCGCTGAGGCCTGGATTTTCAGGCTGTTAAGGAGCCAAGATCCATGGACCTTGCCAGCCTGATAATACCAGGCCACAGCCGTCTGCATATCTTGGCTGATTAACAAAAATAGGGGATCCCCTCGAAAAAAATTGGCGTGGGGTCCCCCTATTTTTGTTAACCAGCCAGATGAAGCAGACCGCTGAGGCCTGTTTTTTCAGGCTGGTAAGGATCCAATATCCATGGACCTTGCAAGCCTGATAATACCAGGCCACAGCAGTCTGCTTAGCTTGGCTGGTTAACAAAAATAGGGGATCCCCTCAAAAAAAAACGGCGTAGGGGTCCCCCTATTTTTGTTAACCAGCCAAGTAAAATGCAGACTGCTGCGGCCTGGTATTAAAAGACTGTCAAGGCCCATGGATTTTGGCCCTCAACAGCCTGATAATACCAGGCTACAGCAGCCCCACATTTGGCGCATCAAAAGATGTGCCAATTGTGGCACTTTACCCGGCTCTTCCCACTGCCCTGTAGCGGTGGCAAGTGGGGTAATAAGGGGTTAATGTCACCGTTGATTGCACGGTGACAATAAGCCCGGTTAATAATGGAGAGGTGTCAATAAGACACCGATCCATTATTAATCCCAAAGTTATTAAATGTATAAAAAAAAAGACAAAGCAAGAAAAAAGTCTTTTAATGAAATAAAAGAGACAACACAGTTTTCATTAATTTTATTATACACTCATTCCTGCGACGCTATCGATCTCCTGTAAAAAAAGAAAAAAAAAAAACCAACAGTATACCACCTGTCCGACGCAGTCCATAGTAACGACAGTCCCACGACGATCCAGCTCTGCTACATCGCAATGACAGGCAGAGCCTGTCATCGCAACGCAGCACAGCTGATTACCTGCTTCCCCGGCGGTGACGTCATCGGACTGACTGCTTTACGGCCGGGATTACCCAGCAGTCACTGCAGTTATCGCGAGAAACTGCATGTGACCGCCGGGGAAAGATGATGGGCCATGAAGCAGTCCAGCCCGTGACCGCCGGAGATCTTCTGCCAGGTAAGTGCCGCTGACTCCTGACAGACCCGACCGACGGACACTCACAGTGACAGTGACAAATCCGATTCCGGTATCCGATATGACGAAAATATCGGTACTCGGAATCGAAAGCCCGATACAGCTAATATCGGCCGATACCCGATATTTGCAGTATCGTATCGCTCAACACTATTCATAATCTTTATTTCCAGCTCACAGTTTTTCTATTATATCAAATCTCAGATTTTATTGCAGTAAATCCCTATTTTCATTCCTCTTTTTTTTACTATCTTCACAAGAAATGTTCTTTCCCATTCAAAATTACTGAATATTAGATAAGGAACGTTCTGCTCGGCATTCTATCATAGCACCAATCATATGCCACATTGGAGAGCATTGCTCTGTCCTGCACCCTACACCTGTCCTGCCTGTAGCAAAAGTGGCAGCGGGAGTAACCTTAGGAAGCCACTGTGAACCCAGGTGGCCCATACTAACACAAAATGACCTCTTCTAACAACAAAACACCTATCAGAGCCACAAGAAAAAACTGCATCACAGTCATTACCCCAACCAGGGATTATACTGTAATCTTTATTCATTTCTGATATGAGTATTAGAAACAGATACAACAGAATTGGTAAGAGGGGGAACATACTCATTTCTAATCTTGTAATCTTCATCCACTCTCTGCTCTTGTTGAAGGATGGGGATCCCTTCCCCTCAGAATTCCCTAAATGGATATTTAAAATGGATTTTCTAAATCGGAATACACCTGGTGGGAAGAATTGCAAGCCTGAATGAACTCCATTTCTACTAAAGGTCCCTAAACAATTTGGGTAGATTGGTTGCCTTCCCCAGTCTGCAAGTTACAATTAGGGTAGATAGAAGGATAGAAGCGGGCAGACTCTTCTGATGGCAGCTTAACTTGCCGAAAATAAAAAGGATTGGCAGACCGAAATTAAACATGCCAGAATCTTCTACTCTGAGATAGGGGAGAGTCAGGAGGTCCTTTAGACTGTAGGCCAAGCCCTCTGATATCAGCTGGTTCGGCCAAAAAATTTTTAATGTGCTGAGTCGCCCGCCCGCCATTGCTATGGGGGATGTCACGGTAGCTGCAGCTCAGTCCGTGGCCCTGGGACTCACCAAAGGGGGTTGTATTTACAGGGGATAATGTCGATTGAATCATGATGCCACCTGTGGTGTCTGGTGAGGCTCACCAGCGCTGCAGCAGTCCACTGAGGCCAATGTTATGGCAGCTAGATGGAATCGCCCCCCACAGGTGGAGCGGGCCGTCAGGGCAGCGTATGGGTAGGGATGCAGGACGGAGGGATAGGAACAATAAAGGGGAACACACACAAGTCACTTCGGTACCTTTACTGGAGTTAGTGCAGGAACATCCCGGGGCACTGTAGGGTGAAGGGTGCACATCCAGATTCTCCCCAGTGAGCAGGTATAGGGCCTCCTGTTCCTTGCCTCCCCGTAATAAGTTTCCGACCTGCCTGTAGATAGGCCTGAGTTTGTCTCTATCCTGCACCTGGCTGACCTTGTGGTAGGGCCTTCTCTTGGAGTACACTTTCCCTGCTTGCTTTTCTTTGCTTGACAGAACTCCGTGTCCTCTGGCTCTGTTATGTATCAGCTCTGTAGTGCTCCTGAGACTTGTAGTCCTCAGAATTCCGGTTGTCTCCTACTGGGTCGTGGAGATCCCTGTAGGCTCGGACCCGGCGTCCGGTATGTACTTGCTGGGGTGAGTTGGTAAGGCTCTTCTGCCCCTTTACTACTTTCTCATCTTGCCTTCGGCCTACTCTGGCCCTCACTAGGCTATACACACTGGCAGTTGGTGGGCTGCCTCTTCTGCCGTTCTCCAGAGCGTCGGCACGGTCCTAGCTCGCTGACTTGCTAGACTCCTTCGCTAGACTGAGCTGTTCCTCTCCAGCTAGTCTACTACTCCTCTAGACTGAGCTTCACTTCACTCTGCCCTGCAGACTCGCTCTGCTCTGCAGACAGACTGACTGACTTCCTGCCTTCACCCCCTATTATATCCCTATCAGGGCTCCCTCTGGTGGACTGAGGTAGGGTGAAGGTGTGTGAATGTAGTGAGACCTCTAGTGGATGAATCCTTCATGCACCCTTCTAGGATATGTGGCTCCAAGCACAGCTGGGCTCCACATTCCCCCCTAGTAGAGCTCAGCACTCCCGGGCTGAAGTACATTTATGTTCCAAACATATCAATAAACAATTACAATCTACAAGCTTCCCTTTATGGGAGGTGAGGACACTTGAACGTTGCGCAACAGGTCAATAACTATATATATATACATGGCAAACGAAGTTAGAAAATGAGCAACCAAAAAGTTTAAGTCTCTTTTGGAAAGGTTACTTAAAGTAATAATAGAAAGCAATTGAGCAGTGTCCATTTCACTTGAATTGTCATTAGGAGAAAAAGACAAAATTAATAAGCAACTAAATCAAGGCATAATAGGAATAACAATATGATACAGTAATATACAGTACCCCAATGATAACTATTTACATCTGTTAGAAATTTGGACTATTCTCTGTACCTAGCAGGGATTTGACCTCTTGTGCTATGGGTCGATTTGCGTAGTGCGGTGGTCTGTGAGGTATCAGTTACCCTGTCTGATCTACGTGCGAGTGAGTTGTAGAATTGCCTTAACCTCTCTACGGGACTGGCAAGTATACCATGGGCTGGGCCATCTGGCTCTGTTTCTGCAGGGGATCCTTCTGCGGATTCTTCTGGAACAGGCTCTTCTGCGGCACTAGGCTCTTCTGCAGCAATATGCTCTCCTGCGGCACTAGGCTCTTCTGCAGCACTTACAGGTTCAACTTGCTGTAGAGGTTCTTCTGGCTGTTGGAAGAATTGGAGTACTGGGATTATGATGGCTTCTCCAATTCGAGGCCAATCTGCTGGAAAATCTCATTCAGTATGTATGACTGCTGCTTCAGGTTCCTCCGAGGTGATAAAAGGCACTTCTTCTTGGGACTTTAGGAGATCTGGACACAACTTCAGGTGGTCCCTGGATACAGTTGCAGTCATTCTCCCTCCATCTTTGCTGATCAAACACGTTTTCCTGTTATCAAACCTTGAATTCAACACAGTGTAGGGCTCTCTTTCCCACTGATCGTCGAGTTTGTGTATCCTCCTCTTTCTTTTCAGAACAACTTCACCAGGTGTGAAGGGTTCTGCTGGCGCACACTTGTTGTATCGAGTCTCTTGCTTGTCTCTCACCCGAGTGAGACTGTCTTCGACACAGGCCCTTTACTTTTCTGTACTGCTCCTGTCTGGTTGTATCCCAGTCCTCAGTGGTCGCATCTGCTTCTGGTTCTACAACACCAAGCTCCAGATCTATGGGCAGCTTACCTGGTCTTGCCCGCATGAGATAAGCTGGGGTGCAATTGGTGGAACTCACAGGTATGTGATTGTACAGATCTACCAGGTCAGGTAGTAGTTCTGGTTACTGATTTCTCTCCTCAAGGGGTAAGGTCTTCAACAAGTCGATGACGATGTGGTTATTATTATTATTATTATTTATTTATATAACACCATTGATTCCATGGTGCTGTACATGAGAAGGGGTTACATACAAATTACAGATATCACTTACAGTAAACAAACTAACTATCACAGACTGAAACAGAGGGGAGAGGACCCTGCCCTTTCGGGCTTACATTCTACAGGATGGTGGGGAAGGAGACAGCAGGTTGGGGATTGCAGCAGTTCCGGTGTTGGTTGAGGCGATATCTCCAGTAGTGGTGAGGAGGCAGCGGGGTCATTGCAGGTTGTAGGCTTTCCTGAAGAGATGGGTTTTCAGGTTACGTCTGAAGGATCCGAGAGTGGTTGATAGTCGGACGTGTTGGGGCAAAGAATTCCAAAGGATGGGGGATATTCGGGAGAAGTCTTGGAGGCAATGTGGTTCATCTTTTCACAGAGACCATTGGTTTGTGGGTGGTACGCTGTGGTTCTTATCTTTTTACATCCATACAGATGGCAGAACTCCTTGAACAATTTGGCCTCAAAGGCTGGGCCTTGGTCAGTGAGCACCTGCTCAGGGTATCCATGGGGTCTGCAGAAATACGCTTGGAATGTCTTTGCTGCTGTCTCTGCCATCAGATCTTTGACAGGGGCGACCACCAGGAACCTGGAGTAGTGATCCACCATGGTCAGGGCATAGGAGTATCCTGACCGGCTGGATGACAACTTGACATGGTCCAGGGCCACAATCTCCAGGGGTCGAGTCGTCCTGATGGGTTGCAGAGGTGCCTTCTGGCTGCTGTAGTCTTTTCTTCTGAGGCCACAGGGTCCACAGTCTTTGCACCATCTCTCAATGGAGCTGTGCATTCCCTCCCAGTAGAAACGACACTTCAACAGGGTCTCTAGCTTCTTCCAGCCAAAGTGCCCCTCCGGATCGTGGTAGGCTTCCAACATCATCTGGATATCCATCCTGGGAACTACTATCTGCCATACCATCTCATGGGTTTTTGGATTGACGTACCTCCGGCACAGCTTCTCACGGTAGATAAACAGCCGGCTTCTCTCATTTCACAGCTGCCTTGCTTGCGGAGACTCATCCTTCTCCAAGGAGGAACCTTCTTGAGTTATCAGCTCCTTGATACGGCTGACAACCGAATCGCTGTCTTGGGTCTCCTTCTCAGCTGTGGTGAGGTAAAGGATTTAACGTCTTACCACGCTGCCTCCTGAAGGCTCGTTGCTCATGGATCATCCCATTCCTGTGAAAGGCAGGTAGTTCAATCTCTTCCAGGTCGTCCACTTCTTCTTCTGTGTCTGACTCGTGAGGCATCCTGGACAGGGCATCAGCGTTGGCGTTCTTGCGGCCCGCCCGGTACTTGATTGTGAATTGGTAGTTTGACAGCCGAGCCATCCAGCGTTGTTCCATGGCTCCCAGATTGGCTGTTTCAAGATGCGTCAATGGGTTATTGTTAGTGTAGGCAGTGAACTTGCTAGAGGCTAGGTAATACTTAAACCTTTCCGTGATGGCCCAGACCAGCGCTAGGAGCTCCAACTTGAAGCTGCTATAGTTCTCGGGGTTCCTCTCGGTCGGGCGGAGCTTCCTGCTTGCATAGGCGATGACTTTCTCTAGGCCATTTTGCTTCTGACTCAAGACAGCTCCCAATGCTTCATTGCTGGCATCCGTATACAGCTAGAACGGTTGGCTGTAGTCAGGGTAGGCTAGGATCTCGTCACCTGTCAGGATCTCCTTCATTACCTGAAATGATTCAGCCTGTTCTTTACCCCAGTGGAATGGAGATTTTCTGCTCTTGAGGGACTGTCCCACCAGGAGGTCTTGCAAAGGCGCTGCTTTCTTAGTGTAGTCTTTTACAAACCTCCGGTAGTATCCTGTCAGTCCTAGGAACTGACGCACCTCTTTGAGGTTCTTCCACTCCGGCCATTTCTGGATGGCAGTGACCTTCTCTGGGTCTGGCGCTACTCCCTCTGAACTGACAATGTGTCCCAGGTTCTGTACCTTTTGCTTGAGCAGGTGGCACTTTGAGGGCTTCAGCTTCATCCCATACCGGGACAGTGACTCAAATACTTCCACCGGGTGCTTCAAGTGGTCTTCATACGTCTTGGAGTACACAATCACGTCGTCCAGATATAGTAACACAGTCTCGAAGTTGAGGTGTCCCAGGCAGCACTCCATCACTCTCTGGAATGTTCCGGGGGCACTGCTGAGTCCAAAAGGCATTCTGTCAAACTCACAGAGTCCCATCAGGTGGTGAAAGTCGTCTTCTCCCGATCCTCCTCAGCCACAGCTACTTGCCAGTACCCACTAGTGAGGTCAAGGGTGGAAAAGTAATTAGCAGACTTTAAGGCAGCTAGAGATTCCTCAATACGTGGTAAAGGGTATGCATCTTTATGTGCAATGCGATTTACTCGTCTGTAATCCACACACATTCTCATGCTTCCATCCTTTTTCCTGACTAGAACTAGGGGAGCTGCCCAGGGACTACAACTATCCCTTATCACCCCTGCTTCCTTCATGTCACGCAACATCTCTTTGGCTTTCTGGTAGTGTGCTGGAGGTATAGGCCTGTACCGTTCCTTAATGGGGGGATGGTTGCCTGTGGGGATGTGATGTTGTACCCCCTTAATCTTCCCAAGTCAAGTGGGTGTATGCTGAATATCTGTGTGTATTTCTGGACCACCCGATGTACCCCCTGTTTCTGGTGAGCTGGAGTGGTGTCTGTCCCAACATGGATCTGCTTACACCAATCCTCCAACTTGGTTGCCGGTTCATTAACCTCCATGGGTCTGGGGAGGTTAAGGACTCCGTGTGTGAATGGAATTAAATTATCTACAGCCTGTAATTGGCAACAGTGGCATACGTGGTAATTTGATTCATCTTCCCCCCCCTTGGAAGATGGACAGGCACCCCCCCCATTGCAACACCCAACCCCTTCTGGCTTATAAGTGTAGGCTGGCTTGAAAAAAAGGGGGTTCACTACTGCGGGTGCTCTTTCCTTTCGACCTATTGCGTTCTACCCAAATAAGCTTTCACTCATTGGGGGAATCACAAGGTTTTTGGGGTCGTTACCCGAAATTACCAATCTACCACGGGTCATTTTCCATTTTGTGCGGACATCAGGGCCCGGATCCCCCTTCGGGTCCTCTCTTTTTGCCCCGGTCTGGCAAATCGCCGACTGTTGGGAAAAACACAACCTCCCCCAAACAGTTACCAAAAAGTTGGCCTAGTACCACATTTATCCATTTTCCTCATTAACAGTTTACTACAATAAGTCCCTGGTCCTTTAACCCACCCCCAACTTTCATCTACGTTTTTTGCCCCCCCGTAAATCAAAAGGGGGGCCGTTAAGGTGCAACTGCAAAGAGGGGCTTTGGGGGGTTTAGACTGTCCCTGGACCATATCTGTTTTTAAAGGATATCAGGTATATGGTTACCTGGGATCCAGTGCCGAGGCAGGGATTGCAAAGCCATCCATTTTGGATAGGGGGAAAGGTCTCCTCCCCCAAACTGCGGGCCCGTCTAGGGGCCCCGTGAATTATTCCCGGGGGCTGGCCTTTGGGACCCAGGGTTTGCCGTTTTAAAAGGGCACTGGCAGCGGTGTACTTTCTTTCTGGCAGCGGTGGCAGACGTCTCTCGGCGAGGCGGGCGGGCGTTGGCTTTCCTGGGGGGAGGTTGCCTCCCCTGGTTTGGGGCGTCCTCTTTCCCTCCAGTCCATCCAGGGGAATCCCCCGGGGGGTCGGAGTAGGATCTTTATTCTTTCTCCGTTTTCCCTCCGTATTGCATAGCACTCTTACAGTGGCCCGGTTTTTTGGGCAGCTGGGGCACTTCTGGCGTATACAGCCATAGTAGGGGGCAATGCCTGCACTTTGGGTTCACCCACCAGCGGGGAAAAGGTGGATGCTCTGGGGTGAGAGGGCCTTAAAACCCAAATGCCC
>JARQOD010000001.1:309200971-309279786 GCA_033576555.1 Oophaga sylvatica
CCCCTGCTTCCTTCATGTCACGCAACATCTCTTTGGCTTTCTGGTAGTGTGCTGGAGGTATAGGCCTGTACCGTTCCTTAATGGGGGGATGGTTGCCTGTGGGGATGTGATGTTGTACCCCCTTAATCTTCCCAAAGTCAAGTGGGTGTATGCTGAATATCTGTGTGTATTTCTGGACCACCCGATGTACCCCCTGTTTCTGGTGAGCTGGAGTGGTGTCTGTCCCAACATGGATCTGCTTACACCAATCCTCCACCTTGGTTGCCGGTTCATTAACCTCCACTGGGTCTGGGGAGGTTAAGGACTCCGTCGTGTGAATGGAATTATTATCTACAGCATGTAACTTGGCAACAGTGGCATAACGTGGTAATTTGACTTCATCTTCCCCCCAGTTGAGAAGACGGACAGGCACCCTCCCATTGCATACATCCACTACCCCTCTGGCAGTTAAGAGTGTAGGTCTGTGCTCTGAACAAAGGGTTCTACTACTGCTTGGTAGCTCTGTCCTTTCAGACCTATTGCTGCTCTACACCAAATAAGCATTTCACTCATTGGGGGAATCACAATGGGGTTTGGGTCTGTTACCAGCACATTACCAATCTCACCACTGGTCAGTTCCACTTGCTGCTGGCACATCAGGGCCCGGATCTCCTTCTGGATCACTCTCTTCTGCCCTGGTCTGGCAACATCGCCGAGCTGTTGGAGTAAAAACACAACCTCCTCCAAACAGTTACCAATAACGTTAGTGCCTAGTACCACATTCAGTCCATTTTCCTCATTAACAGTCTTCACTACAATAAGTCCCTGGTCCTTTAACTCCACCCTCCCAACTTTTACATCTACGTTTTTAGCCCCCAGTAAGTCAAGAGGGAGGCCGTTAGAGGTGCATACTGCAAAGAGGGGGCTTGGGGGTTGGAGACTGTCCATGGACCAGTATCTGTTGTAAAGGATATCAGGTATGATGGTTACCTGGGATCCAGTGTCCAGCAGGCAGGTATTGCGATGCCATCCAGTATGATGGATAGGAAAGGTCTTCCTCCCACAAACCTGCGGTGCCAGTCTGAGGGGCCTGATGAATCTATTCCTGGGTGCTGGCCTTTGGACCCAGGGTTTGCTCGTTTAAAGGACACTGGCGAGCGGTGTGACTTTCTTTCTGGCAGCGGTGGCAGACGATCTCTCGGCGAGGACGGTGCTGGTCGTTGGTCTTTCCTGGGGGCAGCGTTGTCCTCCTCCTGGGTGGCGACGTCCTCTTTCTCCTCCAGTCCATCCAGGGGACATCCTCAGGGCAGTCGGCTAGTAGGATCTTTACTTCTTTCTCCGGTTCCGTCCGTAGTTGCATAGCACTCATTACAGTGGCCAGGTTTTTGGTCAGCTGGCGCACTTCTGAGCGTATACAGTCCAGCTCAGTATGGGGCACTGCCTGCACTTTGGCTTCACCCACCAGCGGGGAAAAGGTGGATGCTGCTGGGGTGAGAGAGGCCTTACCCGAGTACTGCTGGTCTGCCTGAGCTGCCGTTTCCAGGGGTTGCAGTCCCTTTATAGCCATGTCCTTAAGGGCATCAAAGGTAGTATCTGGATGATCCAAGGACCACCAACACATAGTCCTGCTCTCCGCTTGGGACCTCAGTCCCCATACAAATTGTTCCTTTAGCATTTTATTCTCATTGGTGACGCTCATGGATTAGCCTGTTTGAGAGCTCGCAGGGCCCCTTGTAAACGGCAGGCATAATCCCGCACACTGTCCTCTGATTTCTGGGAGCATTGGTAGAAACTCATCCGGAGGTCTGCTTCAGTGCGGTCCTCAAAGGCAGTCTGTAATTTTTCAAAAATTGCGGGCATTGACTTCTGGTCTGCAGCCGACCAAGTCTCTACTTCTCTTTCTGCAGCACCAGTCAATTGTCCCACTACCACTGCAGCCCTTTGCTTATCTGACATAGAGTACATGTCCAGTATGCTGCATATTTTTCGCTTGAATCCCGACAGGGTGTCTGGCCTGCCGCTGTATTGGGGAAGCCACTTTGCTCCATGCATGTATGGCAGCGTTAGCGGTACTATCGGGGCCACAGGCCCAGGTAAGGGCTGCTGCGGCCGGCATGGTAGCGGTCGAGGGCTGATCATCTGGGTTGTCGGCCTGGACCGTGCCGCTGAGTGAGGGTTGTGACATTCTGGCGCCCCCTTAGTGAACCGTGGCCTACCTTCCTCTGTAGGCCGCAGCTCCGCAGGGCACAGTTGCTGGAAGGACCTGCGTCAGACCTGCCGCTGCGTCAGTGCGTGGGGGCGTGTCCAGAACTCAGCGTGCTTTTGCAGGTATGCCTCCTAGTTTTCGCGCGGGAACACAATAATGGTGGCAGATTCCAAAAATAGCGGGAAACCTTCGCCACTGCACAGCATACAGTCTTTTAGTAAAGGCGCACAGTACCCGGTGGCAACAGGCACAGGTTACTCCGCAATCCTGTTCGTGACGCCAGATGAATGAGTCGCCCGCCAGGGCCGTGGGGTACCCGGCACCGAGCCCGTCGATTGCTATGGGGGATGTCACGGTAGCTGCAGCTCGGTCCGTGGCCCTGGAGATCTTTGTAGGCTCGTACCCGGCGTCCGGTATGTACTTGCTGGGGTGAGTTGGTAAGGCTCTTCTGCCCCTTTACTACTCTCTCCTCTTGCCTTCAGCCTACTCTGGCCCTCACTAGGCTATACACACTGGCAGTTGGTGGGCTGCCTCTTCTTAATTTCGCCACGGAAAACTGGGTAAAGCTTATTGACTCGAGTATAAGCTGGGTATGCATTGTCCCCTAATCCATGTCCCGGTATGCATGGCTCGCTCATCCTGTCCTGATATGCGTGGCTCCCCCGTCCCATCCTGGTATGCATGGCTCCCTGTCCCGTCCTGGTATACGTGGCTCCCCCTCCCGTCCTGGTATGCGTGGCTCCTTATCCCCTATCCTTGTATGAATGTTTCATATTAAAAAAAACATCCTACTCACCCTCCAGCGTGCCCTCACAGCATCTTATTGTTCCCGGCGCCCTCGCAGCATCTCGTTGGTTCCGGCAGCTCTTCCTGTGCCGAGTGATCACGTGGCCCCGCTCATTAAGGTAATGAGTATGAACGGCTCTCCACGCCTATGGGAGTGGAGAGCCGTGCATATTCATTAGGTTAATAAGCGAGGCCACGTGATCACTTGGCACAGAAAGAGCTGCCGACGCCATAACCAACGAGATGCAGCGAGGGCACGATGGAGGGTGAGTATGATGTCTTCTGGAAGCCGGTGGCTGCGGCTGTCACTGTGAGCGATATAAGAGAAATGAATAGTCATTTCTTTTTAGCAGAAGCACAGGCTTTAGTAACAGCTTACGGCTCCTGCCTCTGTCACCCACCGCTCCCCCTTCCCCGCGGCCTTCTGGGACAATTGACTCGTGTATAAGCAGAGGGGGCGTTTTCAGCACAAAAAAAATGCTGAAAAACTCGGCTTATACACGAGTACATAGGGGATTTCACTGCAGATACTGCAATCAAATTAATGCTTCAAAATATATCATTACTAGTTAAATGTCTTCCAGGCTAATTAAATTTTAATTGTTAAAATACATCTATAACAAATTGCCTAGTCAAATATTGACTTGTTATTGAAGTATTGTCTGTGTTGTAATTAACTATGTGTTCCAATTGGAGTAACCTGTTTTATTTAATTTTAGGCATTAATTTTATGACCACGTATACAATTAGTATGACCCGTGTGTCATCAGTGTGAACGTGTGAGGAACATTTTGTGGCTCGAACTGTTATCGGAAACATTGACATCTGAAAGTGCCCTTAGCGAACTCGATCATTTACTGAATTTCAGCCGACTTTTGCCTATATTTAGGGAAAAAACTCGGGAATCCAAACATGAATCCAAATGTGCAACGTTAGTGCCGAATTTGAGATTGGCGAACATTTTTCGAACAAGTTCGCACATCTTTAGTTACACACACTGCTCCCACAAGCAGAGGTGCAGAGTAGAAAAAATTGGTTAAAGACACACTACTCTCATAGACACGTGTGTAGAGTAGAAAAAATTAAACACAGAGAGGCTTTTTGAAAAAACTGGGCACACACAAAATCTAATACTGGCCCTCAGTCCTGCTGTGTCCCTGTCCCTACACTAAGCAGTATAACAGAAAATTCACCGCACACTCTGTAGTTTTGAAGTGATGCAAGAAGTTTATTACAATTGGTGAGAACAAAAAGTAAAAATTGGTAAGGGGCAGGAGAAATTGCTAGAGCGACTATATTCAAGTGACGTTTCGACCTGTCCCAGATCTTACTCAATACGTCATTGGCAAGTGAGAATAGAAATTGGTCTGGGTGGGGTTATCAGCAGGATCAGCCAGCAGCATGAGGCAAGGCAAGGCACGGGAGCGCCGTCACTAACACAATTTGGAGCATATAACCACATCTCTCTGGTCTTGAGAACTATGCAGACTATACAGCTCACCTTGCATACTACCAATAAAAGGGTGATAACCCCACCAACACCAATTTCTATTCTCACGACTAAGGACTTGCCAACGATGTATTGAGTAAGACCTGGGACAGGTCGAAAAGTCAGTTGAATATAGTCGCTCTAGCAATTTCTCCTGCACTTTTTGTTGTCACCAATTGTAATAAATTTCTTGCATCACTTCAAAACTACAGAGTGTGCGGTGAATTTTCTATTATATGGACTAAGGGCCAGTTACACCAGCACCTCGCCAACACTCTTTCTACCCAACATTAAGCAGAGCAGAATGGCAGTGGCGGCACCCATGATCCGTCATTTATACTGTCCGGGTCACGTGGTGCGCTGGCCAATCACAGCCATGCCAATAGCTGACATGGCTTTGATGGTTCCGGAACTGCTCACAGCATAAAAGCTGCTGCCTTTCAACAACCTTTAATAGGCATCCGAATCCGAACAGTAAAACTTCCGGTTAAAAGTCAGTGTTCAGACACTAGGTATCTGGAACGAACCCCGAACTTTACAGTTCAGGTTTGCTCATTCCTAGTCAGTAAATCCCCCACAAAATGGGGTCTGGAGGTATGCGCTGACAGGGTCACAGACTGTAATCATGCAGACAGAGCGAACTTGCGCCCTGACGTGCATCATTTTCAGGAGTATCCATCTTCCAGAGGCAGAAACTTAAACATAGTAGACTCCAGTAGGGAGACGCTCCCGAAAATGATGCACGTCAGAGAGCACATTCGCTCTGTCTGCATCATATATGTCTATGGCCTTGTTGGCGCATACGTCCAGACCCCGATTTGCTTGGGATTTCGGACTTATGCCCCAACAGTGACACAGAACACAATGTGAAAGCGTCCTTACTCTTACATGTAGTCACTATACATCTTCTTGATCAGTCATAACAAATCCCCAAAGATATGACTCATTACATTAGGATATCAGTATTATTGCGCCTATGCTGTTGTCTTTGATTAGGATACACTTTGATGATATGATTTTAGTTTCATATTATTGATATATTGATTTGATTGTACTTTTGAAGACCATTTAGCACAAAACTGAATTATTCATTATGTTTTTTATGCACAAACCGCTGAATTAATTAACATAATTTGGACTCATTGGTAGATTCAACTTGCAGAATTTCCAATGTTCCAGCTGCCCTCCGTTAGGTCACTGATAGTTTTCTCCTTATACTGTGCATAAAAAGCTGCTGTTGTGCATGAACAGAGGCTGGACAGACATCTGCCTGAGATGGTTTAGTGAATCCTGCATTGAGCAGGGGGTTGGACATATTGACCCTGGACTCTAACATTCTATGATTTTATGAACTGCAGCTCAAAAATTTGGAGAGCTCCACATGGCACGCACATACTGTAATGAGGACAACTCAGACTCTCAGCCCACTTTGCATGATGAAGGTTCATTAATATAACAAGTTCATGAATTATTTAACTTGATTCCTAAAATGCAGGTTTTCAAGTTGCTCTGGACGAGCACAATTTACATGGAAAAATTATTTTTTACACATACTATCAGTTAATTTGATTTAAAGAAGTTGCATTAAAAAGGTTATGCCATAAATTTTAACAAATATGGGGCCCACTTCTAGGTCCTGCTCCTGTCTACAGAATGATGATCCCCGACACCCATCCTGGTGCTCGACCGACCCTCAGTGATTGGAGGGCTCTCACTCACCATTCATTCCAAATACAGCTAAGGCTAAGTTCACATTTGCGTATATGTCCGCAGCGTATCATCTGCATCTGCATTTGTATGCATTTTTGCATGCGTTTGCGTTGTTTATGCGCATGCGTTTGATATTTCCAGGTGCTGTAATCAGTTCCTGGACATGCGCAGTCTGAATTCCACATGCACATCGAACGCATCCATGCGCATGTCCTTGAGTATCAATTCGTTCCCATAGACAGTAATTCCTTTTTTTGACGCACTCATCCGCACGCGCATGACTGTGCATATTTGACGGATTTTGATGCTTCAAAAAATGCAACATTTTGCGTTCGCCGGACACTGCCGCACACCGCGAAACAAGGCATGCATACGTAAACACGTGCGAAAGCATGCAAATGCATGTCCCTACGTACACCATGTTAAAGATATGTACACATGACACATATGGATCTATGCGGATCAAATGCTGTGCGTACAGACACAAATGTGAAACCAGCCTAAGCAATTATTTTCGACTGTATATGGAACTCCCATAGAAATCAGTTAGTAGAAGAAAATAAGCGCAGCACCAGAAACAGTATGCTAGTATTAGTGTGCCTTACTGATCAGCTCCATGGAAATCCGGAGGAGAAGCAAGGAACTCAGGTGCTACCAGAAAATTCAGTGCAACAAAACGTCCAGGTACCTTTGGACCCGTAGAAGCGCACCCAGTGCAAAACGGCCATAGCCTGACTGTCTCTGCATATTTCTCCCTCTGACGTGTTTTAATCACTTTTAGTAAAGGATTGCATCAGGAATGGTGAGTGCTGGCCGTTCTTTTTCATTTCCATAGACATGAACAGCCAAAATGGGGGGGGACCGAGGGAGCCCCATTCTGGAGATAGGTGCATGCCTCAGAGATAAGACCAGCATTTATTCGACATTTATAGCATAATCTATGGACAGCCTGCAGGAGATTATTACTAGAGGACTAGTTCTGTGTAACCGCACCCCAACCACTGATTAGCCAATTTTTGTCTTTGTACAGTATATACAGAAAGCTGCCAATTAGTGGTGTGGGTGTGGTTATATAGAGCTCAGCAGTCAGAGAAAAAAGTGATTTTGTCAAAACTACAACAAGCAACCCAGTAAGTGATACATAGCTGGAATTAGGGTCTCTGCCCCTACATCATGCTGCTCTCAGATGGGGTAGCAAAAAGCTGGAGACAAATTCCCTTTGGGATGCGCCACTACTTTTATGTTCATGACCTACAATATCCTATACACAATGCTAAAAAGGTCATCCAAAAACCTTCTTACTTCTCATGTGCTCAGACTGATACCAATCAGTATTTGTCTCCAAATTTTAGAATACAATCACTGGTGCGCACTGAAGGTCATAGCATATCTGAAAATTCAAGTTTTAGCAATTTGTGTTTGTGAATTCCATCACATAAGTTGTCACACACTGACAACATATCATATATCTACAGCAGGGGTGGGATGTTTACATCATTTCTCCAGCCCCTGAACATATTCCAGTGGGCCAAAGTGCTCATCTTGCCGGCCACCGGCCCTTTAATCAGAACTGAATACTCATGGTATGAAGGATTACGTCCTACGTCAAAGCGTACTTTGTGGGTGGAGTCAGTGAGTTGCCCGCCAGGGCCTGTGGGGTACTCGGCACCAAGCTCGTTCCCTTCAATGGGGGATGTCACGGGTAGCACAGCTCGGTCCGTGGCCCTGGGGCTCACCTCAATAAAAGGGGGATATTTACAGGGATTAAAGGTTTGTAATATGTTCGTGACGCCACCTGTGGTACCTGGTCAGGGTGACCAGCGCTGCAGGGTAGATCCACTTAGGGGTTGTTACTGGGCAGCAAGGTGTTAAGTCTTCCACAGGCAAGACTGGGTCCCTCAGGGTAGATGGCGGTGTAGGGGTGCAGGACGGAGAAGGGCTTTCAGCCGCAGGAGCAATAATGCAGACACAAACACCAAAGTCTCTTTCTGTACCTTTACTGATGGTATAGTTGCAGGCACGTCCCGGGAAGCTGGCAGGGTGGAGGATGCACGTCCAGCATTCCCACTGAGTAGGTGTAGGGCCTTCTTACTCCTATGGTGTGAGTTTCTGACCTGTATGAAACGAAGTCTAACTCTGTCTTCACTTATACGCCTGGCTAACTTTGTGGTGGAGCCTTCTCTTGGAGTCTCTAATGGTTGCGCTGACCAGACTCCTGTTCTTCCTGACCCCGGTTACGTATCAGCACTCCTGGGTCCCTGCGACCTGTAGTCCAGCAGGGTCTCCGGTATCTCCTACTAGTCGTGTAGATGCTAGCAAGCTCGGACCCGGTGTCCGGTTGTTCAGAGTAGAGGTAAGCTATCAATGCTGTTTCAACCTCCATTACTCTCTTCTTCTCTTCCACTCGCCTTTCGTCCTACTCCGACCCTTAACATAAGCACACTAGCAGTAGATAGCTGATTCTTCTTTCTCTTCACCGCTCTCAAAGCGTCGGCACGCTTGCTCACTGAAACTACACTCAGTTGACTCAGTTCTGACCAGGCTGAAGTGGCTATCTTTCTCCACTCGTACTAGCCTCCACACATTGAACTAAGCTCAAAGCTGCAGACTTCAGGTTCCTTTAATCACTGTTGTTCTCTTTCCTTCTTTCTTTCTAATGTTCTGTCTGAAGCAGCTATCAGGACCTTCCGTCTACTGATCTGTGCACACTTCTAGGAGCTGACTCTCCACACTCTAACAGCTTCTCACACTTTTGAGGTGTCTCAGACTAAACACACTTCTGCTCTCTGTAGTCTGACAGACTAATCTGATCTAACTGCTGTGGCTTCACCATCCTTATATATACTCTAAAAGGGCTCCCTCTGGTGGCTCACGGGATTGGTGAAGCTGTGAATGAATATCAGGTCACTTGTGGGTTTACCTTTGGTGCATCCTCCTGGAAATGTGACTCCAAGCGCAGCTGGGCTACACATCAGCGCGCTCTTTGATCTATGCTGAACAACAGCAGCCGAAGTCCTTGCTCCTCCCATGATGTATATGCCCCAAGCATCTACTGTGCTGTATATATGCTCCGACCCCTCCTGTGATGTATATGCCTCAGCCCTCCTGTGATGTATGTGCCCCAGCTTCCCCTGTGATGTATGTTCCCCGGTATCACCTGTGATATATGTACACCCGGCATCTCCTGTGATGTATGTGTCCCAGGCCCTCCTGTAATGTATGTGCCCCCAGTGTCTCCTGTGATGTATATGCCCAAGCATCTCATGTGATGTATGTGCCCAGCCTCTCCTGTGATTTAAATGCCACAGCCCCTCCTATAATGTATATGCCCATGCCACTCCTGTGATGTAAATGTCCTGGCTCCTCCTGTGATGTATGTGCCCATGGCCCCTCTTGTGATGTAGGATACCCTGGCTCCTCCTGTGATGTATATGTGCCAGCATCTCCTGTGATGTATGTGCCCCTGCCCTCTCCTGTGATGCATGTGCCCCTGCCCTCTCCTGTGATGTATGAGCCACTGACCTCTCCTGTGATGCATGTGCCCCTGCCCTCTCCTGTGATGCATGTGCCCCTGCCCTCTCCTGTGATGTATATGCCCCCAGCATCTCCTGTGATGTATGTACTCCAGGATATCCTCTGTGATGTATATGCTCCAGTCCCAGCATCTCCTATGTGATGTATATTCTGCAGCACCTGTGTCTCCTATGTGATGTATATAGAGCAGTATCGGTGTCTCCTATGTGATGTATATAGAGCAGTATCGGTGTCTCCTATGTGATGTACATACTGCAGGTCCCCCACTGCTTGAGTTCTGTAAATGTAACATGAGCAGTGATTGCGACTTGTGAGGAGTCCTGCAGTGTAATATACATCTGTTTTCAGAAGTCACTGTTGTGAGTTCTTTCCAAAATTCATTGCGAAGAGTCGGCTGCATTTCAGACCAACGCAAATCGGGAAAAGCAGATACGAGTAAAAACATCATCAATACCACCTAACATCACATGTTGCTCCAACAAGAAGCAGCTCCTGCCATCACATTAGGGTTTTTTTTAATTAAATGTCTGACCAAATATAGCAGGGTAATTTTCAAGTTGATAATATTGATGGTATAAATATTCAATTGGCCCCTGGCAGAAAAAAAGGTTCCCCGCCCTTGAGTTACAGTATAAGTGTTGGATTGCTGGAGTACAGAACTTAGCATTTTTCGTTAGTCAAGCAAGCATGGGTGATCGACCTTTCGAAAATCATAAGGAGGTCACCTCTCCATCTACATTATATTACTGTATAATAGTCCTGAAATCATATTTCATGTTATTTTAATAAAAGATAATAATTAAAGAGTGTTATCAGTCTAAAACCTGAGGAATGAGTAATTACACAAGAAGAATCAAATATACGGCAAATGCTAGCATGGCTTATCATATTCAGTGATGCAGCATGTATCAGGCACTCGCTGTGGAATCTCAGCCAGGTGAGTGTGACTCTGAAACTCTGCGGCACTTCAGAGAAAAACGTGCTTTAAAAGCCGCCACACACGGAGGCAGAGACCTGTCAATCCAGGGCAGCCGGCGGGGAGAAGCCGCTGGGGAATCGCCTATCTGACTAGTCTCCAGCACGGTTTGGTACCCGATGGCTTTTAAAGTATGCTTTTCTCTGAAATGCCACAATGTTTCAGAGTCAAACATACCTGGCTGAAAATCATGATTGGACAGCATGCATTAGCAGACAGGTTCGCTTTAATTGATATGTTCCACTAAATTGACATTATGAAACGAAGCGGGTCAAAGCAAATGAAATGATTACTTTTCCGTAAAAAATAATGTTTGCTTTAAGTTATTTTTTTATTTAAATATTTGCATTTATATCGTTCGTCTTCATATTTGTCAGAATTTCATTTATGCAATGGGAAGTATTCCCCGGAGACAGAACAGTCCACAGGAGTATTAAGTCAATGACCACTTCTGCCAATCCCACCGCATTATTTTCAGCACTAATACCAAATGCTAGAGTTTGGCACAAGAAGGCACGTTGTCTTCCATACACCACTACCTTATAACTTTTTGCTTAGATTGACAGAGGAGACCTGCATGTAGTAGTAAGGAGAAGGGAGCGTTGTACAAGAAACCCTGGGTGGTACTAATAAAGGGGAAAACTGGATATTGGCCGGGTAGAGGAAACGTGACTGGCACTGCTACACTTGTTTTTTGGATTAGAGTATGTGCACAACATGTCTTATAGATTCCAGTATACCTGCATCGTTTTTGAAGCAGGAAGGAAAACTGTGATTTTCCTGATGTTTCTTCTTTAAATGTTTTTGGAGACAGATTTTTATTTGTTTTAATTTAGCATATAACATAGTGGTAACGTCCAAGCGAATGCCGCATGAAGAATGGACCAGTCACTTTGTTTAGCTGAATCACGGATGCCAAAGCCTAAAGCTGTTAAAAAAACTTTCAAAAATCCTAGAACACATGCACAGCATGTCGTATTGACTTTACTGTATATATGTCCATTATTTTTAATGCTTTTTCATGTGGGTTACAAGCTGAAAAAGACTTTGTGTGCATATACCTTTATGGACTTTATAGATGCCTTGATGGTCCTGTGAGCACTGTATAGAACTTTTAGTTGTGCATGGTATGGCTACATTATTTTTAATGCTTTTTCAGGTGGGTTACAAGCTGAAAAAGACTTTGTGTACATATACCTTTATAGATGCCTTGATCGTCCTTTGAGCACTGTATAGAACTTTTAATTGTGCATGGTATGGCTGCATATATTTCAGTGCTTTTTCAGGTGAGTTACATTCCTTTATAGATGCCTTGATTGTCCTAGCATCTATATGGCTGCATTTTTTTTTAATACTGTGCAAAATTGTATAATGTTTATACACACACACAGCACAGGCTGACATTTTGTCAGGACCATATGGTGATATGACATTTGGGTATGGTATTGCATTTTTACATGGTGACTCTATAACAGTATTACACGGGCGTTGTATAATACTATTTCATTCCTGGATTATATTGGCACAGAAATTTGCGCATTTTTTAAAAAAATAAACAGGCATTGCTGTAGTTATATTGACATTGGGGGCTAAGATTGTTAATATAGTTTTATTGTTGTTCAAAACAAACTCACTAACTTTACTAATGTCTATTAGTGACTAAAATACAAGTTAAAGTGACCATTGAAGATTGTTACAATGTTTAGTTACATTTATGGTAAAAAATCAACTTAATGCAAAAAAAAAAAATAATCCAGCTAGATCATATACATATTAGTGCACATTTTAAAAAAAAAAACAAGCTGTCACTTTAAATCCAAGAAAGTCTGCTGAAAACACAACGTCCATCATATTATCAGCCATGTGCACAATGCTGAAATAATAAACTGCATTACAGCCGCTCTTCCCAGCTGACACAATTCACTTAATGTGCTTTATATATATATATATATATATATATATACAGTATATATATAGAATTTGGATGTTATAAACAAAACAAAAAATGGGCACAACGTCAAATTTACAGTCGGAGGAAAAGACATTAATTAAAAATAAGAATAGCAGGCGGATAATTCACAAAGGTCTCTCCTGTTGTGGTCCTCTGCAGTGTCCTACACATGTTTGTGAGGCTTGCCAGCATCACTGCACGACATAGCATGTGTAGGAATACCAATAACAGGCAAATCCTATAACGTGACACATTAAGGCACGGCTGCTTCCCTCATCCACCTTGGTGTCTGCATCCTCAATGAATGTAAAGTTATTATCTGCAGCATCCCCAGAACAACATGCAAGGTGAGAGGTCCAGCAATGCAGTATCCCACCCACCATGCCACACAGTGAACACATGGTGGGCACTTAGCAGCACCCTCATCTCCTTGGGGACTCACCTCAAATGTAGGAGACCCACCCTTGTCTCTCAATGTGCAGCCCAGAAGCTCTGCAAAAAACTTTGCCATATACAATCAGTGTATCTGACCAGCAGATATTGCAGTACAATGCTAATAAAAGGCTTAATATCCAGAGAGTTGTCCAGGAAAATGGTTTTTTTTTAGGATCTGGGTTTCCACATTTCCAAATCTTCCATCCAGCCTTGGCTGGTGATGATGTGAGGGAGCATCACCAAGGAATGTCTCTGGTCCAGCATTGTCAGGCTCTAGATAGACACACAGGGACTTGAAAGGAGAAATCACCAGCACTGTCTAGGCTTTTGATGTCTGCTCCTAGCCTTTCCAGCTGAATGTCACTATTACCATAGTAAAAAAGAGAAGGGCCCTGCAGAGGGGGTAGAGAGAGGGACAACACTGCGGCACCCAGAAGAAACGCTGCCTCAAACTCTTTGGCTACAGGGATTTGTGACTTTGGCAGCAGATCTTGTGACTTGTGCCGCAGCCTTGTGGGGCATATTACACGGCTTTATGTCTGTCCTAGTCGCTGCATGAGGAGGCAGACACCATTGTCTACACTGGCGAATCCCATTAGTCCACAAATAATAACTACATTATCATTAATGAAGATATAGTTCTGCTTATATTCCCTCGTGAACTGTAGTAACCAGCTTTTGTTTAAGGCATGGAAAATAAAACTTTAAAAATAGTTTAAACGGGTTTTCCCATGAAGAAAGTTCATTTTAATCAATAGATCTTGAAATAATAATAATTTCCACAATTGGATGTGTTTAAATAAAATGTTCCAGTGCTGAGATAATCTTATAAATGTGTCCCTGCTGTGTACTGTGTAATGGCTGTGTCTGACCGTGCAGGAACATGGTCTGATCATACCACAGCTCCTGGGCAGGGGAGAAAACAAAAGAGAGTATACAGACAGGACAGCTCGGGATCACAGCTGGTTCGTATTGTGACGTAAAACATTTTCCTGCCTGCATTCTCTGCATTCAAAGCCATGTATAGAAAACTGTCAACCATTGAGTAGGGCCGCCCACTGGACTCATATTCCTACAAATGTCAATGATTTCAATGAATAAAATGCAAATTTTAATGATACTTTTCCCACAAAAATGTCTGCCTATCTGTTCAGCTCCTCCTGCTCTATAACTTCCTGCCTGCAAATCAGATACCATTTTCTACATGACAGGTTCCCTTTAAAATCCACTTATGGTAATCAGTGAACAAGAGTTCACAAGAATGCTTGTTCCTGATCATTGGCCATAATCAGGTAAGTGGATTGTTTAGTCCATGTATTAACCATCTTTCTGTTCCCATACAGATGTATCAGCCCATGTGAACCAGCCATTCAACAATCGGCTTGTATCTAGCCAACCTGGGCTCATTTTTGAGTATATATTGGCCTATATATTTTGACCTTTAGACCTCATTTAAAGATTTTTCTTATACGTAAAAACTGAGCTTTTTTATTTCCTTCAGTATTTTGGATCAGATTTTCATCAGTGTTTTTACCATCAGTATTTTACCAGTGATTTTCTAATATGCTAAAAAATTGCACATACTGCAAAACAAACACAATATGTGAACATCCCTATAGACCAGTGGCGGCAAGCCTATGGCACATGTGCCAGAGGGGGCACGCAGAGCCCTCCCAGTGGGAACGCACACCATCTCCTCAGAACTAGCAGCGGGTCACAGGAGACAGATGCTGGTGGCTGCAGCTGCCTCCTATACTGGCAGTGAATATTTATTTCTCTTAGAGCGCGCACAGTTTCAGCCACAGCTACCGGCTTCCAGCAGCTGCTGGGCTATCATGGGTGCCCACTCATTAAGGCAATGACTATTCACCTCTCTCCACTCCCATAGGCATGGAGAGAGGTGAATATTCATTACCTTAATGAGCGGGGACACGTGATCGCTCAGCCACAGATGCTGCTGGCACAAGAACAAGATGCTGCGAGGGCTCGCAGGGACTGTAAGTAGGTTTTTTTTTAATGCTTTTCTCATGAGGGCCATACATACAAGGATAGGGATGAGTAACCATGGAAAAAAGAAGAGAAAAATAAGGATCCATAGGTTGAATACAAATAAAATTTGCTTTTTATTTTATTCCATTAAAAGAAAAAAAGTGTTATCCAGACAGATTAAAAAGAGTCCAACATTCTAACACATTTCTGGCCATAGCCCTTAGTCGTAGAATATGGCAGTATTGTAACAACAGAAGTAATATATAGGAGTTTAACCTTCTGTGATTTCATAATATAATTAACATTTTACAAAGCTTATTTAGAAAAAAATAGAGAGTATGAAGCACATATCATTAAAACTGTATGACAGTAATATAGAGACTTGCCAAATAAAAATAATGTTTAATCCAATAGTTAATATGAAGAAATGGTCAGGGGGGTACTCTCTCTTGTAGAGTCTGAGCTGTTATGGTCAGTGCGGTCCACTCTCTCCTGCAGAGAGTAAGTTCCTATGGTCAACAGGGTCCTCTCTCCCCGCTAAAGTGTAAGTAGTGTTGAGCGATACGATACCGCAAGTATCGGGTATCGGCCGATATTAGCTGTATCGGACTTTCGATATTGACTTTCGATATTTCCCATATATCGTATACCGGAATCGGAATTGTCACTGTCACTGTGAGTGTCCGTCGGTCGGGTCTGTCAGGAATCAGCGGCACTTACCTGGCAGAAGTTCTCCGGTGGTCACGGCCTGGACTGGTTGATGGCCGCCATCATCTTTCCCCGGCGGTCACATGCAGTTTCTCGCGATAACTGCAGTGACTGCTGGGTAATCCCGGCCGTAAAGCAGTCAGTCCGATGACGTCACCGCCGGGGAAGCAGGTAATCAGCTGTGCTGCGCCGGGATGACAGCCTCTGCCTGTCATTCCGATGTAGCAGAGCTGGATCGTCGTGGGACAGTCGTTACTATGGACTGCGTCGGACAGGTGGTATACTGTTGGTTTGTTTTTTTCCTTTTTTTACAGGAGATCGATGGCGTCGCAGGAATGAGAGTATAATAAAAGAAATGAAAACTGTGTTGTCTCTTTTATTTCATTAAAATACTTTTTTCTTGCTGTGTCTTTTTTTTTATACATTTAAAAACTTTGGGATTAATAATGGATCGGTGTCTTATTGACACCTCTCCATTATTAACCGGGCTTATTGTCACTGTGCAATCAACGGTGACATTAACCCCTTATTACCCCACTTGCCACCGCTACAGGGCAGTGGGAAGAGCCGGGTAAAGTGCCACAATTGGCACATCTTTTGATGCGCCATATGTGGGGCTGCTGTAGCCTGGTATTATCAGGCTGTTGAGGGCCAAAATCCATGGGCCTTGACAGTCTTTTAATACCAGGCCGCAGCAGTCTGCATTTTACTTGGCTGGTTAACAAAAATAGGGGGACCCTACGCCGTTTTTTTTTTTCGAGGGGATCCCCTATTTTTGTTAACCAGCCAAGCTAAGCAGACTGCTGTGGCCTGGTATTATCAGGCTGGCAAGGTCCATGGATCTTGGCTCCTTAACAGCCTGAAAAACCAGGCCTCAGCAGTCTGCTTCATCTGGCTGGTTAACAAAAATAGGGAGGACCCCACGCCAATTTTTTTCGACGGGATCCCCTATTTTTGTTAACCAGCCAAGATATACAGACTGCTGTGGCCTGGTATTATCAGGCTGGCAAGGTCCATGGATCTTGGCTCCTTAACAGCCTGAAAAACCAGGCCTCAGCAGTCTGCTTCATCTGGCTGGTTAACAAAAATAGGGGGGACCCCACGCCAATTTTTTTCGACGGGATCCCCTATTTTTGTTAACCAGCAAAGATAAGCAGACTGCTGTGGCCTGGTATTATCAGGCTGGCAAGCAGGGTCGGACTGAGCCACCGGGACACCGGAGAAACCTCCGTTGGGCCCCAGCTCCTGCGTGGTGGGCCCTGATTTGAAAGGATAGGTCGCGGGGCAGAGGGGGCGGTGGCCCCGGGCCCCGCGCTCTGAGGGGGCCCACCCGGAGCTACGCTACAGTAACTGTATCGACGTGCACAGCACGCTGATACAGTTACATTCTGCGGCAGAGCAGGGAGAATCGCTCTCCCTGCTCTGCCGCCCGGAAGCTATGGGGCCTGAACAGGCGGTGGGGGGGCCCGGTGCCAGCAGTGGGCCCCCCAACTGTCATTGGAGGGTCAGCTGTATCGGCATGGGTACGGTTGGGGCGAGGATATGGGTGTGATTAGCTGTGAAATGGGTGTGGTCGGGGCGTGGCTTAAAATTTGCAGCGGCGCGCTATGCGCGCCACAGCCTTTAACCCTCTTTCCTGTCTTCAAAATTTGGGAGGTATGCTGTATGACCTCCCTACAACTTCTGGGCATGTTCCTGATGAGCGCGACGGATGGTCTGCTGAGGGATCTCCTCCCACACCTGGACTAAAGCATCCACCAACTCCTGGACAGTCTGTGGTGCAACGTGGCATGGCCTAAAATTTGCTGCAGCAGGCACAGCGTGCCACAGCCTTTGTCCCTCTTTCCCTTCTTCAAAGGTTGGGAAGTATGATGGTGGGCCCCAAGAATAATTTTTCTCTGGTGGGCTCAAGGTACTCCAGTCCGACGCTGCTGGCAAGGTCCATGGATATTGGCTCCTTAACAGCCTTAAATACCATGCCTCAGCAGCAGGGGCGTACATAGAAATCATGGGGCCCCATAGCAAAAGTCTGAATGGGCCCCCCCCCAAAAAAAAAAAAAAACCCAGAGCCATTGTAAATGTAAAGTGCCAGCACAGTGAGGGGACATATTAAACAAAAAAATGTATTATGCCCCCATAGATTGTGCCCCCATAGTTGCTCCATAGATCATGCCCCCATAGATTGTGCCCCCATAGATGCTCCATAGTATAGGCCCTTATGCTGCCGCAGCTGCTGCAACCAAAAAAAAAAGACATACTCAACTCTCGTCGCTGGGGGCCAGGTGCCCGTGTCCTGAGCAGGGGGTGACACCAGGTGCCGATGTCACCGCTCGCTCAGGGCCCCGGCACCTGAGATATTTACCTGTCCTCTCTCCACTGCTGAGCGCCGCTGTCTTCGGGGTCCTCCAGCAGTGAATGATCAGGCAGAGGGCGCGGCGCGCACTAACGACGTCATCGCGCCCTCTGACCTGAACATTGCAGCAAGAGGACGCGAGCAACGGTGGAACTGGACAGGTAAATATCCCTTATACTCACCCTTCCACCGGCGCGGTGTCTGCAGCCCTTGCTCTTCTCCCGCGGTCTCCGCCGCCAGTGTTCAGCGGTCACGCATGACCGCTCATTAAAGTCATGAATATGTGCATATTCATGACTGTAATGAGCGGTACCACCTGACCGCTGAACACAGGCGTCGGAGACCGTGGGAGAAGAGCAGGGCTGCAGAGACCGCACCAGGAGGGGTGAGTATATAGAAGAGCTGCGCTCCCCCTCCCCCGCCGACCCCCTGGTAGTACTGTGTCAGCACAGCTACCCGAGCGTCGCGGGCCCCCTCACCTGTCCGGGCCCCATAGCAGCTGCATGGTCTGCTTCATTCACGGTACGCCACTGCTCAGCAGTCTGCTTCATCAGGCTGGTTAACAAAAATAGGGGGGACCCCACGCCATTTTTTTTCGAAGAGAACCCCTATTTTTGTTAATCAGTTCCCTCTGATGTCACTGATTGTGTCCCTGGCTGACCTGAAGTGAAAGTGGAAAGCAATCAATTAAGCTTTCCACTTCCTCTCCTGTCAGCCAGGAGAGGAGCTCATTCATTTGGGGGTTTACTGTGAGGCTGCAGCATTAGCTGCGGTCCCTGCAGTAAACATTAACCCTTTCTGAAGGATTACACCGTGGGACCTGACTGTGCATGGGATAGGTAAGAATTAGTGTTGAGCATTCCGATACCGCAAGTATCGGGTATCGGCCGATATTCGCGTTATCGGAATTCCGATACTTAATTCCGATACTTTTTCCATATCGTATACCGGAATCGGAAGTTCCCATAATTCTTTGAGAGGCAATGTGATTTTAGTCAGCCAATGAGGAATCCTACGAAGTGTGGGCACATCCTGTAATGATGCGGTCATCTTAACTAATGGCATGGCTGTGATTGGCTGCTGAAATGATGTCAGAATGCACTATAAAAGGCGCCGCAGCCATTTTAGCGTCACTGTGCTGTGAACTCAGTTAGGGACAGAATGCTGCTGTGCTGACTCTGAGGGACAGTTAGATATTGCGATTTTGTGTACTACTGTGCTTGAGGCAGGCTAGTTTACCAACCGCTGTGTAAAGCTTCATTTTGCCAGTGTTGTTTTAACAGCTCTGTGCAAGGTGTGTGTGTGACAGTGCAGGTGACGCTGCAGTTTGCTCTGCATCCACCGCTGTTTGTAGGCATCTGCACGTGTCACTTTTTTTTTTTTTTTTTTTTATTTTATTTAGTGGAATTGGTGCAGCTCCATTATATTAGAAAAAAATCAAATCTATTAGTGTGACGTGCTTCCATCCGTATACAATACATTGGTTGCAAACACTATAGAAGTACAGAAAGGAGCTTTTCACAGATTGTGGACAGTTGTGTTTCAGTGTTCACTTCAGTCTGTGTTTTTTACTTTTTTGAGTGCAGATCACGCTCCAGTTACATGTTCAAGCACTGCTGCTTGTACTCTGCTGAGCGTGTCTCAGTGGCTCATCCTTTTCATTTATCTCCAATTGGTTCTGCTACATTCCATTTAAAATAAATCTAATCTATTAGTGTGACGCGCTTCCATCCGTATACAATACATTGGTTGCAAACACTATAGAAGTACAGAAAGGAGCTTTTCACAGATTGTGGACAGTTGTGTTTCAGTGTTCACTTCAGTCTGTGTTTTTTTACTTTTTTAGTGCAGATCACGCTCCAGTTACATGTTCAAGCACTGCTGCTTGTACTCTGCTGAGCGTGTCTCAGTGGCTCATCCTTTTCATTTATCTCCAATTGGTTCTGCTACATTCCATTTAAAATAAATCTAATCTATTAGTGTGACGCGCTTCCATCCGTATACAATACATTGGTTGCAAACACTATAGAAGTACAGAAAGGAGCTTTTCACAGATTGTGGACAGTTGTGTTTCAGTGTTCACTTCAGTCTGTGTTTTTTACTTTTTTTAGTGCAGATCACGCTCCAGTTACATGTTCAAGCACTGCTGCTTGTACTCTGCTGAGCGTGTCTCAGTGGCTCATCCTTTTCATTTATCTCCAATTGGTTCTGCTACATTCCATTTAAAATAAATCTAATCTATTAGTGTGACGCGCTTCCATCCGTATACAATACATTGGTTGCAAACACTATAGAAGTACAGAAAGGAGCTTTTCACAGATTGTGGACAGTTGTGTTTCAGTGTTCACTTCAGTCTGTGTTTTTTACTTTTTTTAGTGCAGATCACGCTCCAGTTACATGTTCAAGCACTGCTGCTTGTACTCTGCTGAGCGTGTCTCAGTGGCTCATCCTTTTCATTTATCTCCAATTGGTTCTGCTACATTCCATTTAAAATAAATCTAATCTATTAGTGTGACGCGCTTCCATCCGTATACAATACATTGGTTGCAAACACTATAGAAGTACAGAAAGGAGCTTTTCACAGATTGTGGACAGTTGTGTTTCAGTGTTCACTTCAGTCTGTGTTTTTTACTTTTTTTAGTGCAGATCACGCTCCAGTTACATGTTCAAGCACTGCTGCTTGTACTCTGCTGAGCGTGTCTCAGTGGCTCATCCTTTTCATTTATCTCCAATTGGTTCTGCTACATTCCATTTAAAATAAATCTAATCTATTAGTGTGACGCGCTTCCATCCGTATACAATACATTGGTTGCAAACACTATAGAAGTACAGAAAGGAGCTTTTCACAGATTGTGGACAGTTGTGTTTCAGTGTTCACTTCAGTCTGTGTTTTTTACTTTTTTTAGTGCAGATCACGCTCCAGTTACATGTTCAAGCACTGCTGCTTGTACTCTGCTGAGCGTGTCTCAGTGGCTCATCCTTTTCATTTATCTCCAATTGGTTCTGCTACATTCCATTTAAAATAAATCTAATCTATTAGTGTGACGCGCTTCCATCCGTATACAATACATTGGTTGCAAACACTATAGAAGTACAGAAAGGAGCTTTTCACAGATTGTGGACAGTTGTGTTTCAGTGTTCACTTCAGTCTGTGTTTTTTACTTTTTTTAGTGCAGATCACGCTCCAGTTACATGTTCAAGCACTGCTGCTTGTACTCTGCTGAGCGTGTCTCAGTGGCTCATCCTTTTCATTTATCTCCAATTGGTTCTGCTACATTCCATTTAAAATAAATCTAATCTATTAGTGTGACGCGCTTCCATCCGTATACAATACATTGGTTGCAAACACTATAGAAGTACAGAAAGGAGCTTTTCACAGATTGTGGACAGTTGTGTTTCAGTGTTCACTTCAGTCTGTGTTTTTTACTTTTTTTAGTGCAGATCACGCTCCAGTTACATGTTCAAGCACTGCTGCTTGTACTCTGCTGAGCGTGTCTCAGTGGCTCATCCTTTTCATTTATCTCCAATTGGTTCTGCTACATTCCATTTAAAATAAATCTAATCTATTAGTGTGACGCGCTTCCATCCGTATACAATACATTGGTTGCAAACAATATAGAAGTACACAAACGGGCCTTTCACAGCTACTGAACATGGGTTTTTAATTTTTAACTAAAATATGTATTTTTTCAAATGACACAAATATAAGTAATGTTGAAGAGGAATAGTCCTACATCCATTGTTTGCACAATATTACAGGTGTACATCATGTCCCTTAATCAACAATGTATTATTATATTTACTTGTATGCTTTTATTTAAAAGCCAAGAACACAGAAGGATAACCTTCGCACTGCAGCTGTTGTCAAAGTTCAACCCACATTATGCACTTCCAACATTGCAGCATTTGAGGCATGATGTGAGTTGGATTGGTCAAAGTTATGGAGTGAGAAGGTTCACCATCAGTACCCTATAGCATAAGTATGCTTTTGTGTTAGCATTTGTGTTAGACATGTGGATATCTGCCATAATATGTCACAATTATTTAGTTACAGATTTGTTACCAACACTAATCATTGAATGGTTTTAAATTTGACGTTTCACTTGTTTACAGCTTAGAAATAAGGGTGTAGCCTGATATCTATGTGTAGCACTAGCCACTTTAACATGTCATGTTTTTTTAAACATGTGTAGCTAGGTAGCAGTAATTTTTGCCGGACACACAGCAGGGGAACAGCAGGCGTTACTGAACCCCACTATCACTATAGCTTGTGTATTGGTCTGTGGACACGACACTTCTGAGCAGCAACTGGCAGTGTTGTAGCCCAGGGAGTATAGCTCAGGTGGTAGAAAGATGAACATAACAGGAGACATGGAAAACGTTGTCAACCAGTTAGTTAATCTGAAACCGGACAGGCAAATTCAGGCGAGATCCATGCCTAGTTCATTTTCAGAAAAGTAAGCCGTTCTACATTATCGTAGGATAGTCGCATGCAACGGTCTGTTAGTACACCACCTGCAGCAGTAAAGACGCGCTCCGATAATACACTGCCAGCAGATCAAGCCAGCACCTCCAATGCATACTGGCTAAGCTCTGGCCATGTATCCAGCTTAGAGACACAAAACTTGAATGGGGAAGAGCCATCTGGGAGTACACTGAGAGGGCAAGACATGTAGTCTGTCACCATCTTACGGAAATGTTGCCTCCTGCTGACTGGAGCCGTCTCGGATGGTGTAGACATTGGTGGCGCTGCCAAAACTTCGACACATTTGGAACATACTGTTCTTGCCCTGTGCAGAGGCGCTGCTTGTGCTCCCTCTTGTTGCAGAGCTGTCTCCACTGCCTCGACGCACAGAGCTGCTTTGTAAATCAGTAGCAGCAGCAGTGCTCTCGGCTGGAATGGAGAACATTATGGATTGCACCAGTGTGTCTTGGTACTTCCGCATTTTACGCTCCCGGTTCAACGGTGTGATGAGGCTTTGTAAGTTGTCCCGGTAGCGAGGGTCTAGGAGGGTGTACACCCAATAATCAGACGTGGTGTGAATGTGTTCGATGCGGCGGTCGTTTCTCAGCCACTGCAGCATGAAATCAACCATGTGCTGCAGACTCCCAACTGGCCAAGAAACGTTGTCCCCTGCAAGAGGCGTCATCTCCGCCTGCTGTGCATCACCCCACCCTTGGTCTACATACTGACTAGAGCATTGTCTACCTCCCTCTGGAGCGATGTCTTCCTCCTCCATTGACTCCTCCTCATCCTCCTCACAAAGTCCTTCAAATACATATAAATTTACAAAATTTAAAACTCAAAATTTAAAAACTTTGTATCATAATTCTGTAACATCAGTTTATGGAAACACAATAGCATTACAAAAGGATAGACAAAAAATGTACATTATGTGCTTTGTAAATACATTAAAAGTTTGTAATGGTTATGAAAATATAGACAGCGACTCTGGAGGTTCAATTGTTGATACAGCATGGTACTTTGAAAGTCCTCCAGCCCTTTGTGAGGAACCACGTTGCGCTGACTGTCCAGAAGGTGATGGAATTTGTGACTCCTCATCCTCCACCTCTTCCAAAACCTCATGCCTTAGTGCTTGCAGTGTTTTTTGAAGCAGGCAGATAAGGGGGACAGTCAGGCTGACTAGTGCATCATCTGCACTCGCCATCCGCGTTGACTCATCAAACGCACGCAAAACGTGGCAGATATCCTTCATAGAGTTATTCGCCACTCATTACACTGGCAGTGGCTGCCCATTCATTATAGGATCCAATTCTAATTACTGGTTCTCACCAACATAGCTCTCCACAGCGCAGCACCCCCCTACATCTCCTCCCTTATTTATATTTATCGGCCTAACCGACTGCTGCACTCTGCAAACGACCTTCGACTAACCTCTGCACTAATCCGTACCTCCCACTCCCAACTCCAAGACTTCACCCGCGCTGCGCCAATCCTCTGGAATGCTCTACCCCAAGAAATTAGGACTATCTGCAATTTGGATGGTTTCAGGCGCTCCCTCAAAACACATTTGTTCACAGTGGCCTATCACATTCACTAATCAAAGTCATTCTATGTGTAATTCTGTGTGTGTAGCCCATTCACTATCTCCATGCATCCCTCACTTCCTTAAAATGGCTGGACCATCATTGTAAAAACACCATTGTATATAAACACCTGTACTTTGTATCTCCCACACCTCATTGTAGATTGTAAGCTTTCACCAGCAGGGGCGGCTGATTTTGCTTTAATTATTGTATTGTTAACGTTGTTACTTATGACTCGTGTTTTGAAACTGTTAAACTGTAAAGCACTGCGGAATATTATGGCGCTATATAAATAAATAATATTATTATTCTTATTATAGAGGCCCACTCAGTAGTGGTGAAGTGTGAACGCCGCAAATTGCGAGTTGACTGCGCCTGATGCAGCTGATACTCCATTACTGTTGGCTGCTGCTCACACAACCGCTCCAACATATGTAACGAGGAATTCCACCTGGTGGGTACGTCACATATAATGCGATGTTCATGAAGGTGAAATCTGCGTTGCAGAGCTGCAATCAGCGATCTGGCCATGCTGGAACGTCGCAAGTGAGCGCACTCTAGGCGGACCTTGTGCAGCAGTGCATCAAGATCCGGATAGTCCCTCAAAAAACTCTGCACGACCAAGTTGAGCACATATGACAGACATGGTATGTGAGTGAGGTTGCCAAGGCCCAGAGCTGACACCAGATTTCGGCCATTGTCACACACTACCAAGCCTGCCTGTAGATTCTCTTCCAAAAACCACACGTCGCTCTCCTGCTTTATGGCATTACAGAGCTCCTGCGCTGTGTGGCTAAGATTCCCCATGGAAATTAATTTCAGGATGGCCTGTTGACATTTGGACACGGCTGTGCTCATATCGGTCGCAACAGGTAAACGTTCACGGGTCCATGTGGAGGTAGACCGTGACGGCTCCTGCAGCGATGATTCTGAGGAACTGGAATAGGAGGAGGAATCAATGTGTACAGACTTGATTCCTGCAATCCTTGGAGTTGGCAGAACACGTACAGCGCCACTCGCAAGATCAGTACCCGGCTGCACAACATTGACCCAATGGGCAGTGAGGGAAAGGTATTGTCCCTGGCCATGGGGGTTAGAACCCTCTTGTTAGGTTTTGTTTCAGTTTGCTGGTCACATGACCTTTTTTCCCTATTTAGTCTGGCTCCGCCCTTCTGGCTTTGCTTGACTTCATTGTATTATCTACTGTTAAGCTAGCCGGGTGCTTAGGTGCCTTAATCTGTGAGTTTTGCTTGATGTTAGGATCACAAAGTATTTATTTTTCTGTTTAATTATCCATGCTACAATTTATGTTAGGAGGTGTCCACCTTTTCTCCCAGTCCCTAGATCTTGTAGGGATTACTCCCTCGCAACTATAGGTCTTCGTTCACACTAGATGAGGACTTTAGCGGGTCTGGTCGCAGGATCAGGTTCCCCGTTACATCGTAAGGATTCAGCTTAGTTGTATTGTAGGGACAGAATTCCCTTCTTTCCTTACTGGTTGTAGCAGATCATAACAATGGGTACTGGTCCACGCATCGGTGGTCAGGTGGACCTTGCTACTGAGGGCTTTTAGTAGCGCATGTTTAATTTTTCCCTCAACATGCTTTTGCAGACCAGGGACGGCTTGCCTGCTGAAATGAAATCGGCTTGGCACATTGTATTGTGGGATTGACAATGATATTCAGTTACGGAAACTGTCTGTCTCCACCAGCCTGAATCACAGCATTTCAAGGGACAGGAGTTTTGCAATGCCAGCATTCAGAGCCTGTGCTCGTGCATGGTTTGCGGAGTATGGCCGTCTTTTATCCCATGCCTGTGCTACCGCTGGCTGTTTTGTGGCCTGGGAGTGTGAGGATGACAGGGAACTTGCTGCTGTGTGTGGAATAACAGTTTGTCTCTGGACAACAGTGGCCGAGGTTCTTCCATGGCGATCCTGTGAGGAAGCATAACCAGCTGTGTGTGAGCTCGATGAAGAGGCTTCAACACAACCTGAAGATGTAGGTGCTGCTGTAGGTTGGCCTACATCTCCAGTGTGTCTTTGTAACTCAACTACGTGCTTTGTCCGCACATGTTTCCACATATTTGTGGTATTGAGGTGACTGACACTTTTAGCTATTTTTAATTTTTGATTACACAGCTTGCATTTCACATAGCAAATATCATGTGCAAGTGTGTGAAAAAAGGACCACGCAGTGCAAGTCCTGGGAGCGCACGTTTTGACTTTTGGAAGACAACTGCTCCGAACAGGTGCCAAACTGGAGGCTACAGGCAACCGAGTCTGCAGCCTAACTCTCCCTCCTGTTTGTACCGTTGGGGCAATGTCTTCCTCTATCTTCCTTCTATCACTAACCATTTCTCTAGGCCTCTCCCAGCTTTCAACCAAAGTACTGGTTCTCACCCACAAAGCTCTCCACAGTGCAGCACCCCTCCTACATCTCCTCCCTCATTTCTATCTATCGGCCTAACCGACTGCTGCGCTCTGCAAACGACTTTCGACTAACCTCTGCACTAATACGTACCTCCCACTCCCGACTCCAAGACTTCTCCTGCTCTACGCCAATCCTCTGGAATGCTGTACCCCAAGAAATTAGGACTATCCACAATTTGCATGGTTTCAGGCGCTCCCTCAAAACACATTTGTTCAGAGCGGCCTATCACATTCACTAATCAAAGTCATTCTATGTATTCTGTGTAAGTGTGTGTGTGTCTCTAGCCCATTCACTATCTCCATCCCTCAGTCCCTTAAGATGGCTGGAACATCATTGTAAATGCACCATTGTATATAAACACCTATACTTTGTATCTCCCCCATCTCATTGTACATTGTAAGCTGTCACGAGCAGGGGCGACTTATTTAGCTTAAATTATTGTATTGTTAACGTTGTTACTTATGACTTGTGTTCTGAAACTGCTAAACTGTAAAGCGCTGCGGAATATGATGGCGCTATATAAATCAATATTATTATTATTCCTCTGAGCTGCTCCCACCACCTTCCTGTTCTTCATGCCATGTTGGGTATTGGACCTCATCATCTCCACTACCCTCTTCCAACACCTGCTGTTGGGTGGTCTGGCCAGCACCATGGTCAACAGAAACTGGCACCTGGGTCTCATCATCATCATCAGATGCGTTCTGCGGTGTGCTGACCATCGGCACTGTCTCACCCGCCTCTTCAGATTCAGAGAGACACAGCTGTTGCGCATCACTGCATACTCCCTCTTCTTCACATTACAGAATGCTGCTTGGCTGGGCCCCTGTTTGCAAGCCAATAGATTATGAGAACAGAAGCAGACACTCAGCTGGCTCCTGTACAGAACTCTCTGACTGCCTGGGCAATTTGCCAGGCGGTGAAGAGACAGATGGTTGCCCAACAGTGCTGTGGTCCTGAGAGGAGGTGGAAGCAATTGAAGTCGATGCATTGGCTGAGATCCAAACAACAACGGCTTCAATTTGTTCTTCCCGCAGCAGGGGGGTACTCCGAGCTCCTACAAAAGTGCGCATAAAGGAACGCTCACGGCCCGGGGAAAACTGGTGGATGCTGTGTCACTGGGGGCCGCAGCAGCCACAGAATCCCCACGTCCTCTCCCTGAAGAAACTCCACGACCACGTGCCTTACTCCCTGCCTTCTTCATCTTGGTAGATTGATAAAGAAAGTCTGAAAAGTTATAAGGCCTAAGTGTGGTTATTCCGCAGAGACTGCAGTGAACACTGCACACAACTGTTCAGTAGGTGTGAAAGGCCCCTTTGTGTACTTCTATAGTGTTTGCAACCAATGTATTGTATACGGATGGAAGCGCGTCACACTAATAGATTTTATTTATTTGTAATAGAATGGAGCAGCAACAATTAGAGAAAAATTTCAAGGATGTGCCAGTGACACACGCTCAGCAGACTACAACCAGCAGTGGTTGAAGAACTAACTGGAGCGTGATCTGCACTCCAAAAAGGAAAACCTCAGACTACAGTGAACACTGCACACAACTGTTCACTACCCAACGCGTCTCAGCAGGAAGGCAGTCTGTGCGTCAAAACAAAGGCGCAAGCATACATCCACGTACCCTGTTTATAAAGCTATATAAAAAAAATTATGTAGTAGTGACGCACACTTTATTGAGGTACAGTATTACATCGCCATTCACCATCTGTGGCTATGCAGTCTCATCTATATATACCTTATCTATCCGTTGTCATGCTTGCAAGTCGACAGTCAGGCATAAATAGCAATTTTCACTATGCACTATGCACTTTTTAAAGGTTATGTTTGTTAATAAACATGATTATTGCCACATATTATGAGTATTACATGATGGAAATTGTATAATTTTGTATAAACTGTTTAGTGACATTATTCAGCAAATGTAACATTTTAGTAATGTCACAGATAACTTGTAATGCTGATGATGTTTTGAAGTCAGACATTCATTGTCTATACAATAAAAATGGTGTACATACTGTTACTTATCCATCATTAATGGATTCAGATATGTACTTGTATGCTTTTATGTACAACCGTATAGCAGATTCCTTAACTAATTTATTTTGTGGTTTGCATTGCTGTTCAACATGTTAATGTATGTGTTTATGTTTGTCAATTCTTTATTTATCTAGATATTAGTTTAAATGAAATCATCATCTTATGGTAGTAAAGGTTATCTTTCTCTTGTTTGAAGTATAGACATTTAAAATTGACAGGTAACAAGGAAATTACTTGATCTAGTATTTAAACATCCTCCTTGACCCTGGGCTCCAACACCGCCAGTTGTTGCTCGGAAGTGCTGTTAGCACAGTCAACACTTGCTCCTGTGTTACTGGGTTCAGTAACGTCAGCTGGTCCTCGGTTGTGCCATTGGCTCTTTCTTGCTGCCCCTCCGGTTCCAGCACAGTCAGCTGGTCCTCGTTACTTGCATTGGCTCTTGTACCTTCTGCTACCCGTCCGGGTTCCAGTACCGTCACTGGTTCCGCAGTGCTGGCCTAGGTCTCATCTGCGAGTGTCCCTCTGTGGTCCTAGTGCTGCCGTACCCCTCGTCCGGGGTATCCGTGGAGGTTTTTCCTGCCCCTGGTTCTACCGCACTGTGCCTTTGGCCTAGGTGCCTCCATCTCGGTATCCGAGTTCCAGCAACGTCTGCTGGTCCTTGGTAGTGCTTTGGAGCACAGGTACCTCCTGCTTAGTAACCGTGTCCCAGTAACATCAGCTGGTACAAGATTGTGCTACAAATACAAGATACGGAACAAGAGACACAAGAACAATAAGCAGAAGATCTAAAAGCAGAAGAACATGAAGTATAAGACCAAAATGAAGAGCAAAAATATATGCTCTAAATTCTAAGCAGAAGAAGACTAAGCAGTGTATGGGGGTGAGTCCGTTCCTCCTCGTGGTGCCCCTGGAAAATGCCTGCTGCTGCAGGCTAAACTGAACACGGACAAATACTGTTGTAATTTAAATCTTTTGTGACAGCAAGAACGGAAGGATGAAAAATTCATACTTTGACAGATTACAAGTACAGGATTCTCTGTCACAAATAAGAATATGATGAAGAAGATGAAGCAGAATATGAATAAGAATAATAGTTTAATAAGAAGAATATGAGTAATGTTAACAAAGATGAATAGCAAGAAGTTTAAGAAGAAGATAAAGAAGGTGAAGATGAAGAATAATTTGATGAAAAAGATGATGCTGCAGAAGATTATGAAGGAGAAAGTGTGTGAAAAGTTAAAAAGGTGAAGATGAAGAGCATGGAAGTTGTGTAATATACATATTTGCCAAAATATAAAAAACGTTAACATTGTCAATTTCTTCGTCAATCCGAACATCTTTAAAAAAAAAAATATTTATGCTATTCCATTTGATTGGGTTAAACATCTATGCCTTTAATGTCTCCTCAACCTTCCCCAATACATTCTACATTACTCTTTCTTGTTTTCCTTCATGTACAATTAACCAACAAGGCAAGAATGGGTTTTTTTTAATTTCGATATTTTGTTCCCATAGACTTACATGGGACTTCCGGTATCGGTATCGGGTATCGCCGATATTTTAGTGATATCGGCGATACCATTCCGATTCCGATACTTTAGGATATCGGAAAGTATCGCTCAACTCTAGTAAGAATAATTTTGCTTTTTTATTTTATTTTTATTACAGGAAATGGTTTTTGCAGTAAAATAAAAGATGGTCAAAAACATGTGTCTTTATTTCATTAAAATGATTTTTAATTAAAGTGTGTGTGTTTTATTTTTATTTCATGCAATAGGATTAATAATTGATAGTTGTCTAATTGACAGTTCTCAATTATTAACCTGGCTTAAGGTCACCTTTCAATAGTAAGGTGGCTTTAACCCCATATTAACCCATTCGCCACCGCTACAGGGCAATGGGAATAGACGGGCAAAGTGCCAGAAAGGGCGAATCTAATTATAGATTTGTCTTTTCTGGGGTGTCTGGGGGCAGATGTTAGTAGCCGGGGGGGCCAAAAATAATGGTCCCTTTCTGGGCTATTATTATCTGCCCCCACTCGCTGACTTTGTCTGTCTGGTTGCGAAAATAGGGCGGGAGCCCACGCATTTTTTTTCAACAATTTTACACCTCATATATATATACATGTCATTGAATTTGTGACACATATATATATATATATATATTTATATTTATAGTTCATACACTTCTACATAGTATAATAGCCGCTAATTCAATTTTTGTGAAAATGCAGAACCCGACATGAAATGACACTTGGTTTACATAGAGTTAACCATGTCATTTCAAGTTGTTTGATCTATTGTTTTCACTAACAATTACATCAGTCTATGTGTGCAAAATTTCACACCTGTAGGGGTTAATTAAAGGTGTAAATTCGTAGCAAAAAAGTCCGTTTTTTTTACAACGAATTTACACCTTTAATTAACCCCTACAGGTGTGAAATTTTGCACACATAGACTGATGTAATTGTTAGTGCAAATTAGATATCAAACTACATGAAAAGACATGGTTAACTCTATGTAAACCAAGTGTCATTTCATGTCGGGTGCTTCTGTCTTTTCACAAAAGCCGGCTTTACCCGGCAATTGAATCAGAGGCTATTTTACTATGTAGAAGTGTATAAACTATAAATATATGTATATATATATGTCACAATGACATGTATATATATATATATGTATTCTATGTGTGTTTATTTAGTGTTTACAAGGAAAGAAAGAGGTTTTTTTAGTTACGATATTTCTGTCCCATAGACTTACATGGGACTTCCGGTATCGGTATCGGGTATCGCCGAAATTTTAGTGATATCGGCGATACCATTCCGATCCGATATTTTTGGATATCGGAAAGTATCGCTCAACACTAAGTGTAAGCTCTTATGGTCAGCTGGGTGCTCTCTCTCCTGTAGTGTGTAAGATCTTATGGTCAATGGGTTCATCTCTTTCTTGCCTTTAAAGCGTAAGCTCTTAAGGTCACCGGGGTTCTTTCTCTATCGCTTGTAAATTGTAAGCTCTTCTAGTCAATGGGGCCCTCTCTCTCTCGCCAGTATAGTGTAGGAACTTATGGTCAGCAGTGTTCTCTCTCTCCTGTAGTGTGTAAGCTCTTATGGTCAGTGGGATCCCATCTCTCTCTCCTATAGAGTATAAGCTCTTATGGTCTGCAGGGTCCTCTCTCTCTCCTGTAGAGTGTAAGCTCTTATGGTCAGCAGGGTCCTCCTCTCCAGTAGAGTGTAAGCTCTCATGGTCAGCAGGGTCCTCACTCACCTGTAGAGTTTAAGCGCTTATGGTCAGTGGGGTCCTCTCTTTCTCACCTGTAAGGCGTAAGTTCTTATGGTCAGCAAGGCTGTCTCTTCTCTCTCCCATGTGTATTTTATGAACAATTACAAGCTTTCCAATTACATTTGCGTGAATTTATTCACTACGAATAAAAATTTAACGGAAAATATAATGATGTTGGCGAATTTAAATTTCAAAAGATTTGCTCCTTTCTAGTTGGCACCCTTCAGTTAAAGTAAGAAAACCCCAAAATGTTTACTGAAATAAAGTTGAAAATGACAAAAGTAACTTTCAATTAAAATTTACTTAACCCCTTAACCCCCAAGGGTGGTTTGCCCATTAATGATCAGGCCAATTTTTACAATTCTGACCACTGTCACTTTATGAGGAACGCTTCAATGGATCTTCATGATTCTGAGAATTTTTTGTCGTGACATATTGTACTTCCTGATAGTGGTAAAATTTATTCAATATAATTTGCGGTTATTTATGAAAAAAATGGAAATATGGCGAAAATTTTGAAAATTTTGCAATTTTCAAACTTTTAATTGTTATTCCCTTAAAACAAAGAAATATGTCACACAAAATAGTTACTAAATAACATTTCCCACATGTTTTCTTTACGTCAGCACAATTTTGAAACCAAATTTTTTTTTTGCTACGAAGTTATAAGGGTTAAAAGTTGACCAGCGATTTCTCATTTTTACAGCAAATTGTACAAAACCATTTTTTTAGGGACCACCTCACATTTGAAGTTACTTGGAGGGGTCTATATGGCAGAAAATACCCAAAAGTGACACCATTCTAAAAACTGCACCCCTCAAGGTACTCAAAGCCACATTCAAGAAGTTTATTAACCCTTCAGGTGCTTCACAGGAGCTGAAGCAACTTGGAAGGAAAAAAAGAACATTTAACTTTTTAGTCACAAAAATGATCTTTAACCCCTTAACGACCGCCGATACGCCTTTTAACGGCGGTCATTAAGGGTACTTAAACCACAGCGCCGTTAATTAACGGCGCTGTGGAAAAAGTGAATAGTGCCCCCCAGAGGCGCATTTTCTCCGGGGTCTCGGCTACCAGGGGTAGCCGAGACCCCAGAGAACATGAATCGGGTCGGTTTTTACCGACACCGATGTTGCGATCGCCGTTATTAACCCTATAACGGCGACCGCAACAAAAAAAAAAGTTGTGCCATTTAATTTCTCTGTCCTCTGAGGTCATCGGACATCAGAGGACAGAGAAAAAGGGTCCCCAGGACCCCCATGTGGCCCCCGATCCCCTGTATGTGGCCCCAGGGCCCTCCGTGTCCCCCGGTGCCGGCGCTATGAAGAAAATGGCGGGTGCATGCTCAGTGCGCCCGCCGCTATGTGCCGCTATGTGCTGGGGGGATGGGCAAATATTCTCTGGGGTCTCGGGAGAACATGAGAACATGATCCGGGTCGGTATTCACCGATCCCGGTGTTGCGATCGCAGCTATGCAAGCATAGACGCGATCGCAAAAAAAAAAATGATTTCTCTCCCCTCTGATGTGATCGCACATCAGAGGGGAGAAAATGAGGGTTCCCATGTCCCCTGAACCTCCCCTGTACCTGCCGGTGTCCTCTGGCAGGTCCCCCTGGCCTCCGATCCTCCCGGTCTTCTTCCTGGAAAAAAAAATGGCGGGCGCATGCGCAGTGCGCCCGCCGATCTGCTTGGCGGCAGATTCAAATTTTTTTTCATTCATTCTCCAGAAAGTGCATTTTGATCACTGTGATAAACTATCACAGTGATCAAAATAAAAAAAACAGTACATAACCCCCCCCCATTTATCACCCCTTTAGTTAGGGACATATAATAAAAAATAGAAATTATATTTATTTTCATTTTTCTGTTAGGGTTAGGGTTATAATTAGGGTTAGGGTTAGCATTAGGGTTAGGGTTATAATTAGCGTTAGGGTTAAGCTGGGTTCATACTGCGTTATGGCAGTCCGTTAGACGGACTGCATTACACCGCAGTATAACGCGATGTAACGCAATCCGTTAACGCTGCCATTCACCCCCATTTGAGGGCGCATCGCGACGCATGCCGTAAAGCGGCATGCGTTTGCGACGTGCCATCATTCAGTGACGGAGCCTCGACGCGGGCTGCAGCGTTTGGGCTCCGTCACCGCTAGCGCAGATGAATCATCTGCTGATTCCTCTGCGCTAGCGGGTATAGCATAACGCGATCGCGTTATGCTATACCGTTACCAGCCCGTCAACGCTATGTGTTGAACGGGCTGGTAAAACGCAAAATGAACCTAGCCTTAGGGTTAGGGTTATAATTAGGGTTAGGGTTACAATTAGGGTTAGGGTTAAAATTAGGGTTAGGGTTACAATTAGAGTTAGGGTTACAGTTAAGGTTAGGGTTACAATTAGGGTTGGAATTAGGGTTGGGATTTAGGTTAGGATTAGGGTTGGGATTAGGGTTGGAGCTAGAATTGAGGGATTTCCACTGTTTAGACACATCAGGGGGTCTCCAAACACGACGTGGCGTTCAAAAAGTCAAATGGCGCTCCTTCCCTTCCGAGCCCTGCCGTGCGCCCAAACAGTGGTTTACCCCAACATATGAGGTATCAGCGTACTCAGGACAAATTGCACACCAATTTTGGGGTTCTAATTTCTCCTGTTACCCTTGGGAAAATAAAAAATAGCTGGCTAAAAAAATCATTTTTGAGAAAAAAATGATTTTTTTATTTTCACAGCTCTGCGTTTATAAATTTCTGTGAAACACTTGGGGGTTCAAAGTGCTCACCACACATCTAGATAAGTTCCTTAAGGGGTCTAGTTTCCAAAATGGGGTCACTTGGGGGGGTTTCCACTGTTTAGACACATCAGGGGGTCTCCAAACACGACGTGGCTTTCAAAAAGTCAAATGGCGCTCCCTCCCTTCCGAGCCCTGCCGTGCGCCCAAACAGTGGTTTACCCCAACATATGGGGTATCAGCGTACTCAGGACAAATTGCACACCAATTTTGGGGTTCTAATTTCTCCTGTTACCCTTGGGAAAATAAAAAATAGCTGGCTAAAAAAATCATTTTTGAGAAAAAAAATGATTTTTCATTTTCACGACTCTGCGTTTATAAATTTCTGTGAAGCACTTGGGGGTTCAAAGTGCTCACCACACATCTAGATAAGCTCCTTGGGGGGTCTAGTTTCCAAAATGGTGTCACTTGCTGGGGGTTTCTACTGTTTAGGTACATCAAGGGCTCTGCAAACACAACATGACGCCCGCAGAACATTCCATCAAAGTCTGCATTACAAAATGGCGCTCCTTCCCTTCCAAGCACTCCCATGCACCCAAACAGTGGTTTGACCCCACATATGGGGTATCAGCGTACACAGGAAAAATTGCACAACAACTTTTTGGGTCCAATTTCTCCTGTTACCCTTGGGAAAATTAAAAAAAACAGCGGGCTAAAGAATCATTTTTGAGGAAAAAAATGATTTTTTATTTTCACGGCTCTACGTTTATTAATTTCTGTGAAGCACTTGGGGGTTCAAAGTGCTCACCACACACCTAGATAAGTTCCTTAAGGGGTCTAGTTTCCAAAATGGTGTGATTTGTGGGGGGTTTCGACTGTTTAGGCATATCAGGGGCTCTCCAAACGCGACATGGCGTCCAATTTCAATTCCAGCCAATTTTGGTTTGAAAAAGTCAAACGGCGCTCCTTCCCTTCCAAGCCCTGCCGTGAGCCCAAACAGTGGTCCCACCCCACATATGGGGTATCAGCGTACTCAGGACAAATTGGACAACAACTTTTGTGGTCTAATTTCTCCTGTTACCCTTGAGAAAATAAATAAAAAATTGGGGACTAAACGATCAGGTTTGTGGAAAAAATATGACTTTTTATTTTCATGCCCGGGAGTTATAAACTTCTGTGAAGCACTTGGGGGTTCAAAGTGCTCACCACACATCTATATAAGTTCTTAGAGGGTCTAGTTTCCAAAATGGTGTCACTTGTGGGGGGTTTCCACTGTTTAGACACATTAGGGCCTCTACAAACGCGACATGGCATCCAGCCAATTCTGAGTTGAAAAAGTCAAACGGCGCTCCTTCCCTTCCAAGCTCTGCCATGCACCCAAACAGTGGTTTACCCCCACATATGGGGTATCAGCATGCTCAGGACAAATTTAACAAAAACTTTTGGGGTCTTGTTACCCTTGGGAAAATAAAAATTGGGGAGAACAGATCATTTTTGTGGAAAAAATATGATTTTTATTTTCACTGTTCTATGTTATAAACTTCTGTGAAGCACTTGGAGGTTCAAAGTGCTCACCACACATCTAGATAAGTTCCTTAGGGGGTCTAGTTTCCAAAATGGGGTCACTTGTGATGGGTTTCCACTGTTTAGACACATCAGGGCCTCTACAAACGCGACATGGAGTCCAGCCAATTTTGCGTTGAAAAAGTCAAATGTCGCTCCTTCCCTTGCGACCTCTGCTGTGCGCCCAAAAAGTGGTTTACCCCCACATATGGGGTATCGGCTTATTCAGGAGAAATTGCACAACAAATTTTGTGGTTCATTTTTTCTTTTAACAGTTGTGAAAATAAAAAAAATAGGTTCCGAAGTAAAGTTTTTGCAAAAAAAGTTAAATGTTAATTTTTTCCTTCCACATTGCTTCAGTTCCTGTGAAGCACGTAAAGGGTTAATAAACTTCTTGAATGTGGTTTTGAGCACCTTGAGGGGTGCAGTTTTTAGAATGGTGTCACTTTTGGGTATTTTCTATCGTATAGACCCCTCAAAGTGACTTCAAATGTGATGTGGTCCCTAAAAAAAAATGGTGTTGTAAAAATGAGAAATCGCTGGTCAACTTTTAACCCTTATAACTTCGTAACAAAAAAAAATTTTGGTCCCAAAATTGTGCTGATGTAAAGTAGACATGTGGGAAATGTTATTTATTAAGAAATTTGTGTGACATACAGTACAGACCAAAAGTTTGGACACACCTTCTCATTCAAAGATTTTTCTGTATTTTCATGGCTAAGAAAATTGTAGAATCACACTGAAGGCATCAAAACTGTAGAAATATGTTATATGCTGAGCCGCCTCTAGGGGTCTCACTACCTGGATGTATTCAGAGGATAGAAAGGAGGGTCTCGTTGGTAAGAGCTAGAGACAGGAAGCATTAATGTAATGTGGCTGAGAGAACCTGCACACAATAAAGTAACCCGTTACCACAATCGTGTCTGAGGCATAAACAAGAAACAGAACAAAAACTATGAATTAACACATGTGGAATTATACATTACACTTTACAAAAAAGTGTGAAACAACTGAAAATATGTCTTATATTCTAGGTTCTTCAAAGTAGCCACCTTTTGCTTAGATTACTGCTTTGCACGCAGAAAAGGTGAACGGATGTATTCTACATGCCTGGTTCCCACCGTGAACCATGATGGAGGTGGTGTGATGGTGTGGGGGTGCTTTGCTGGTGACACTGTTGGGGATTTATTCAAAATTGATGGCATAGTGAACCAGAATGGCTACTACAGCATCTTGCAGCGGCATGCTATTCCATCCGGTTTGCGTTTAGTTGGACCATCATTTATTTTTCAACAGGACAATGACCCCAAACACACCTCCAGGCTGTGTAAGGGCTATTTGACCAAGAAGGAGAGTTTTGGGGTGCAAAGCGAGATGACCTGGCCTCCACAGTCACCAGACATGAACCCAATCGAGATGGTTTGGGGTGAGCTGGACCGCTCACCACTTCAATTTTGAATAAATCCCCAACGTGTCACCAGCAAAGCACCCCCACACCATCACACCACCTCCTCCATGCTTCACGGTGGGAACTAGGCATGTAGAGTCCAGCCGTTCACCTTTTCTGCGTGCAAAGCAGTAATCAAAGCAAAAGGTGGCTACTTTGAAGAACCTAGAATATAAGACATATTTTCAGCTGTTTCACACTTTTTTGTAAAGTATAATGTATAATTCCACATGTGTTAATTCATAGTTTTGATGCCTTCAGTGTGATTCTACAATTTTCATAGTCATGAAAATACAGAAAAATCTATGAATGAGAAGATGTGTCCAAACTTTTGGTCTGTACTGTATCTCTCTGATTTAAGGGCATAAAAATTTAAAGTTTGAAAATTGTTAAATTTTCAAAATTTTCGCCATATTTCCGTTTTTTTCATAAATAAACACAAGTCATATCAAAGAAATTTTACCACTAACGTGAAGTACAATATGTCACGAAAAAACAATCTCAGAATCAGCGGGATTCGTTAAAGCGTTCCAGAGTTATAACCTCATAAAGTGACAGTGGTCAGAATTGTAAAAATTGGCCCTGTCATTAAGCTGCAAAATGGCTCTGTCACTAAGGGGTTAACAAACAATTTTATTATTTTAACAATGGTAAAAGGAGAAAATGGACACAAAAAGTTGTTGTGCAATTTCTCCTGAGTACGCCGATACCCCATATGTGGGGGAAAACCACTGTCTGGGCGCCCGGCAGGGCTTAGAAGGGAAGGAGCGCCGTTTGACTTTTTCAAACCAAAATTGGCGGGAATTGAGATTGGACGCCATGTCGCGTTTCGAGAGCCCCTAATGTGCCTAAACAGTGGAAACCCCCCACATGTGACACCATTTTGGAAACTAGACCCCCTAAGGAACTTATATAGATCTGTTGTGAGCACTTTGAACCCCCAAGTGTTTCACTAAAGTTTATAATGCCTGGGTGTGAAAAAAAAAAAAATTTCCACAAAAATAATTTTTTAGTCCCCAATTTTTGATTTTTCACAAGGAAATTGGACCCCAAAAGTTGTCCAATTTGTCCTGAGTACGCTGATACTCCATATGTGGGGGAGAAATACTGTTTGGATGCACTGCAGGGCTCGGAAAGGAAGTAATGCCTACTTTGATGGGTGTCATGTTCAGTTTGCAGAGTCCCTGATGTGCCTAAACAGTGGAAACCCCCCACAAGTGACCCCATTTTGGAAACTAGACCCCTAAGGAACTTATCTAGATCTGTGGTGAGCACTTTGAACCCCCAAGTGCTTCACACAAATTTATAATGCCAGGGCATGAAAATAAAAAATCCTATTTTTTTCCCACAAAAGTAATATTTAAGTCACAAATTTTTATTTTCCCAAGGGTAACATGAGAAATTGGACCATAAAAGTTGTTGTCCAATTTGTCCTGAGTATGCTGATACCCCATATGTGGGGGGAACCACTGTTTTGGCGCAATGCAGAGCTTGGAAGGGAAGGAGCGCCATTTGACTTTTTCAAACCAAAATTGGCTGGAATCGAGATTGGACGCCATGTCGAATTTGGATAACCCCTGATGTGCCTAAACAGTGGGAATCCCCCACAAGTGACCCCATTTTAGAAACTAGACCCCCTAAGGAACTTATCTAGATCTGTGATGAGCACTTTGAACCCCCAAGTGCTTCACACAAGTTTATAAAGTAGAGCCGTAAAATTAAAAAAATCATATTTTTTCCACAAAAATTATCTTTTCACCCCAATTTTTATTTTCCCAAGGGTAACAAGACCTCATAAGTTACTGTGCAATTTGTCCTGAGTACGCTGATACCCCATATGTGGGGGTAAACCACTGTTTGGGTGCATGGCAGAGCTCGGAAGGGAAGGAGCGCAGTTTGACTTTTTCAACACAGAATTGTCTGTATGCCATGTCGCGTTTGGAGAGCCCCTGATATGCCTAAACAGTGGAAACCCCCCACAAGTGACACCATTTTGGAAACTAGACCCCTTAAGGAACTTATCTAGATCTGTTGGGAGCATGTTCAACCCCAAATGTTTCACTAAAGTTTATAATGCCTGGGTGTGAAAATAAAAAATAAAAAAAATTCCACAAAAAAAGATATTTTTAGTCCCCAATTTTCCAATTTTTGATTTTTCACAAGGAAATTGGAGCACAAAAATTGTTGTCCAATTTGTCCTGAGTACACTGATACTGTTTGGGCACACGACAGGGCTCGGAAAGGAAGTAATGACATTTTGGAATGCAGACTTTGATGGATGTCATGTTCAGTTTGCAGAGTCCCTGATATGCCTAAGCAGTGGAAACCCCCCACAAGTGACCCCATTTTGCAAATTAGATCCCCTAAGGAACTTATCTAGATCTGTGGTGAGCACTTTGAACCCCAAGTGCTTCACACAAGTTTATAATGCCCGGGCATGAAAATAAAAAATCCAATTTTTTTCCACAAAAATTATCTTTTAGTCACCAATTTTTTATTTTCCCAAGGGTAAGGGGAAAAATTGGACCCCAAAAGTTGTTGTCCAATTTGTACCGAGTACGCTGATACCCTATATGTGGGAGAAAACTACTTTGTGGGCGCACGTTGGGGCTCGGAATAGAAGTAGTGATGTTTAGTAATGCAGACTTTGATGGAATGGTCTGCGGGTGCCATGTCGCGTTTGGAGAGCCACTGATGTGCTTAAACGGTGGAAACCCCCGACAAGTGACCCCATTTTGTAAACTAGACCCCCAAAGGAACTTATCTAGATGTGTGCTGAGCGCTTTGAACCCCCAAGTGCTTCACAGAAGTTTATAATGCCCGGACGTGAAAATAAAAAAATCATATTTTTTCACAAACATGATCTTTTAGTCCCCAGTTTTTTATGTTGCCAAGGGTAACAGGAGAAATTGGACCCAAAAAGTTGTTTTCCAATTTGTCCTGAGCACACTGATACCCTATATGTGAGAGAAAACTACACGTCGGGGCTCGGAAGTGAAGTAGTGACGTTTTGCATTGCAGACTTTGATGGAATGGTCTGCGGGTGTCATGTCTACTTTGGAGAGCCCCTGATGTGCCTAAACAGTGGAAACCCCCCCAAGTGACCCCATTTTGGAAACTAGACCCCCAAAGGAACGTATTTAGATGTGTGGTGAGAACTTTGAACCCCCAAGTGCTTCACAGACGTTTATAACGTAGAGCCATAAAAATAATAAATCATATTTTTTTCTACAAAAATTATATTTTCGCCCCCAATTTTTTATTTTCCCAAGGGTAACAGAAGAAATTGGACCCCAAGAGTTGTTGTGCATTTTGTCCTGAGTATGCTGATACCCCATATGTGGGGGTAAACTACTGTTTGGGCGCATGGCAGAGCTCAGAAGGGAAGGAGCACCGTTTGACTTTTTTAACGCCGAATTGGCTGGAATTGAGATCAGACGCCATGTCACATTTGGAGAGCCCCTGATGTGCCTAAACAGTGGAAACTGTTATGAATGTGCTGGAGATGGTTTCTGAGCAGAGGCTCCCTCTGGTGGTTGCAGACAGTACTGAACCTCACAGCGAGGAATGGCAATCTGGGATCACGGACTGGACTGATATAAGGGAGGTTCCTGTTATGTTTTGGTAGCTGAAGAGAGCAGGCAAAAACGGCAATACACCAGAGAGGTTGGAATCTACTGGATTGCAGTACCCTGACTAACCACCACAACTAAAGGCAGCCGTGGAGCGTTCCTACGTTGGTCCTAGACGCCTCGTCACAGCCTGAGAGGCTAACTACACCTAAAGATAGAAAGAGGAAAGCTATCTGCCCCGGAGCAGATCCCCAAAGAACATAGGAAGCCCCCAAACATGTAATGGCGGTTAGACAAGAGGAAATACAGACACAGACAGAAAATAGAATGAGCAAACGCTGGGCCCAATCTGACTTAGACAGAAAAGGATAGGAAGGATACTTACTGCAATCCAAAAAAACGCTACTAATTGCAAAAACACCTGAGATCACACGACCTCTAACACCTAAATTAGTTCTCTGGTGTAACAAAACTAAGCCGCAGCCACAGAAAAAAAACTGAAAAGGCAAATGAACAAACAACAATGGCTTCAGGAACCGAGAGGAGACCAAGCCCCCCGGGGAGGGGAGCCTGGCCAACCTCACAGAAATGCAGAGAAATATACAAATGGCAAGCACAAAAAACAAAAAACAGAAAATATCTTATCTGAGAGCAGGAGAAGAGGCAAGACTCAGCAAGCTTCCAAGTAAACCAGGAAATAAAGTTGAGAAGAACAATTGATCACCGGCAACCATGATGGGGGAAACCTCCCTTATATCCAGCCAGTCTGTGATCTCTGATTGCCAATCCTCATTGAATGGTTCAGTACTGTTTGCAACCACCAGAGGGAGCTTCTGCTCAGAATTCATTTCTAAAACATTCATAACAGTACCCCCCTTGAGGAGGGGTCACCGAACCCTCATTTGTGCAACCAGGTCGGTCAGGATGAGCTCTGTGATACGCACGGATCAGTCTCCTAGCATGGATGTCCGAAGCAAACACCCAAGAATTGTCCTCCTGACCATAACCTCTCCACTTAACCAAATACTGGAGTTTCCGTCTAGAAAAACGAGAATCCAATATTTTCTCAACCACATACTCCAGATTGCCCTCAACCAAAACAGGGTCAGGGGGCGCAGCCATAGGAACCAGTGGCTCGATAAACCTCTTCAATAAGGACTTGTGGAACACGTTATGGATCTTAAATGTCCCTGGAAGAAGTAAACGAAAGGAAACAGGATTAAGAATCTCATGATCTTATAAGGTCCAATAAACCTAGGCTTAAACTTAGGAGATGCAACTCTCATAGGGATATTTCTTGAGGACAACCAGACCAAGTCCCCCACTTTAAACCGAGGACCATCAGTCCTATGCCGGTTGGCAAACCGCTGGGCCTTCTCCTGAGAGAGGGACAACCTCTCCACTACCTGGTCCCAAATCTGCTGCATACGCTCCACAATAGAGTCAACACCCGGACAAACAGAAGCCTCCGTCTGTCCCGAAGAAAATCGAGGGTGAAACCCAAAATTGCAGAAAAATGGAGACATCAAAGTGGCATAGCTTGCCCTATTATTAAGAGCAAACTCAGCCAAAGGCAAAAAAGAGACCCAGTCATCTTGATCAGCAGACACGAAGCATCTCAGATAAGTCTCCAATGTCTGGTTTGTTCTCTCAGTTTGTCCATTGGTCTGAGGATGAAAAGCAGAGGAGAAAGACAATTGAACACCAAGTTTAGAACAAAAAGTCCTCCAAAATCTGGAAACAAACTGGACTCCTCTGTCAGACACAATGTTCTCAGGAATGCCGTGTAACCGAACCACGTGCTGAAGGAACAAAGGCACCAATTCAGAGGAGGAAGGCAACTTAGGTAATGGCACAAGATGTATAATTTTGGAAAACCTATCACAGATTACCCAGATAACGGTCATTTTCTGAGAAACAGGGAGGTCGGAAATAAAATCCATAGAGATATGGGTCCATGGTCTCTTGGGCACAGGTAATGGCATCAACAAACCACTAGAGCGAGTGCAAGGCTTGGAACGAGAGCAAGTCCCAAAGGACTGCACAAAGTCCCTGACGTCACGAGACAAAGTAGGCCACCAAAAGGACCGACTCACCAAGTCTCTGGTACCAAAAATCCCGGGATGACCAGCCAACGCGGAACAATGAATATCAGACATCACACTCTTCTTCCACTGGTCTGGGACAAACAATTTCCCAACAGGGCAGCGCTCGGGTTTATCCTCCTGACACCCCTCCAGAGCCAGTCTCAAATTGGGCGAGATGGCGGAAAGAACTACACCCTCTTTCAAAATAACAGCAGGATCAGATAACTCAGGAGAGTCCGCAAGGAAACTCCTCGAGAGGACATCCGCCTTAATATTCTTAGTGCCAGGAAGAAAGGAAACCACAAAATTAAAACGTGTGAAAAACAAGGCCACCTGGCCTGTCTAGGATTAAGTCGCTTGGCTGATTCCAGATAAACCAGATTCTTATGGTCCGTGAGGACCACCACCTGATGTTTGGCTCCCTCCAGCCAATGTCTCCACTCTTCAAAAGAACACTTCTTGGCCAATGACTCCCGATTACCCACGTCATAATTACGTTCAGTTGGAGAAAATTTTCGAGAGAAAAAAGCACAAGGGTTACTTTTAGAGGTCTCAGGATCTCTTTGGGACAAAATGGCACCTGCCCCAATTTCAGAGGCATCAACCTCCACCTGAAATGGCAGAGAAACATCAGGCTGCCGTAGAACAGGAGCAGAAGTGAATCTCCGCTTAAGCTCCTGAAACGCAGAGACTGCCTCAGGAGGCCAATTCACCACATCAGAACCCTTTTTGGTCAAATCAGTCAATGGTTTAACAATAACAGAGAAATTACCAATAAATTTACGATAAAAATTGGCAAAACCCAAGAATCTCTGAAGAGCCTTTAATGAAGTAGGTTGGACCCAATCACAGATGGCCTGAACCTTGACCGGGTCCATTTCAATAACAGATGGAGACAAAATGAATCCCAGAAATGAGATCCTCTGTACGCCAAAAAGACACTTTGATCCGTTCACATACAGAGCATTCTCTCTCACAATCTGGAACACAGTCCGAACATGTTTCACATGAGAGTCCCAGTCATTGGAAAAAATCAAGATATCATCCAAATGAACAATCAGAAATTTATCCACAAGATCCCTGAAAATGTCATTCATGAAGGACTGAAGACGGAAGGAGCATTAGTGAGCACCAAAGGGCATCACTAGGTACTCAAAATGCCCCTCTGGGGTATTAAACGCCGTCTTCCATTCATCCCCGTGCTTAATGCGAATAAGGTTATACGCCCCCCTGAGGTCAAGCTTGGTAAACCAAGTAGCACTTTTCACCCTGGAAAACAGGTCAGAAATCAAGGGTAACGGATATTGATATTTCACAGTGATATTGTTCAAGAGACGATAATCAATACACGGCCTTAATGAACCATCCTTTTTGGCCACAAAGAAAAAACCGGCACCCAAGGGTGAAGAGGATGGTCTGATATGACCCTTCTCCAATGACTCCTTGATATAAGACCGCATAGCGTCATGTTCAGGTGCAGACAAGTTAAAAAGGCGACCTTTAGGGAATTTACTACCAGGCATTAATTCAATAGCGCAGTCATAGCTCCTATGGGGGGGCAAGGATGCAGATTTACTTTCGCTAAACACATCAGAAAAATCAGTCAAAAAGTCAGGCACATCCTGAGCCTGGGGAGAGGCAGAAAAAACAGGAGTGTTGGCATTAACACATTGGCAGCCCCAACTGGTTACAGACACAGATTTCCAATCCAAAACAGGATTATGAGACTGCAACCAAAGGAAACCTAGTACAATAATGTCATGCAGATTATACAGCACCAAAAATTTGCAACTCTCCTGATGATCAGGTTCAACCCTCATTATCACCTGAGTAGAGAACTGGGGTTTATTCTCAGCCAAAGGGGTAGAATGAATCCCCAGTAGGGGAATAGACTTCCGTAGGGGTATCAAAGGAAACCCATAACGTTTAGCAAAATCAAAATCCATCAGGTTAATAGCTGCTCCCGAATCAACAAAAGCCTGAGCAGAAAATGTGGACAGGGAGCAAATCAGGGTAACAGTCAACAGAAATTTAGTCTGAACACTACCCAAGACAACTGAGCGTGCAAAACGTCTTCCCCGCTTAGGGCAGACTGAAATAGCATGAGAGGCATCACCACAGTAGAAACATAACCCATTGCGTTTTCGAAACTCATGACGCTGTGTCCCAGAAGCCACTCCATCACACTGCATGGGCTCAGAAGCTGGTTCACAAGTCAACACCATCTCACGCATACCTCTACGCTCACGCAAACGTCTGTCAATTTGAATCACCAATGACATAGAATCATTGAGACCAGAGGGAGCAGGGAAACCCACCATAACATCTTTTACATTCTCTGACAGACCCTTCAGAAAAAGAGCTGCCAAAGCATCATCATTCCATTTGGTCAGAACTGCCCACTTTCAGAATTTCTGACAGTACAACTCAGCGTCCTCAAGCCCCTGATTTAATGCCAACAAGGTTTTTTCAGCTTGATCAGTGACATTAGGTTCATCGTACAATAACCCCAGAGTCAGAAAAAATGCATCAACATTACTCAAAACAGGGTCCCCAGGTGTCAGGGAAAAAGCCCAATCCTGAGGATCGCTGCGCAGGAGAGAGATGACAATTTGAACCTGCTGTGCTGCGTTCCCTGAGGACTTAGGTTTTAAGGCAAAAAACAACTTACAGTTATTTTTGAAATTCAGAAATTTAGCTTGATCCCCTAAAAACATATCTGGCATGGGGATCCTAGGTTCCACGACCGGCAACCCTGCAAGATAGGTAGCAATACTCCGAACTTCAGTGGCAAGCTGATCCACACGGCCAGACAACTGTGCAAACTCCATTGAGAGAAAAAAAAATCCTCCTCAGCACCCAGAGAAAAAGAGGGAAAAAAATGCAACAAACAGAAAAAAAATAAAAATCTCTGACAACTCTGACAACCTTTTTTTTTTTCCACACTATTTTTCCCTTCTGTGAGTACCATATAATTTTCAGCGTGGGCCGGTGATACTGTTATGTTTTGGTAGCTGAGGAGAGCAGGCAAAAACGGCAATACACCAGAGAGGTTGGAATCTACTGGATTGCAGTACCCTGACTAACCACCACAACTAAAGGTAGCCGTGGAGCGTTCCTACGTTGGTCCTAGACGCCTCGTCACAGCCTGAGAGGCTAACTACACCTAAAGATAGAAAGAGGAAAGCTATATCTGCCCCGGAGCAGATTCACAAAGAACATAGGAAGCCCCCAAACATGTAATGGCGGTTAGACAAGAGGAAATACAGACACAGACAGAAAATAGAATGAGCAAACGCTGGGGCCCAATCTGACTTAGACAGAAAAGGATAGGAAGGATACTTACTGCAATCCAAAAAAACCCCTAAAAAAAACCAACGCTACTAATTGCAAAAACACCTGAGATCACACGACCTCTAACACCTAAATTAGTTCTCTGGTGTAACAAAACCAAGCCGCAGCCACAGAAAAAAAATTGGAAAAGGCAAATGAACAAACAAGTGGCTTCAGAGGAACCGAGAGGAGACCAAGCCCCCCGGGGAGGGGAACCTGGCCAACCTCACAGAAATGCAGAGAAATATACAAATGGCAAGCACAAAAAACAAAAAACAGAAAATATCTTATCTGAGAGCAGGAGAAGAGGCAAGACTCAGCAAGCTTCCAAGTGAACCAGGAAATAAAGTTGAGACAAGAACAATTGATCACCGGCAACCATGATGGGGGGAAACCTCCCTTATATCCAGCCAGTCTGTGATCCCTGATTGCCAATCCTCATTGAATGGTTCAGTACTGTTTGCAACCACCAGAGGGAGCTTCTGCTCAGAATTCATTTCTAAAACATTCATAACAGTACCCCCCCCTTGAGGAGGGGTCACCGAACCCTCATTTGTGCAACCAGGTCGGTCAGGATGAGCTCTGTGATACGCACAGATCAGTCTCCTAGCATGGATGTCCGAAGCAAACACCCAAGAATTGTCCTCCTTACCATAACCTCTCCACTTAACCAAATACTGGAGTTTCCGTCTAGAAAAACGAAAATCCAATATTTTCTCAACCACATACTCCAGATTGCACTCAACCAAAAACAGGGTCAGGGGGCGCATCCATAGGAACCACTGGCTCGACAAACCTCTTCAATAAGGACTTGTAGAACACGTTATGGATCTTAAATGTCCCTGGAAGAAGTAAACGAAAGGAAACAGGATTAAGAATCTCCATGGTCTTATAAGGTCCAATAAACCTAGGCTTAAACTTAGGAGATGCAACTCTCATAGGGATATTTCTTGAGGACAACCAGACCAAGTCCCCCACTTTAAACCGAGGACCATCAGTCCTATGCCGGTTGGCAAACCGCTGGGCTTTCTCCTGAGAGAGGGACAACCTCTCCACTACCTGGTCCCAAATCTGCTGCATACGCTCCACAACAGAGTCAACACCTGGACAGACAGAAGCCTCCGTCTGTCCCGAAGAAAATCGAGGGTGAAACCCAAAATTGCAGAAAAATGGAGACATCAAAGTGGCAGAGCTTGCCCTATTATTAAGAGCAAACTCAGCCAAAGGCAAAAAAGAGACCCAGTCATCTTGATCAGCAGACACGAAGCATCTCAGATAAGTCTCCAATGTCTGGTTTGTTCTCTCAGTTTGTCCTTTGGTCTGAGGATGAAAAGCAGAAGAGAAAGACAATTGAACACCAAGTTTAGAACAAAAAGTCCTCCAAAATCTGGAAACAAACTGGACTCCTCTGTCAGACACAATGTTCTCAGGAATGCCGTGTAACCGAACCACGTGCTGAAGGAACAAAGGCACCAATTCGGAGGAGGAAGGTAACATAGGTAATGGCACAAGATGTATCATCTTGGAAAACCTATCACAAATCACCCAGATAACGGTCATTCTCTGAGAAACAGGGAGGTCGGAAATAAAATCCATAGAGATATGGGTCCATGGTCTCTTGGGCACAGGCAATGGCATCAACAAACCACTAGAGCGAGAGCAAGGCTTGAAGCGAGAGCAAGTCCCACAGGACTGCACAAACTCCCTGACGTCACGAGACAAAGTAGGCCACCAAAAGGACCGACTCACCAAGTCTCTGGTACCAAAAATTCCGGGATGACCGGCCAACGCGGAACAATGAATCTCAGACATCACACTCTTCTTCCATTGGTCTGGGACAAACAATTTCCCAACAGGGCAGCGCTCGGGTTTATCCTCCTGACACCCCTCCAGAGCCAGTCTCAAATTGGGCGAGATGGTGGAAAGAACTACACCCTCTTTCAAAATAACAGCAGGATCAGATAACTCAGGAGAGTCCGCAAGGAAACTCCTCGAGAGGGCATCCGCCTTAATATTCTTAGTGCCAGGAAGAAAGGAAACCACAAAATTAAAACGTGTGAAAAACAAGGCCCACCTGGCCTGTCTAGGATTAAGTCGCTTGGCTGATTCCAGATAAACCAGATTCTTATGGTCCGTGAGGACCACCACCTGATGTTTGGCTCCCTCCAGCCAATGTCTCCACTCTTCAAATGCCCACTTCATGGCCAATAACTCCCGATTACCCAAGTCATAATTACGTTCAGTTGGAGAAAATCTTCGAGAGAAAAAAGCACAAGGGTTACTTTTAGAGGTCTCAGGATCTCTTTGGGACAAAATGGCACCTGCCCCAATTTCAGAGGCATCAACCTCTACCTGAAATGGCAGAGAAACATCAGGCTGCGGTAGAACAGGAGCAGAAGTGAATCTACGCTTAAGCTCCTGAAACGCAGAGACTGCCTCAGGAGGCCAATTCACCACATCAGAACCCTTTTTGGTCAAATCAGTCAATGGTTTAACAATAACAGAGAAATTACCAATAAATTTACGATAAAAATTGGCAAAACCCAAGAACCTTTAATGAAGTAGGTTGGACCCAATCACAGATGGCCTGAACCTTGACCGGGTCCATTTCAATAACAGATGGAGACAAAATGAATCCCAGAAATGAGATCCTCTGTACGCCAAAAAGACACTTTGATCCCTTCCCATACAGAGCATTCTCTCTCAAAATCTGGAACACAGTCCGAACATGTTACACATGAGAGTCCCAGTCATTGGAAAAAATCAAGATATCATCCAAATGAACAATCAGAAATTTATCCACAAAATCCCTGAAAATGTCATTCATGAAGGACTGGAAGACGAAAGGAGCATTAGTGAGCCCAAAGGGCATCACTATGTACTCAAAATGCCCCTCTGGGGTATTAAACGCCGTCTTCCATTCATCCCCGTGCTTAATGCGAATAAGGTTATACGCCCCCCTGAGGTCAAGCTTGGTAAACCAAGTAGCACTTTTCACCCTGGAAAACAGGTCAGAAATCAAGGGTAACGGATATTGATATTTCACAGTGATATTGTTGAAGAGACGATAATCAATACATGGCCTTAATGAACCATCCTTTTTGGCCACAAAGAAAAAACCGGCACCCAAGGGTGAAGAGGATGGTCTGATATGACCCTTCTCCAATGACTCCTTGATATAAGACCGCATAGCGTCATGTTCAGGTGCAGACAAGTTAAAAAGGCGACCTTTAGGGAATTTACTACCAGGCACTAATTCAATAGCGCAGTCATAGATCCTATGGGGGGGCAAGGATGCAGATTTACTTTCGCTAAACACATCAGAAAAATCAGTCAAAAAGTCAGGCACATCCTGAGCCTGGGGAGAGGCAGAAAAAACAGGAGTGTTGGCATTAACACATTGGCAGCCCCAACTGGTTACAGACACAGATTTCCAATCCAAAACAGGATTATGAGACTGCAACCAAAGGAAACCTAGTACAATAATGTCATGCAGATTATACAGCACCAAAAATTTGCAGCTCTCCTGATGATCAGGTTCAACCCTTATTATCACCTGAGTAGAGAACTGGGGTTTATTCTCAGCCAAAGGGGTAGAATGAATCCCCAGTAGGGGAATAGACTTCCGTAGGGGTATCAAGGGAAACCCACAACGTTTAGCAAAATCAAAATCCATCAGGTTAATAGCTGCTCCTGAATCAACAAAAGCCTGAGCAGAAAATGTGGACAGGGAGCAAATCAGGGTAACAGTCAACAGAAATTTAGTCTGAACACTACCCAATACAACTGAGCGTGCAAAACGTCTTCCCCGCTTAGGGCAGACTGAAATAGCATGAAATGCATCACCACAGTAGAAACATAATCCATTGCGTTTTCGAAACTCATGACGCTGTGTCCCAGAAGCCACTCTATCACACTGCATGGGATCAGAAGCTGGTTCACAAGTCAACACCATTCCACGCATACCTCTACGCTCACGCAAACGTCTGTCAATTTGAATCGCCAATGACATGGAATCATTGAGACCAGAGGGAGCAGGGAAACCCACCATAACATCTTTTACATTCTCTGACAGACCCTTCCAAAAAAGAGCTGCCAAAGCAACATCATTCCATTTGGTCAGAACTGCCCACTTTCAGAATATCTGACAGTACAACTCAGCGTCCTCAAGCCCCTGATTTAATGCAACAAGGTTTTTTCAGCTTGATCAGTGACATTAGGTTCATCGTACAATAACCCCAGAGCCAGAAAAAATGCATCAACATTACTCAAAACAGGGTCCCCAGGTGTCAGGGAAAAAGTCCAATCCTGAGGATCGCTGCGCAGGAGAGAGATGACAATTTGAACCTGCTGTGCTGCGTTCCTGAGGACTTAGGTTTTAAGGCAAAAAACAACTTACAGTTATTTTTGAAATTCAGAAATTTAGCTCGATCCCCTAAAAACAAATCTGGCATGGGGATCCTAGGTTCCACAACCGGCAACCCTGCAAGATAGGTAGCAATACTCAGAACTTCAGTGGCAAGCTGATCCACACGGCCAGACAACTGTGCAAACTCCATTGAGGTAAAAAAAAATCCTCCTCAGCACCCAGAGAAAAAGAGGGAAAAAAAAAATGCAACAAACAGAAAAAAAATAAAAAAAACTCTGACAACCTTTTTTTTTTTTTCCACACTATTTTACCCTTCTGTGAGTACCATATAATTTTCAGCGTGGGCCGGTGATACTGTTATGTTTTGGTAGCTAAGGAGAGCAGGCAAAAACGGCAATACACCAGAGAGGTTGGAATCTACTGGATTGCAGTACCCTGACTAACCACCACAACTAAAGGCAGCCGTGGAGCATTCCTACGTTGGTCCTAGATGCCTCGTCACAGCCTGAGAGGCTAACTACACCTAAAGATAGAAAGAGAAAGCTATCTGCCCCGGAGCAGATTCCCAAAGAACATAGGAAGCCCCCAAACATGTAATGGCGGTTAGACAAGAGGAAATACAGACACAGACAGAAAATAGAATGAGCAAACGCTGGGGCCCAATCTGACTTAGACAGAAGAGGATAGGAAGGATACTTACTGCAATCCAAAAAAACCCTAAAAAAAAACAACGCTACTAATTGCAAATCACCTGAGATCACACGACCTCTACCACCTAAATTAGTTCTCTGGTGTAACAAAACTAAGCCGCAGCCACAGAAAAAAAACTGGAAAAGGCAAATGAACAAGCAATAATGGCTTCAGGGGAACCGAGAGGAGACCAAGCCCCCCGGGGAGGGGAACCTGGCCAACCTCACAGAAATGCAGAGAAATATACAAAAGGCAAGCACAAAAAACAAAAAACAGAAAATATCTTATCTGAGAGCAGGAGAAGAGGCAAGACTCAGCAAGCTTCCAAGTGAACCAGGAAACAAAGTTGAAACAAGAACAATGGATCACCGGCAACCATGATGGGGGGAAACCTCCCTTAGTTCCAGCCAGTCTGTGATCCCTGATTGCCAATCCTCATTGAATGGTTCAGTACTGTTTGCAACCACCAGAGGGAGCTCATGCTCAGAATTCATTTCTAAAACATTCATAACAGGTTCCCTCCCATGATGGTCACCGGTGATCAATTGTTCTTGTCTCAATTGTGGTTCCTGGTTCATTTGGAAGTTTGCTGAGTCTTGCCTGCATCTTCTGCTTTCAGATAAGATATTTTCTGCTTTTATTTTTGTGCTTGCTATTTGCATAGTTCCCTGCACTTCTGTGGAGGTCAGCCGGGTCCCCTCCTGGGGGCCTGTGCTCCTCTCAGTTTATCTGAAGCAACTGATATTTGTTCATTTACTTTTTCCTGTTTTTTTCAGTGGCTGCGGCTTAGTTTTGTTACACCAGAGATCTGATTTAGGTGGTAGAGATCGTGTGATCTCAGGTGTTTTTGCAATCAGAAGAGTTGGTATTTTTTAGGGTTTTTTCTGATTGCAGTAAGAATCCTTTCCTGTACTTTTCTGTCTAGTCAGATTGGGCCCCAGCGTTTGCTCATTCTATTTTCTGTCTGTGTCCGTGCTTCTTCTTGTCTAACCGCCATTACATGTTTGGGGGCTTCCTATTTTCTTTGGGGATCTGCTCCGGGGCAGATAGCTTTCCTCTTTCTGCCTTTAGGTGTAGTTATCTTTCAGGCTGTGACGAGGCATCTAGGATCAACGTAGGAACGCTCCACGGCTACCTCTATTTGTGTGGTTAGTTCAGGTTACTGCATTCCAATAGGTTCCAGCCTCTCTGGTGTATTACTGTTTTTGCTTTTTCTCCTCAGCATCCAAAACACAACAGTATCACCGGCCAAACTAAAATTATATGGTACTCACAGAAGGGAAAAATAGTGTGGAAAGAAAAAAAAAAAGTTGTCAGAGTTGTCAGAGCTTTTTTTTTTCTGTTTGTTGCATTTTTTCCCTCTTTTTCTCTGGGTATGAGGAGGATTTTTTTTCTCTCAATGGAGTTTGCACAGTTGTCTGGCCGTGTGGATCAGCTTGCCACTGAGGTTCGGAGTATTGCTACCTATCTTGCTGAGTTGTCGGTTGTGGAACCTAGGATTCCCATGCCAGATTTGTTTCTGGGGGATCGGGCTAAATTTCTGAATTTCAAAAATAACTGTAAGTTGTTTTTTGCCTTGAAGCCTAAGTCCTCAGGGAATGCAGCACAGCAGGCTCAAATTGTCATCTCTCTCCTGCGCGGCGACCCTCAGGATTGGGCTTTTTCCCTGACACCTGGGGATCCTGTTTTGAATGATGTTGATGTATTTTTTCAGGCTCTGGGGTTGTTGTACGATGAACCTAATGTCACTGATCATGCTGAGAAGACCTTGTTGGCATTAAGTCAGGGCTGTGAAGCCGCTGAACTGTACTGTCAGAAATTTCGAAAGTGGGCAGTCCTGACCAAATGGAATGATGATGCTTTGGCAACCCTTTTTCGGAAGGGTCTGTCAGAGAATGTAAAGGATGTTATGGTGGGATTCCCTGTACCCTCTGGTCTCAATGATTCTATGTCTTTGGCTATTCAAATTGACAGACGTTTGCATGAGCGCAGAGGTATACGTGAGATGGTGTTGCCTTGTGGGCCAGCTACTGAGCCCATGCAGTGTGATGGAGTGACTTCTGGGGCACAGCGTCATGAATTTCAAAAGCGCAATGGGTTATGTTTCTACTGTGGTGACGCCTCTCATGCTATTTCAGTCTGCCCTAAGTGGGGAAGACGTTTTGCACGCTCAGTTGTCTTGGGTAGTGTTCAGACTAAATTTCTGTTGACTGTTACCCTGATTTGCTCCCTGTCCACATTTTCGGCTCAGGCTTTTGTTGATTCAGGAGCAGCTATTAACCTGATGGATTTCGACTTTGCCAAACGTTGTGGCTTTCCCATGATACCCCTGCGGAAGTCTATTCCCCTATTGGGCATTCATTCTACCCCTTTGACTGAGAATAAACCCCAATTTTCTACTCAGGTGATAATGAGGGTTGAACCAGATCATCAGGAGAGTTGCAAATTTCTGGTGTTGCATAATCTGCATGACATTATTGTTCTGGGTTTCCCTTGGTTGCAGATTCATAATCCTGTTTTGGATTGGAAATCTGTGTCTGTGACCAGTTGGGGCTGCCAATGTGTGAATGCTGGCACTTCTGTTTTTTCTGCCTCTCCCCAGTCTCAGGATGTTCCTGACTTTTTGACTGATTTTTCTGATGTGTTTAGTGAAAGTAAATCTGCATCCTTACCCCCTCACAGGAGCTACGATTGCGCTATTGAATTAGTGCCTGGTGGTAAATTTCCTAAAGGTCGCCTTTTTAATTTATCTGTACCTGAACACGATGCTATGCGATCTTATATCAAGGAGTCATTGGAGAAGGGTCATATCAGACCATCCTCTTCACCCTTGGGCGCCGGTTTTTTTCTTTGTGGCCAAAAAGGATGGTTCATTGAGGCCGTATATTGATTATCGCCTCCTGAATAAGATCACTGTGAAATATCAATATCCGTTACCCTTGATTTCTGACCTGTTTTCCAGAGTGAAAAATGCTAGTTGGTTTACCAAGCTTGACCTCAGGGGGGCGTATAACCTTATTCGTGTTAAGCACGGGATGAATGGAAGATGGCGTTTAATACCCCAGAGGGGCATTTTGAGTACCTAGTGATGTCCTTTGGGCTTACTAATGCCCCTACAGTCTTCCAATCCTTCATGAATGATATTTTCAGGGATTTTGTGGATAAATTTCTGATTGTTTATTTGGATGATATCTTGATTTTTTCCAATGACTGGGACTCTCATGTGAAACATGTTCAGACTGTGTTCCAGATTTTGAGAGAGAATGCACTCTATGTGAAAGGATCAAAGTGTCTTTTTGGCGTACAGAAGGTCTCTTTTCTGGGATTCATTTTGTCTCCGTCTGTTATTGAAATGGACCCGGTCAAGGTTCAGGCCATCTGTGATTGGGTTCAACCTACTTCATTGAAGGCTCTTCAGAGATTTTTGGGTTTTGCCAATTTTTATCGTAAATTTATTGGCAATTTCTCTGGTATTGTTAAACCGTTGACTGATTTGACCAAAAAGGGTTCCGATGTGGTGAATTGGCCTCCTGAGGCAGTTTCTGCATTTCAGGAACTTAAGCAGAGATTCATTTCTGCTCCTGTTCTACGGCAGCCTGATGTTTCTCTGCCGTTTCAGGTGGAGGTTGATGCCTCTGAGATTGGGGCAGGTGCCGTTTTGTCCCAAAGGGATCCAGAGACCTCTAAGAGTAACCCTTGTGCTTTTTTCTCTCGAAAGTTTTCTCCAACTGAATGTAATTATGACATGGGTAATCGGGAGTTATTGGCCATGAAGTGGGCCTTTGAAGAGTGGAGACATTGGCTGGAAGGAGCCAAACATCAGGTGGTGGTCCTCACGGACCATAAGAATCTGGTTTATCTGGAATCAGCCAAGCGACTTAATCCTAGACAGGCCAGGTGGGCCTTGTTTTTCACACGTTTTAATTGTGTGGTTTCTTTTCTTCCTGGCACTAGGAATGTTAAGGCGGATGCCCTCTCGAGGAGTTTCTTTGCGGATTCTCCTGAGTTATCTGATCCTGCTGTTATTTTGAAAGAGGGTATAGTACTTTCCACCATCTCGCCCAATTTGAGACTGGCTCTGGAGGGGTGTCAGGAGGATAAACCTGAGCGCTGCCCTGTTGGGAAATTGTTTGTCCCAGACCAGTAGAAGAAGGGTGTGATGTCTGAGATTCATTGTTCCGCGTTGGCTGGTCATCCCGGGATTTTTGGTACCAGAGACTTGGTGAGTCGGTCCTTTTGGTGTCCTACTTTGTCTCGTGACGTCAGGGACTTTGTGCAGTCCTTTGGGACTTGCTCTCGTTCCAAGCCTTGCACTCGCTCTAGTGGTTTGTTGATGCCATTACCTGTGCCCAAGAGACCATGGACCCATATCTCTATGGATTTTATTTCCGACCTCCTTGTTTCTCAGAAAATGACCGTTATCTGGGTAATCTGTGATAGGTTTTCCAAGATGATACATCTTGTGCCATTACCTAAGTTACCTTCCTCCTCTGAATTGGTGCCTTTGTTCCTTCAGCACGTGGTTCTGTTACATGGCATTCCGGAGAACATTGTGTCTGACAGAGGAGTCCAGTTTGTTCTAAACTTGGTGTTCAATTATCTTTCTCCTCTGCATTTCATCCTCAGACCAATGGACAAACCAAGAGAACAAACCAGACCTTGGAGACTTATTTAAGATGTTTTGTGTCTGCTGATCAAGATGACTGGGTCTCTTTTTTGCCTTTGGCTGAGTTTGCTCTTAATAATAGGGCTAGCTCTGCCAACTTGATGATCCGTGCCTATCACCGAGCTCATCCTGATCGGCCTGGTTGCACAAGTGAGGGTTCGGTGACCCCTCCTCAAGGGGGGGTACTGTTATGAATGTGCTGGAGATGGTTTCTGAGCAGAGGCTCCCTCTGGTGATTGCAGACAGTACTGAACCTCACAGCGAGGAATGGCAATCTGGGATCACGGACTGGACTGATATAAGGGAGGTTCCCTCCCATGATGGTCACCGGTGATCAATTGTTCTTGTCTCAGTTGTAGTTCCTGGTTCATTTGGAAGTTTGCTGAGTCTTGCCTGCATCTTCTGCTTTCAGATAAGATATTTTCTGCTTTTATTTTTGTGCTTGCTTTTTGCATAGTTCCCTGCACTTCTGTGGAGGTCAGCCGGTCCCCTCCTGGGGGCCTGTGCTCCTCTCAGTTTATCTGAAGCCATTGTTATTTGTTCATTTGCTTTTTCCTGTTTTTTCAGTGGCTGCCGCTTAGTTTTGTTACACCAGACATCTGATTTAGGTGGTAGAGATCGTGTGATCTCAGATGGTTTTGCAATCAGAAGAGTTGGTATTTTTTAGGGTTTTTTTTGGATTGCAGTAAGAATCCTTTCCTGTTCTTTTCTGTCTAGTCAGATTGGGCCCCAGCGTTTGCTCATTCTATTTTCTGTCTGTGTCCGTGCTTCTTCTTGTCTAACCGCCATTACATGTTTGGGGGCTTCCTATTTTCTTTGGGGATCTGCTCTGGGGCAGATAGCTTTCCTCTTTCTGCCTTTAGGTGTAGTTATCTCTCAGGCTGTGACGAGGCGTATAGGATCAACGTAGGAACGCTCCACTGCTACCTCTAGTTGTGTGGTTAGTCCAGGTTACTGCAATCCAATAGGTTCCAGCCTCTCTGGTGTATTACTGTTTTTGCTTTTTCTCCTCAGCTACCTAAACATAACAGGAAACCCCAAATTCTAACTCCAACCCTAACCCCAACACACCCCTAACACTAATCCCAACCCTAATCATAACCCTAACCACAAACCTAACCCTAACATACCCTTAACCCTAGTCCCAACCCTAACCCTAACTTTAGCCCCAACCCTAACCCTCACTTTAGCCCCAACCCTAACCCTAGTGGGAAAATGGAAATAAATAAATTTTTTTAATTTTATTATTTTTCCCTTACTAAGGGGGTGATAAAGGGGATTTTGATTTACTATTTATAGCGGGTTTTTATGATTGGCAGCTGTCACACGCTAAAAGACGCTTTTTATTGCAAAAAGTAGTTTCATCATCACATTTTGAGAGCTATAATTTTTTTATATTTTGGCCCACAGAGTCATGTGAGGTCTTATTTTTTGCGGGACGAGGTGATGTTTTTATTGGTACCATTTTTTGGCACATGACGTTTTTTGATCGCTTTTTATTTTGATTTTTGGGAGGCAGAATGAACAAAAACCAAGAATTCATGAGTTTCTTTTGGGGGAGGGGCGTTTATACCATTCAGCGTGTGGTAAAATTGATAATTGATAATGCAGTTTTGTTCTTCGGGTTAGTACGATTACGGCGATACCTTATTTGTATAATATTTTATGTTTTGGCGCTTTTATACAATTAAAACGATTATATATAAAAAATAATTATTTTTGCATCACTTTATTCTGTGAGCTATAACTTTTTTATTTTTTCGTTGATGATGCTGTATGGCAGCTTGTTTTTTGTGGGACAAGATGACGTTTTCAGCGTTACCATGTTTGTTTATATCCTTCTTTTTGATCGCGTCTCATTCCACTTTTGGTTTGTCGGTATGATGATAAATCATTGTTTTTTAGACTTGTTTTTTTTTTTTAAGGGGTTCACTAAAGGGGTTAACTAATGGGACAGTTTTATAGGACGGGTCGCTACGGACGCTGCGATACTAAATATGTGTACTTTTATTGTTTTGGTTTTTTTTACATTAAAGAAGTGAATTTATTGGGGAATATTTTTTTTTTTTCATTATTTAGGAATTTTTTTTTCACTTCTTTTATTTTTTTTACATTTTTACTTTGTCCCAGGGTGGGACATCACTGTGTAGGGTCAAATCGCTGGTGTGACAGTGTGCACAGCACTCTGTCACACCAGCTATCGCTCTGTGGCACTGCTGCAGGCTTCTCAACGCCTGCTCTCAGCAGGAACTGAGGAAGCCGCCTCCCTGCAGGACCCGGTGACCATCTTGGATCCGGGGTCCTGCAGTGAGGAGAGTCCCTCGGAACAGCGCGACACATCGCTCTGTTCTGAGGGTCTCAGGGGAGCTCGCAGGGAGCCACCTCCCTGCGCGATGCTCCCCTGTGCCCCTGGTACACCGCGATCATGTTTGATCGCGGTGTGCCAGGGGTTATTGTGCCGGGAGCGGTCCATGACCACTCCTGGCACATAGGGCCGGGTGTCAGCTGTGATAATCAGCTGACACCCGGCGGCGATCAGCTGCGCTCCCACCGGGAGCGCAGCTGATAGCCCTGAACGTACTTTTCCGTCCCTGGGAATTAAGTACCAGGTCACATGGACGGAATAGTATGTCCAATGGGATTAAGGGGTTAATATCAACTAATGAAAACCACACATTGCTTTCGAATTGTGGTTCAACATTAATTTAAAAATAAATAAATTCAACTGAGTTGGAAAATCAGCTACAATCCGGGAACGATCACCAGAAAGAAGTGATATATAGTATTTGTTCAAGTCTGATTCACTTATCTGCCCACAAATCTAGATGAAAAATCCACAGCGAATCTGTATTGAATGTACTGTTCTTGTTTGTAAAGGTCTGCGGAGCGAATGCCGCTGAGAAGAAAAGTCTAGCTCCCTTACTTCTCGCCAATAAGACCCATTGACTCTTGGATAAGTGTATATAATGCATGTATAGGAACTTTTAGTGTCTGTGCACACGATGCGGATTGTGCTGCGGATCCGCAGCGGATTTAGCCCTGCGGATCCGCAGCAGATCCGCAAGTCATGTTCAGTACAATGAAAGTGAATGGGGAAAAAAAACACAGTGCACATACTGCGGATTTTTCCGCGCGGATTATTCCATTATAGGTGTAAAACCGTAGTGCAAACCTGCACAAAAACTGCAGCAAATCTGCAGTAAATCCGCGCTAAATCCGCAGGTAAAACGCAGGTCATTTTACCTGTGGATTTAGCAAAATCCGCGCGGAAAAATCCACAAGTGAATCCGCAACGTGTGCATGGGACCTTAAGGTGAATGCACATTGACAGCTAATTTGCAGTTTTCTGGGCACATTTTCCAGGAACAAATCTGCAGCATAAAATTTTAGCAGCAAATAAAATGAAAACTAACACATCTCAACTATATGTTGCAGATTTTTCTTACACATAACTCAACATGTGTTGTGGATATTCAAATATGTCAGATCTTTTCACATAATTCATCAATCTATAATGCATCAAAAATTGCAGCTTATCCCACCTGTAAAATATATAGACTTTCTGACAAATACAAATGTTTATGTAGCCTTAGAGGGATAGTCAATGGCCTAACAACTAATGCATCTATTCTAAACTATATTGTCAGCTAAAAATGAAATCTGTCACCAAATTTTTGCTATACCTTCTGAAAGCAGCATGATGTAGGGATAGTGACCCATATTACAGTGGTATGTCACTTATTCGGCTGCTTGCTGCAGTTTTGATAAAGTCACAGTTTTATCTGCTGCAAATCTTCCAGCTCTCTGAATGCTGAGCTCACAACCCTGATTGGCAGCTTTCTGTTTGCTCTGCACATACCGTAAATAGAAAGCTGCCTAAGAGTGGGGTTCTCTAGTGATAATCTCCTTCTTATAAAACAATGATTTTATCAAAACTGCAACGACACATAGCTGAAATCATGTTTTCTGTCTCCACAGCTCTCAGATTGGGTGAGAAATCAATAACCAAAAAATATTCAGGGACGAAAGTGATTCAGAAAAGTTAAAATAAGTTTTTATTGAATATAACAAAAAAATATATATGTAGCCAATAAGACATATATAAAAAATATATTGATGGGTACGTCAGCAAGGGAATTTCATTATAAAATGACATCAATCACCACTCAATGTGTAAGACAATACTGCATGTATGCTTAAGAACATATCATGATGGAAAATGAAAAAGTACAGCATCAAGTGTCAATGGTTCATAAGTTCATGGAGAATGGAGTGCCAACAAATAATAATTCCCTGCAAAGTAAATCACATAAAGAACAAGTAATACCACTGACAAAACATTTGTGAAATGCACACTGGGTGCTTGTTGGGCGGGTCCTACTACCTCCTCGCTACTGCAAAAGAAAGTGCCAGCAGTGGCTTTTGACGATTTGCTTTCCCAAGTGCAGGCAGCATGGCAGAACATTCCTCAAACAACCATTAGTAACCTTACTTATAGCATGCCAAGGTGTGTAAATGTGTGTATTGTGTGTGTGGAGCTTATACTCAACACTGAATAAATCGAGATATTTTGAAAATTTTGTTTCCATTTTTACTTTATTTGCATTTCAAAGTAGCCACCTTTTAATTTGATGACTGCTTTGCACACTCTTGGCATTCTCTTGATGAGCTTCAAGAGGTAGTCACCGGAAATGGTCTTCCAGCAATCTTGAAGGAGTTCCCAGAGATACTTAGCACTTGTTGGCCCTTTTGCCTTCACTCTGCGGTCCAGCTCACCCCAAACCATCTCGATTGGGTTCAGGTCTGATGACTGTGGAGGCCAGGTCATCTGAGTAGCACCCCATCACTCTCCTTCTTGGTAAAATAGCCCTTACACAGCCTGGAGGTGTGTTTGGGGTCATTGTCCTGTTGAAAATAAATGATGGTCCAACTAAACGCAAACCGGATGGAATAGCATTCTGCTGCAAGATGCTGTGGAAGCCATGCTGGTTTATTACGCCTTCAATTTTTAAAAAATCCCCAACAGTGTCACCAGCAAAGCACCCCCACACCATCACACCTCCTCCTCCATGCTTCACGGTGGGAACCAGGCATGTAGAGTCTCTTCTGCTTGTTGCCTGTCCTTAGCAGTGGTTTCCTAGCAGCTATTTTACCATGAAGGCCTGCTGCACAAAGTCTCCTCTTAACAGTTGTTGTAGAGATGTGTCTGCTGCTAGAACTCTGTGTGGCATTGACCTGGTCTCTAATCTGAGCTGCTGTAAACCTGCGATTTCTGAGGCTGGTGACTCGGATAAACTTATCCTCAGAAGCAGAGGTGACTCTTGGTCTTCCTTTCCTGGGGCGGTCCTCATGTGAGCCAGTTTCTTTGTAGCGCTTGATGGTTTTTGCAACTGCACTTGGAGACACTTTCAAATTTTTCCCAATTTTTCGGACTGACTGACCTTCATTTCTTAAAGTAATGATGGCCACTCGTTTTTCTTTACTTAGCTGCTTTTTTCTTGCCATAATACACATTCTAACATTCTATTCAGTAGGACTATCAGCTGTGTATCAACCAGACTTCTGCACAACACAACTGATGGTCCCAACCCCATTTATAAGGCCAGAAATCCCACTTATTAAACCTGACAGGGCACACCTGTGAAGTGAAAAACATTCCGGTGACTACCTCTTGAAGCTCATCAAGGGAATGCCAAGAGTGTGCAAAGCAGTCATCAAAGCAAAAGGTGGCTACTTTGAAGAACCTAGAATATAAGACATATTTTCAGTTGTTTCACACTTTTTTGTTAAGTATATAATTCCACTTGTGTGAATTCATAGTTTTGATGCCTTCAGTGTGAATGTACAATTTTCATAGTCATGAAAATACAGAAAAATCTTTAAATGAGAAGGTGTGTCCAAACTTTTGGTCTGTACTGTATATTTTTAAAATAATTAGAAAACCCATGTATCATTTCCTTTATACTTAACAAACAATTGTTGCTTCTTATTGGTATATTACATAAAATTCAGATATTAAAAAACATTTAAGTTTGTGGTTGTAATGTGAAAAAATGTGTAAAAGTCCATGAGGTATGAATACTTTTTCAAGGCACTGAATATGCTGAAATATCATTGTGTTGCAGTATATTAAAAAAAAATCAAAAAATCATGGCGTCCTATAAAGCTGAGCTTATGACTGAGCTTCATAGGAGTTCCAAGATGGCAACAAACGCTTCAGCAGGTCCCTTGCAGCCATGGTAACTCATCTGTGCCTGGTGATCACTATGGCGTTGACAGGCTGCATCAATGCTAACTAACTGTCAATCACCTAGCCATGTGCAGTTTTAGGCCGAGGTCACACTTGCGAGTGTGATGCGAGAAACTCACGCGAGTCTTTCACATCAATACCCGGCACTGCCGCCAGCACTCGGACCGGTGTGTGCGACTGCATAGAAATAAATACATGCACTCCGGTCCCGAGTGCCTGCGGCAGTGCCGGGTATTGATGTGAAAGACTCGCGTGAGTTTCTCGCATCACACTCGCAAGTGTGACCCTGGCCTTAGACTGAGAATGGAGCTAGGGGCTAAGGCAGTGGAAGTGCTCTGTCCTTCCCAGAGCACTTCCAGTCTTATTTCATATCACTTCAAGAGTGTATTTAAATACAGGAGCGCTTTTATTTAATAAATGTACAGAATTACTTGTTTTCTCATAGCCTACACAGTCATCTAATTTGTGTTTTGGGGATGGATTCCCTTTAAGCTCAGAGTAAGTAATTGGCTTTGGCAATTGTAGAACTGTGTGTCAATCTATATAGGTGATTAGAAATGAAAAGATCTAAGTATTTTCGTATAATCCCTTTTGTCAAGGAAGATTTCTTCCAGTTAAAGTTTTTTTTGTCAGATACAGATAATTCTTTTGTAGCTATTTTATTATTCCAAGAAAACCTTCTTCGAGCACTACTATACGATAGAACTGAAATAAAATTAATTTTTATTAAGGAAGAATTGCTCAGTGCAGTATGTGCAGCTCAAACATCAACATAAAACATAAATCAGCACTTGGCATACTAATACTACACCTTTCCGGTCACAATAATGGATAGCTAATACCTTGTACCAATTTTAAGGTGGTTCTTGATGATTTGGTAAAAGGTTTTAAATAATATCTTTCACCAGGTCAAATGTCCAGCTTTCGCTCCTATTTTATTCCCACTGCTTCCCGAGTAAACATTCGTTTGTTTGCTTGTTTTAAATCCATATACTGTATTTAGAAATTTTTATTTTGTATCATTTTTATAATATTTATCAAGGGGGTCATTGCTCATAGGTTATAATGTAGAACAGCTTAAAGACACACTGACAGAGAATCGTGTGACTAACATCTCTTTTGGTAAATACCATAATATTTATAAAGGCCCATATGACTGGGACGGTGAATCAGATTTAAAAGCAAAAAAAATAAAATAAAATGAGTACTAAGGGGTGTAGCAGGAGTAAAAGAAGGGAAGAAATGTGGCCACTTTTGACTTAATTACAGGTCTTCTTTAATATAATAATAATAATAAATAATATTTTTATTTTACATAGCTGCAACATATTTGACAGCACTTTCCAATTAAGCGTGGACGTATACAGAAAATGAATTCAATACAAGGTAGGACAGTTTAACTCCTTCACCCCGAGGGTGGTTTGCACATTAATGACATGGCATATTTTTAAAATTCTGACCACTGTCCTTTTATGAGGTAGTAACTCTGGAATGCTTCAATGGATCCTGGTAATTCTGAGAATGTTTTCTCGTGACATATTGTAATTCATGATAGTGGTAAAATATCTTTGATATGACTTGCATTTTTTTGTGAAAAAATGGAAATTTGGCAAAAATTTTGAAAATTTTGCAATCTTCCAACTTTGAATTTCCATGCCCTTAAAGCACAGAGATATGTCACACAAAATACTTAACAAGTAACATTTCCCACATGTCTACTTTACATCAGCACAATCAAATATTTTTTTTTGTTAGGAAGTTATAATGGTTAAAAGTTCACCAGCGATTTCTAATTTTTCCAACACCATTTTTTTTAGGGACCACATCATATTTGAAGTCACTTTGAGGGGTCTATATGATAGAAGAAACCCAAAAGTGACACCATTCTAAAAACTGCACTCCTCAAGGTGCTCAAAACCACATTCAAGAAGTTTTTTTAACCCTTTAGGTGCTTCACAGGAATTTTTGGAATGTTTAAAAAAAATAAACATTTAACTTTTCTCACAAAAAATTTACTTCAGATCCAATTTTTTTTATTTTCCCAAGGGTAACAGGAGACTCCAAAAGTTGTTGTGCAATTTGTCCTGCGTACACTGATACCCCATATGTGGGGGTAAACCACTGTTTCGGCGCATGGCAGAGCTCGAAAGGGAAGGAGCGCCGTTTGGCTTTTTCAATGCAAAATTGGCAGGAATTGACATCGGACACCATGTCACGTTTGGAGAGCACCTGACGTTCCTAAACAGTAAAAAAAAAAACATAAGTGACCTCACTTTGGAAACTAGACCCCAAAAGGAACTTATCTAGATGTGTGGTGAGCACTTTGAACTCCTAAGTGCTTCACAGAAGTTTATAATGTGGAGCCGTGAAAATAAAAAAATCATATTTTTTCAACGAAAATGATCTTTTCACCCCCAATTTTTTATTTTCTCAAGGGTACCTGAAGAAATTGGACCCCATCAGTTGTTTTGCAATTTGTCCTGAGTATACTGATACCCCATATGTAGGGGTAAACCACTATTTGGGTGCATGGCAGAGCTCAGAAGAGAAGGAGCTGGAATTGAGATCGGACACCATATCACGTTTGGAGAGCCCCTGATGTGCCTAAACAGTGGAAACTGCCATAGGAGACCCCATTTTGGAAACTAGACCCCCCCAAGGAACTTATCTAGATGTGTGGTGAGCACTTTGAACTCCCAGGTGCTTCACATAAGTTTATAACATTGAGCCGTGAAAATAATAAAATCACACTTTGCTCACAATAATGTTATTATAGCCCCAAATTTTGCATTTTCGTAAGGGTAACAAGAGAAATTGCACCTTAAAATTTGTTGTGCAATTTCTCTTGAGTATGCAGATACCCCATATGTAGGGGAATACTTTTTTTGAGGCACAGTGCAAAGCTCAGAAGGGAAGAGGAGCCACATTGGAGTTCAGATTTTTCTGGAGTGGTTTGAGGGTGCCATGTCACATTGGCAGAGCCCCTGAGGTGCCAGAACAACAGAAACCCCCTATAAGTGAACTAATTTTACAAACTATATTCCCCAATCAATTCATCTAGGGGTGTAGTGATCATATTGACACCACATGTGCCTCACAGAATTTTATACCACTGATCGGTGAAGAAAGAGTAAATTACATTTTTACCACTAAAATGTTGTTTTAGCCCCAAGTTTTTAATTTTTCTAAGGGCAAATAGGATTTTTTTTGCAACAAACTGAGGTCCATTTTTTCCTGAGTGCGCCAATACCATGCATGTAATCGGGAAATATTTTTCAGGCACAGTGCAAAGCTCAGAAGGCAAGTGGAGCCAGATTTTACTGTTATTGTTTGCAGGTGCCATGACCCACTGGGAGAGCCCAAGAGGTGCCAGAACAGCAAAGCTCCCCATAAGTGACCCCATTTTATGAACTACACCTCTCAATAAATTAATATAGAGGCACAGTGATCATATTGACACCATGGGTGTGTCACAGAATTTTAAACCATTGAACAGTGAAAACAAAATAACTACATTTTTACCACCAAAATTTAGTTTTAGTCCCAGATTTTACATTTTCACACAAGAAGTGGGTAAAAATGGCACCAAAATTTGTCCCACAATTTCTGCTGAATGTGGCAATACCCCATATGAGCCTGTACAGTACTACTTAGCCATACGAAGAGACTCGAGATGAACGGAGCGTTATTTGCCTCCTTGAGAGCAGATTTTCCTAGAACAGTTTGCAGACTCCATATACAAAGCCCCTAATTGCTAGAAGAGCAGAATCCCCCTCAAGTGACCTAATTTTGGAAACTATATCCCTTGAGGAATTTATCTACAGGTGTAGTGACGATTTTGACCTCATGGGTATTTTCCAGAAACAAGCAGCAATGAATGTTGCCGAGTGTAAATTGCAAACTGCCATTGTAATGAGCAGTACGCTCTAGTGACCAGTACGTTGCGGTCACCAGTACATTATGCCCAACCCGTGTTTCTGGAGGCGGACTCTCATTGCTTCAGAAATGCCAAATGTGGATGCAATTTGTAGTTTAGGTATACTGTGGGGCTCAGAAGGGAGGGGGGCATTTGGATTTGGGAGCAGAGAATTTACTGAATTTCTTTTGGAGGGTGAGGAGCCATTTCGCTTTTCCAGAGCTTTTGTGCTACCAGTAACGTGGAAGCCCCCTATATTTCCATTAACAGATGATAGATCTGAGTGAGGACTTGCTTTTCTTGTGGACTGAGTTGAAGTTTTAATTGGGAACATTTTACATACGTTTGGGATCACATTTATCCGGCACTCTACACTGACTGTTCACTTTGGGGTTTCCATCTACTGTAAATCTTCAAGTGACGTGATTCAGATGAATCCCCCGAGGCATCCATTCACTATAATGATGCAGCAGAATTACTCTGGACTCCGTCTGGCCTCTGTTCAGCGGTGTCCTTTTCAGAAGTGCACAAAACTGTGGTTGACGGCACTTTTATGCAATCCTAAAAAGACGGACACTGCCATATCACAGGTCATTATAGGGAATCTTCCGCCACAGGTTCCGTATGAATCATGTATTTCAGATTTACACGGAAACCCCGGTATAAGAGCTCAACGCAGGATAAATGTGCGCCGAGCCTTACTGCGATCTTTGGGAGGCAGAGCGAAAAAAATAAACAGCATGTGAAGAACTGGTTTTATTTATTTTTTACGCTATTTTTTACACCATTCCTCATGTGGTTTAAGTGATTAGGCGACTTTATTCTTCGGGTCGGTATAATTAGAGCAATACCAGATTTAGGCCTCTTTAACACGTCTGTGCCTTCGGTACGTGTTGTGACAGTTTTCACATATACAGGAGACACGTACACACATAAACCCATTCAAGTGAATGGGTCTGTGCACGTCAGTGTGTTTCCACGGACCGTGTGTCCATGAGCAAAACACGCTGACATGTCTTTTTTAATATCAGCACAGGCCACAAGACATCCCGCACATGTGCACACAGATAACACACATGGATGTCATCCATTTTACATGCATCGACACCGGGGAAGAAGCGTTACAGTAAGCGCTGCTCCCTGAACACGGCTCTCATCAATCTCCTACTTTGCCGGCGATCTGCGCGAGTAGGGGAGAATGATGAGAGTTATATTTAGCCTACCCCTGCTGCTAATAACAGTGAGAGCAGGCAATGGCTGAAGGGGGTATTCATCAACTGCCGCCTGCGCTATAAATAATTAAATGAAAAAATCAGCTTGGGTTCCCCTGTATTTTCTATAACTAGCCAGGCAAAACTCACCGCTGGGAGCTGCAACCTCAGCTGTCAGCTTCAGTAAGGTTGATTATCAAGAATAGAGGGGTCCCAACGCTGTTTTTTAAAATTATTTAAATAATTTTAAAAAACGGCGTGGGGTCCCCTCATTTTTGACAACCAGTCTTGCTAAAGCTCAGAGCTGGGGGCTGGTATTCTCAGGTTGGTAAGGGGCCATGGATATTGGCCTCCCCATGCCTAAAAAAAGCAGCCTGCAACCTACCAGAAAAGGCACATCTATTAGATGCGCTAATTCTTGTGCTTTGCCCAGCTCTTCCCACTTGCCCTGTAGCGTTGGAAAGTTGGGTTCATATTTGTGGAGTTGATGTCACCTTTTTATTGTCAGGTGACATCAAGCCCACAGCTTAATAATGGAGAGGTGTCTATAAGAGCGCTCACGGTGCTAGTGGGGATCTCACCAAGGTCACAGCAATTCAGCCTGGCAGGGGACACAGTCTCAGTGACCGGCAGTAACTTTGATGATGTCACCACTGGTCACTGATGCTGCACTCCACTCACAGCAGCTCAGTCACCAGTGGTTCTCAGCTTGGACAGTCGCATCTTGGTACTTGAAAACTATTCATCCCCCAGACATGAATTGCGACGTGGCACAAAACGACGATGTTTTTTTTTATTTTTGTTTTATTACAGGAGAACGAGGGCTTCGGTGGAATAGGCGTTAGGTGAGTACAACTGTGTTTGCTATTTTTAAATAAAAATAGAAAACTGTGTTTTGTTTTATTTCTAATAAAAGACTTTATACTGGCTGTGTCTTTATTTACCATACAACTATAGGTTTACTAATGGATAGGTGTGATTTTCTAAATGCATGTATTTAGGGATAAAATACATTTTTGCAATTGGGTTTAATTTAAAACTTTGCACCATTTTGATTTACAGACTCTTCTTTTCCCTGCACATTCAACTTTGATGTAGTGTGTTGTTGAACGTTAGTTGAAAGGTTCAAAAAACAAAAAAACGATAAAAGAGTTACACACTCAATGTCAGTCCATCATAGCGGGCTGACTGACAGATTCTCAGTTCTTTAGCCCCAATTACATGCATTTAAGAAAAAAAAGTCCCCAAAAGTAGACAACCCTTAATGAACATTAAAAGAACTGCATGATGCATCTTGAATTTTATTCATAGTTAATGTACTATGAGAATATATAGTAAACACAATACATACAATCAAGCATGTTGGTGGTAGTATGATAGTGTGACAATGCTCTGCTGTCCTAGGCACAGGAACATTTTCTATTACTAAAGGGAACCATGAATTCTTCCTTTTCTATGATGCATGTAAAAGTTTGGGAACCATTAGTAAAAAATACTGTTATTGTTAACCCCTTAACGACCGCCGATACGCCTTTTAACGGCGGTCATTAAGGGTACTTAAACCACAGCGCCGTTAATTAACGGCGCTGTGGAAAAAGTGAATAGCGCCCCCCAGAGGCGCATTTTCTCCGGGGTCTCGGCTACCGGGGGTAGCCAAGACCCCAGAGAACATGAATCGGGTCGGTTTTTACCGACACCGATGTTGCGATCGCCGTTATTAACCCTATAACGGCGACCGCAACAAAAAAAAAAAGTTGTGTCATTTAATTTCTTTGTCCCCTGATGTCATCGGACATCAGAGGACAGAGAAAAAGGGTCCCCGGGACCCCCATGTGGCCCCGATGTCCTGTATGTGGCCCCAGGGCCTCCGGTGTCCCCCGGGGCCGGCGCGATGAAGAAAATGGCGGGCGCATGCTCAGTGCGCCCGCCGCTATGTGCCGCTGTGTCCTGGGGGGGATGGGCAAATATTCTCTGGGGTCTCGGCTACCGGGGGTAGCCGAGACCCCAGAGAACATGATACGGGTCGGTATTCACCGATCCCGGTGTTGCGATCGCATCTATGCAAGCATAGATGCGATCGCAAAAAAAAAAAAAAAATGATTTCTCTCTCCTCTGATGTGATCGCACATCAGAGGGGAGAAAATGAGGGTCCCCCGGTCCACCGATCGCCCCCCCGTATACTTACCGGTGTCCTCCGTCCTCCCGCAGGCCCCAGGATCCCGGCGTCTTCTTCCTGCAAAAAAAAAATGACGGGCGCATGCGCAGTGCGCCCGCCGATCTGCTTGGCGGCAGATTCAAAAATGATTTCATTCATTCTCCAGAAAGTGCATTTTGATCACTGTGATAAACTATCACAGTGATCAAAATAAAAAAACAGTACATAACCCCCCCCATTTATCACCCCTTAGTTAGGGACATATAATAAAAAATAGAAATTATATTTATTTTCATTTTTCTGTTAGGGTTAGGGTTATAATTAGGGTTAGGGTTATAATTAGGGTTAGGGTTATAATTAGGGTTAGGGTTAGCATTAGGGTTAGGGTTAGCATTAGGGTTAGGGTTATAATTAGCGTTAGGGTTAGGCTGGGTTCATACTGCGTTATGGCAGTCCGTTAGACAGACTGCGTTACACCGCGGTATAACGCGGTGTAACGCAGTCCGTTAACGCTGCCATTCACCCCCATTTGAGGGCGCATCGCGACGCATGCCGTAAAGCGGGATGCGTTTGCGACGTGCCATCATTCAGTGACGGAGCCTCGGACGCGGGCTGCAGCGTCTGGGCTCCGTCACCGCTAGCGCAGATGAATCATCTGCTGATTCCTCTGCGCTAGCGGGTATAGCATAACGCGATCGTGTTATGCTATACCGTTACCAGCCCGTCAACGCTATGTGTTGAACGGGCTGGTAAACCACAAAATGAACCTAGCCTTAGGGTTAGGGTTATAATTAGGGTTATAATTAGGGTTAAGGTTACAATTAGGGTTAGGGTTAAAATTAGGGTTAGGGTTACAATTAAGGTTAGGGTTGGAATTAGGGTTGGGATTTAGGTTAGGATTAGGGTTGGGATTAGGGTTAGGGGTGTGTTGGGGTTAGGGTTGGAGCTAGAATTGAGGGATTTCCACTATTTAGGCACATCAGGGGGTCTCCAAACACGACGTGGCGTTCAAAAGTCAAATGGCGCTCCCTCCCTTCCGAGCCCTGCCGTGCGCCCAAACAGTGGTTTACCCCAACATATGGGGTATCAGCGTACTCAGGACAAATTGCACACCAATTTTGGGGTTCTAATTTCTCCTGTTACCCTTGGGAAAATAAAAAATAGCTGGCTAAAAAAATCATTTTTGAGAAAAAAAATGATTTTTTATTTTCACAGCTCTGCGTTTATAAATTTCTGTGAAACACTTGGGGGTTCAAAGTGCTCACCACACATCTAGATAAGTTCCTTAAGGGGTCTAGTTTCCAAAATGGGGTCACTTGTGGGGGGTTTCCACTGTTTAGACACATCAGGGGGTCTCCAAACACGACGTGGCTTTCAAAAAGTCAAATGGCGCTCCCTCCCTTCCGAGCCCTGCCGTGCGCCCAAACAGTGGTTTACCCCAACATATGGGGTATCAGCGTACTCAGGACAAATTGCACACCAATTTTGGGGTTCTAATTTCTCCTGTTACCCTTGGGAAAATAAAAAATAGCTGGCTAAAAAAAACATTTTTGAGAAAAAAAATGATTTTTCATTTTCACGGCTCTGCGTTTATAAATTTCTGTGAAACACTTGGGGGTTCAAAGTGCTCACCACACATCTAGATAAGTTCCTTAAGGTGTCTAGTTTCCAAAATGGGGTCACTTGTGGGGGGTTTCCACTGTTTAGACACATCAGGGGGTCTCCAAACACGACGTGGCTTTCAAAAAGTCAAATGTCGCTCCCTCCCTTCCGAGCCCTGCCGTGCGCCCAAACAGTGGTTTACCCCAACATATGGGGTATCAGCGTACTCAGGACAAATTGCACACCAATTGTGGGATTCTAATTTCTCCTGTTACCCTTGGGAAAATAAAAAATAGCTGGCTAAAAAAACATTTTTGAGAAAAAAAATGATTTTTCATTTTCACGGCTCTGCGTTTATAAATTTCTGTGAAGCACTTGGGGGTTCAAAGTGCTCACCACACATCTAGATAAGCTCCTTGGGGGGTCTAGTTTCCAAAATGGTGTCACTTGCAGGGGGTTTCTACTGTTTAGGTACATCAAGGGCTCTGCAAACACAACATGACGCCCGCAGAACATTCCATCAAAGTCTGCATTACAAAATGGCGCTCCTTCCCTTCCAAGCACTCCCATGCGCCCAAACAGTGGTTTCACCCCACATATGGGGTATCAGCGTACTCAGGAAAAATTGCACAACAACTTTTTGGGTCCAATTTCTCCAGTTACCCTTGGGAAAATAAAAAAAATAGCGGGCTAAAGAATCATTTTTGAGGAAAAAAATGATTTTTTATTTTCACGGCTCTACGTTTATTAATTTCTGTGAAGCACTTGGGGGTTCAAAGTGCTCACCACACATCTAGATAAGTTCCTTAAGGGGTCTAGTTTCCAAAATGGTGTGATTTGTGGGGGGTTTCGACTGTTTAGGCGTATCAGGGGCTCTCCAAACGCGACATGGCGTCCAATTTCAATTCCAGCCAATTTTGGTTTGAAACAGTCAAACGGCGCTCCTTCACTTCCAAGCCCTGCCGTGCGCCCAAACAGTGGTTTACCCCCACATATGGGGTATCGGCATGCTCAGGACAAATTGCACAAAAACTTTTGGGGTCTTGTTACCCTTGGGAAAATAAAAATTGGGGTAAACAGATCGTTTTTGTGGAAAAAATATGATTTTTTATTTTCACGGTTCTATGTTATAAACTTCTGTGAAGCACTTGGAGGTTCAAAGTGCTCACCACACATCTAGATAAGTTCCTTAGGGGGTCTAATTTCCAAAATGGGGTCACTTGTGGGGGGTTTCCACTGTTTAGACACATCAGGACCTCTACAAACACGACATGACGTCCAGACAATTCTGCGCTGAAAAAGTCAAACGGCGCTCCTTCCCTTCCAAGCTCTGCCTTGCACCCAAACAGTGGTTTACCCCCACATATGGGGTATCAGAATGCTCAGGACAAATTGCACAAAAACTTTTGGGGTCTTGTTACCCTTGGGAAAATAAAAATTGGGGTGAAAAGATTGTTTTTGTGGAAAAAATATGATTTTTTATTTTCACTGTTCTATGTTATAAACTTCTGTGAAGCACTTGGAGGTTCAAAGTGCTCACCACACATCTAGATAAGTTCCTTAGGGGGTCTAGTTTCCAAAATGGGGTCACTTGTGATGGGTTTCCACTGTTTAGACACATCAGGGCCTCTACAAACGCGACATGGCGTCCAGCCAATTCTGCGTTGAAAAAGTCAAATGTCGCTCCTTCCCTTGCAACCTCTGCCGTGCGCCCAAAAAGTGGTTTACCCCCACATATGGGGTATCGGCTTAATCAGGAGAAATTGCACAACAAATTTTGTGGTTCATTTTTTCTTTTAACAGTTGTGAAAATAAAAAAAATAGGTTCCGAAGTAAAGTTTTTGCAAAAAAAGTTAAATGTTAATTTTTTCCTTCCACATTGCTTCAGTTCCTGTGAAGCACGTAAAGGGTTAATAAACTTCTTGAATGTGGTTTTGAGCACCTTGAGGGGTGCAGTTTTTAGAATGGTGTCACTTTTGGCTATTTTCTATCATATAGACCCCTCAAAGTGACTTCAAATGTGAGGTGGTCCCTAAAATAAAAATGGTGTTGTAAAAATGAGAAATCGCTGGTCAACTTTTAACCCTTATAACTTCGTAACAAAAAAAAATTTTGGTCCCAAAATTGTGCTGATGTAAAGTAGACATGTGGGAAATGTTATTTATTAAGAAATTTGTGTGACATATCTCTCTGATTTAAGGGCATAAAAATGTAAAGTTTAAAAATTGTTAAATTTTCAAAATTTTCGCCATATTTCCGTTTTTTTCATAAATAAACACAAGTCATATCAAAGAAATTTACCACTAACGTGAAGTACAATATGTCACGAAAAAACATTCTCAGAATCAGCGGGATTCGTTAAAGCGTTCCAGAGTTATAACCTCATAAAGTGACAGTGGTCAGAATTGTAAAAATTGGCCCGGTCATTAAGCTGCAAAATGGCTCTGTCACTAAGGGGTTAAGCAAGGTGAAAATGAAGATATATTTTCATGTATTACATTTTAAAAATTACAAAAAACAAAATGGGCAGATGCAAAAGTTTTGACAACCTTGGATATTTGTGTGCTCAAATAACTTTGACCAAGGTTTCAGATCTTAAGTAGCCTGCTAAGATTATAGATTGTTCAATATCATCATTGGGAAAGGCCAGCTGATGCAAATTTCCCAGCTTTATAAAAACCCAACCTCTTCTAACCTTGTGCCAAAAAATGGCAGCGATGGGTTCTTATAAGCGGCTGCCTTGCCCACAAAGCAGGAGAATACTATAAAAAGATAGAAAAGTGTTCTTTCCTGATGAGGAAAGAATGAAACATGCTTTGAGGCCGCAGGGACGTCGCAGTTACCGGTGGTCTGTGCATGTAATGGTACTGTCAATTGTTTGCCCATCCTGTTCATTAGGGGAAAGTCTATCCTATGATACTTAGGAATATTAGGGCTATACCACTATTTCTAAATTAATATGTACGTGTTACCACTGTTTATATCTGTGTAGGTCCCTGCATTGTGCTCAGCAGCCTCTGGATTTGCTACATTTTTTGTAATTTTAAATTGTTCAAATAAATCATGTTTTATGGGTTTAATATACTGTCTGCTTTTTTTCTGCCCTTTTATTTGCTCTTCAGTGACACCTGCACAAATATGGCCTTCATGGAAGAGTCATCAGAAGAAACATTTACTGTGTCCTCTCCACAGAATTCAGCATCAGAAGTATGCAAAAGAACATTTAAACAAGCCTGATGCATTATGGAAACAAGTCCTGTGGACCGATGAGGTTAAAATAGAACTGTTTGGACACAATGTTCAAAGGTACAGTACAGACCAAAAGTTTGGACACACCTTCTCATTCAAAGATTTTTCTGTATTTTCATGACTATGAAAATTGTAGAATCACACTGAAGGCATCAAAACTATGAATTAACACATGTGGAATTATACATTACACTTTACAAAAAAGTGTGAAACAACTGAAAATATATCTTATATTCTAGGTTCTTCAAAGTAGCCACCTTTTGCTTTGATTACTGCTTTGCGCGCACAAAAAATGAACAGTTGGACTCTACATGCCTGGTTCCCACCATTAAGCATGAAGGAGGAGGTGTGATGGTGTGGGGGTGCTTTGCTGGTGACACTGTTGGGGATTTATTCAAAATTGAAGGCATACTGAACCAGCATGGCTTCCACAGAATCTTACAGCAGCATGCTATTCCATTCGGTTTGCATTTAGTTGGACCATCATTTATTTTTCAACAGGACAATGACCCCAAACACACCTCCAGGCTGTGTAAGTGCTATCTGACCAAGAAGGAGAGTGATGGGGTGCTACGCCAGATGACCTGGCCTCCACAGTCACCAGACCTGAACCCAATCTAGATGGTTTGGGGTGAGCTGGACCGCTCACCGCTTCAATTTTGAATAAATCCCCAACAGTGTCACTAGCAAAGCACCCCACACCATCACACCACCTCCTTCATGCTTCACGGTGGGAACCAGGCATGTAGAGTCCATCCATTCACCTTTTCTGCATGCAAAGCAGTAATCAAAGCAAAAGGTGGCTACTTTGAAGAACCTAGAATATAAGACATATTTTTAGTTGTTTCACACTTTTTTGTAAAGTGTTATGTATAATTCCACATGTGTTAATTCATAGTTTTGATGCCTTCAGTGTGATTCCACAATTTTCATAGTCATGAAAATACAGAAAAATCTTTGAATGAGAAGGTGTGTCCAAACTTTTGGTCTGTACTGTATATGTGGAGAAAAAAGGGCACAGAATTTCAGGAAAAGAACATCTCGCCAACCATTAAGCATGGGGGTGGATCAATCATGCTTTGGGGTTGTGTTTCACCCAATGGCATGGGGAACATTTCAAGGGTAGAGGGACAAAGGAATTCAATGAAATTTCAACAAATTCTTGATGCAAACATAACACCAGCTGTAAAAAAAAGCTGAAGTTAAAAAGAGGATGACTTCTACACATGGATAATGTTCATAAACACACATCAAAATACACAATAGACTACCTCAAAAGGCACAAGCTGAAGGTTTTACAATGGCCCTCATAGTCCCTTGATTGGAACATCATCAAAAATCTGTGGCTAGACCTCAAAATAGCAGTGCATGCAAAATGACCCAAAAATCTCACAGAACTGAAAGAATTTTCCAAGGAAGATGAATTCAAACAAGATCTGAAAGACTCTTGTCTGTCTGCAAAAAGCATTTACAAGCTGTGATCCTTTTAAAAGGGGGTGCTACTAGTTAATAACCATGCAGTGTACCCAAACTTTTGCATTGATCCATTTTCCTTTTTGCAATTTTTAAAATGTAAAAGATTCAAGCATTTTTTTTGTTTTTTTGCCTAAAATATAAAGGAAATATGTCATCTTTAGCTTTAGACCTTTTAGAGATCATTTCATCTTCAACTTGATTAACTTTTCACAATAACAGTAATTTTGACCAGAGGTGACCAGAATTTTACATGCTACTTTATGTAATGCTGCTCTTGTCCAGTCATCTATAAAAAAAAAAGAGTTGCAGGATTAAGGATCAGGACAAGTGCAAAACAGAACCAAGAACTAATCTATATCACTTACCTAAGATGTAATTAATTAAAGTTTTGATTTGACTTTGACAAAGTCTAGATTTGAACCCAAATCATGTGGAAGAGTGACATTATCTTATACGAAGTATTTTCTTGCTTGCGCAAATGAAATTATAGTGTATCTCTTATTACAGATCAAAAATCGCAATCTTTCCTTAGGGAACTATATATGTGTATGAAAAGAAGTGCACAAAGATATGTTATGTCATACTGGCATGATTTAAAAAGTGCATCAAAGTCCAAGTCATTCCAATACAATCAGTTACTGCTTTATTATGGAGTGCATAAGAAAAAAATATGTTTTGTCATGCAGGTCTTCTATTAGCTGTGCATCATGTATAGCATGGTTCTTCTCCTCACTATTCCATCTGATAAGACAGCATTGCAGAGTGAAGGAGAGAGCTGCAGCCTGAACAAATCACAAGAGAGGGGGCATGGCTCAGACCACCTTGGGCTACCTGCAGGCAATGTAGATAAGCTGTAGTCACAGATCACAGCTCTGCATGATGGAGTAGAGCTAAAAGCAATAATTCAAGAAAATAAACAGCAGGTAAGCATCCACTACAAGTATTGACTTTCATCTGACTTTTGAGCACAATACTGTACAGTTGTTATAAGACTAGGGGGATGTGTAATTATTTATTATATTTGGGTAGGTAGTATATCCCAAATACGATATGACAGTACTTCAGTGAGATATAGGATTTCTTATACACTGATATTAGTTAAGCAGATTGAACAAGAAGACAGCAAGGAAAGGCAGCTGGAAACCTATATGGCCTTATATCAAGCTGATAAAATCCTCCTGAGGGAAATATTGTGGGTTATTTCAAGAAGCCAGTATATCAAACTGTCAAGGATTATCTTCTTGTCATAAATTAGCACGAAAGATAAATACTGTGCAGGCAAAGCTGCAGATAAATTCTGACCTTTGTGTCTTTGCTGTACACTTTTCTATGAGCTTAGAATGTATATAGAACACAAAAGTAATTGTGTCATCCATTTATTTTACAAACCAGTCTGCACTTTTGTCATATATGGTTGTTCCATTAAGTCAACTACTGTATGTCATACAGCAAAACTGCTAAGGACAGATGCCTAAAACTGATAGAAGGCGTTAAAATAGTTCAACTTTTTAAAGTATTTTCATATTTCTGACACTGGTGTCAGATTTTTAATTGCTTTAGACGATGGAAACGTAAGAAAACACAATACATTTTCACAAATTTGTTCTGACAACCCCTTAAAGTGGCCATACACTTTAGCAGAACAACAGCTGACGCCTTCATTTGGGGAGGAAAATGATCTTATGTGCATGGTGGTATGACAAATCTACCTTCTTATTAGAAGTTGGAAAAAAAAGGATTGGGCATGTTGGAGTTTGTCATGCCTGATCCTTTGGTCCACCTGAGAAATAAAACGAGATAAGGCTTATCTCCATCTCTTCATTGATAATATCCTGTTACAATGGCCATAAATAAACCTCTGACAGATTTTTACCATGAGTCCTTTTATAGCCAGTTATGTACTAGGTTTCACAGGCCATCATAACTCAAACAAAGCAGCTCTGTTTTTATAAAAGTATATTGAAAAAACTTTTCAGTCAAAAATAATTTTATTTAATAAAAAGCCATCTGGGGCTAGACAAAATGTAAGGAACGGGACTGGAAAATGTTACAAATAATTAAATGATGTCTATGGTGTGCTCAAATGGTACACTGTGTTAGGGCTGCGGAACGCCACAATATATGATGTAAAAGGTGCGTTCGCAGCCCGGGGTTCACCGTGCAGGCGGAGCCTGCTGCTAGTTAAAATGGCGCAAGAAGCAAAACTCTGTTATCCGCAGAGTCGCCAAAATAAATGCCGTAACGGCTGTGGCAATATGTGCGAAATCTGTTACTCCACAGAGCCACTAGAAGGAGAGTCGCAGCGCTATATGGCGATGTGTGCAACTCTAAAAACCACTGAGTCCAAAATAAAAACGCTAGGGCGCTGTCTAGCGTTGAAAGCGAACCTGTTATGTCACAGGGCCTGAGAAAATTCTGTGTCCTGTAGGCACCCAAAGGTACACAGTGAACAGCTAAAACGAACATAGAACGTGATCATGCCAAATGTCTCACGGGAGGACACCCGCAATCTAGGCGTCTGAACGCCAGACCCCGAATACGGCAATCAAACTCCTCACCCGGTTAGGCCCGGGGTCACACTGGCGCAAAAGGA
>JARQOD010000001.1:309279886-309336994 GCA_033576555.1 Oophaga sylvatica
GGGTTCGTTCAGTCCGGGACATAGGGTTCCAGACCCGGAGGGAGATGAAAGAGGTGGCCACACAGACCCAGATAGCGGGTCACGACTTGACTGTACAGGCCACACGACGTCATCAGGTCCTGGGTGGTCCTTGGTGCCTCGGATGTTTGGCAAGCATTCAGAAGAGTACCGGGTGGTACCTGGAACACCCCTGCCAAAGAATTATAAATAACCCGGACAGGGTCCCTGTATGTAAATAGTTAAATTGTTTATGTACCCGGACGGGTGAATGTTCATAAAAAAGTTTTTTAATTTAATAAAAAAAAACAAAACACAGTTTTCATTACTTTTATTACAGTCTCATCCTGCGACGCCATCGGTCTCCTGTAAAAAAATGAAAAAAAAAATAAATTATACCACCTGACCGACGCAGTCCATAGTAACGAGTTTTCCCACGACGATCCAGCTCTGCTACATCAGAATGACAGGCAGAGCCTGTCATCCCGGCGCAGCACAGCTGATTACCTGCTTCCCCGGCGGTGACGTCATCGGACTGGTTTACGGCCGGGGATTACCCTGCAGTCACTGCAGTTATCGCGAAAAACTGCATGTGACCGCCAGGGAGAAGATAATGGCGGCCATCAAGCAGTCCAGGACGTGACCGCCGGAGATCTTCTGCCAGGTAAGTGCCGCTGACTCCTGACAGACCCGACCGACGGACACTCACAGTGACAGTGACAAATCCGATTCCGGTATTCGATAAGACGAAAATATCGAAACGAATTATCGAAAGACCGATAGAGCTAATATCGGCCGATACCCGATATTTGCAGTATCGTATCGCTCAACACTAACTGCAGCGTTTCCTGGGTTTGCTAACTACTACCGGAAATTTATTCGTAATTTCTCATCCGTTGTCAAACCTCTCACTGACATGACAAAAAAAGGGACGGATTTTTTCTAGGTGGTCTGACAAAGCTTGTCAAGCATTTTCCTCCTTGAAAAAATGTTTTTGCTTCAGCACCCATACTCATCCAACCTGATGCATCACAACCGTTCATTGTGGAGGTAGACGCATCTGACGTAGGAGTGGGTGCGGTATTATCTCAAGGTCCGTCCCCTGGTAAATGGCATCCGTGCACTTTCTTCTCTAAAAAATTGTCGTCCGCCGAGAGGAATTATGATGTCGGCAATAGGGAACTCTTGGCCATTAAGTTGGCTTTTGAAGAGTGGCGTCACTTTTTGGAGGGGGCAGTCCACCCGGTCACCGTCATTACTGATCACAAGAACCTGCTGTATTTAGAGTCTGCAAAACGTCTGAATTCCAGACAAGCTAGATGGTCGTTGTTTTTTACCAGGTTTAATTTTGTCGTCACATATCGTCCTGGGTCAAAAAATGTAAAGGCTGATGCCTTATCTCGTAGTTTTCCCGGGGGCCGGGAAGACGGATAACCCGGTTCCTATTCTTCAGGAGGGAGTTGTGGTGTCGGCTGTATGCTCTGAGCTTGAGGAGGAGGTATTGGAGGCTCAGGGGACGCCCCTGTAGGACCTCCAGGGAGACTGTTTGTTTCCAGATCAGTTAAGACAAAAGGTTATCGAGGCACATCATAATTCTGCTTTGGCAGGACACCCAGGGAGTAAAGCAACTGTGGATCTCGTTTCTCGCCGGTTTTGGTGGCCTAACTTAAATAAAGAGGTGGTAACTTTTGTCGCGTCCTGTGGGGTAATGTGCCGCGCTCTAAGACCCCACATACCCTCCGTCTGGGGCCCTTTTAAAAACCGTTGAAAATCCCGGAGCGTCCATGGACCCATCTGTCTATGGACTTCATTACGGACCTCCCTCCGTCTTCAGGTAAAACTGTCATACTAGTTGTAGTTGACAGGTTCAGCAAAATGGCACATTTTATTGCTCTTCCTGCTCTTCCTAATGCTAAAACTCTGGCGCAGGTGTTCATTGGGGAGATTGTGAGACTTCACGGGTTGCCTTCCGATGTGGTGTCGGATCGGGGGTCTCAGTTTGTGTCCAAATTCTGGAGGGCATTTTGTTCTCATCGGGGGATGCAGTTGTCATTTTCTTCGGCTTTTCATCCTCAGACCAATGGTCAGACAGAGCGTCTGAATCAGAGCTTAGAGACATATCTCCGGTGTTTTGTCTCAGAGAACCAAGAGGACTGGTCTTCTTTCTTGCCTCTGGCAGAGTTCGCTCTTAACAATAGGCGGAGCGAGTCCACTGGTAAGTCCCCGTTTTTTGGGGCATATGGTTTTCACCCCCAGTTTTGTACTTTCAATGGGGGGGGCTCTTCTGGGGTTCCTGAGGAGGAACGATTTTCGTCGTCACTTGCTTCAGTGTGGAGAGGAGTGCTTAATAATCTGAGCACTATGGGGAACCGATACAAACGTATGGCTGATAGGAGGAGAGTGTCTGGTCCGACCTAAGTGTGAACGATCTGGTATGGTTGTCTACCAAGAATATAAAACTTAAGGTTCCCTCCTGGAAACTGGGTCCCAGGTTCATCGGGCCATACAGGATCAGTTCAATAATTAATCCGGTGGCTTTCCGTCTTGACCTCCCTCCTACGTTTAAAATCCACAATGTGTTCCACAAATCGTTGCTTAAGAGGTACGTGGCACCAGTTATACCGTCACCTCTACCTCCTCCTCCAGTGGTGGTCAATGGTAATTTGGAGTTTCAGGTATCGAAGATCATTCACTCACGTCTGAATCGCCGGTCCCTTCAGTACCTTGTTCATTGGAGGGGTATGGTCCTGAGGAGAGGATGTGGGTTTCTGCGTTGGATATTAACGCAGACCGATTGGTTCGGGCCTTCCACACTACTCACCCAGATAGACCAGGCCCTGAGGGTCCAGAGGCCCCTCGTAGAAGGGGGGTACTGTCACGGGAGTGTCGCGGCGGAGATCGTCGCGATTGCACACCCTGACTTCGCACAGCTGAGTTTCTGGTGCTGGGTGTTTTTCAGCACTGAGGGAGTTAATTCTTTCTCTCTCGATGCTGGACAGACCAGCCTCGCCCAGCTGCGATTGATGTTTTGTTAATTAGCTTCCTTCATATACCTGCTGGTCTGCTGGGGAAGTTGCCGGTGAAAGCATTCATTCAGACCAGCAGAGCGGATCGTTTCTGAGAAGACTTAAGCTAAGAGTGCCTGTTGTGGTTTTTTCCTCTCCTCGCTTATTGTTTATCTTCTTAACCTTTGTGTTCCTCTGTAGTGGAAGTTTTGTATGCAAGGCAGTGTTTTCTTTACCCCTGTCCTGTCTCGTTTGTATTTGACTGTGTGTAAGCTGTTGCCTGCCCATTCCCTGTGGTGGTAATCAGGGTCCTTCTCAGGACTAGATTACAGTGGTCAGGGATCTACAGGAGACAGGGTTACGCTGGCGGCCTGGACCTCTGTACCATTAACAGTACCTCCAGGTAGAGGGACTAGTCAGGACCCCAGTTCAGGGTCAGCATAGACCCCGGTCCACCTCTATCCTGAGACAGCGTTTCACGTGCACAGTATAGACCCACAATACATTGGTTATTATGTCAGGTAAGACATTGCTGGCAGATTCTACGTATACATGTTGATATTTTCTATAATATGAAATATAGAGTTTGTCTCATTAGATATTTGTTACTATCATAGAATATATCTGTTATACGTCGTGACATTTTCACTGGCCACTCTAAAAAGATTCTCCCCAGCTACCATGGATCCAGTAGCCCAGTTAGCTCAGCAGTTGCAGAGTTTGTCCATGGAGCTGACGGACGTTAAGCCAAGGTTTTGTACCCCCGGGAGCAAACCAGATCTGAACCTAAAGTGGCTCTCCCGGACAGGTTCACTGGTGGGCGGGACAAATTTTTTACCTTCCGGGAGGCTTGTAAATTATATTTTCGGCTACGGCCTCGGTCTTCGGGGAGTGAAGACCAGAGGGTGGAAATTGTCATCTCGCTCTTACAAGGGGACCGTCAATCCTGGGCGTTCTCTCTTCCTCCAGACTCCCCGGCTCTCCAGTCAGTAGATCGATTTTTTATAGCCCTGGGTCTGGTATATGATGACCCGGATCGGGTCTCCCTTGCTGAAATGAAGTTACGTAAGATACAGCAGGGAGATCGTCCGGCGGAGGAATTTTCTTCTGAGTTCCGTAGATGGGCCACAGATACTCAGTGGAATGACCCAGCTCTTAGGAGCCAGTTTTGTCAAGGATTATCTGACAAATTAAAAGATGTGTTGGCTCAGTATGATTCTCCCCCGTCACTGGAGGCCGCTATGGCCCTTGCAATTCGCATTGATAGACGGCTTCGAGAGAGGTGCGAGGTAACTCCGCTCCCTGTGATGACTCCACCTTCTACTATAGTCCCTCATATTGAGGTTCCCCTGGTTTGTTCTGAGGAGCCTATGCAGTTAGGAGGGACATCGTTTCGAGGGAGGGGATCGGCGGTGCGCCGCAAGACAGGAAAGTGTTACTTCTGCGGGAGAAAGGGACATTTTGTTGGGGGGTGTCCATCCCGTACTTTGCTGAGCAAGGAGTCGCCGGAAAACTGTTGATCCCAGGTTGTGTGGTGAATATATCTGTTATACGTCGTGACAGATATGTTCCGTGGTGTGTATTGCTGATGTCTGTATATACTTAATGAATAGTAGGTTGTTAACTATGCTTTTTAAGCTGAAAATTGAATTAATTTATATTCTGAAGTTTTTTCAGAAAACTACATGAAAAATATTTTTGATCAAACCCATGTTCACTTTTACATGGACCAACCGGCAGCACGATGCAACTGACGAAGTCCAAACTTTTAAAGATCGGTAGTTGTTTAACCCCTTTCTGACCTCAGACATACTATCTCATCCATGTGATCTGGGCCCCTATGACCATGGACGGGATAGTACGCCATGTGTGATCGGTCGTGCTCATGGGGTGAGAGCGGCCGATGGCGGCCGGGTGTCAGCTGATTCTCACAGCTGACACTTTAACCCCTGGAACACTACGATCAAACATGATTGCAGCATTCCGGAGCCGGCAAAGCGGCTGACAGCTCCTCTGCCTTTGGATCTGAGACCCCGCGGCACGCCGTGGGATCCTGATCGCTGCTATGGAGAACCGATGTCATCATGACGACATCCGGCTCTCCAGAGCTGTGAAACTTTCTGTCATGCGCAGTGCAAGTCAGTGTGCAGAAAGTGCAGCGCTGACAGCTTCTGTAGCATGCAGATGCTGCTTCATCTGCATGCTATAGAAGCGATCAGCCTACACAAAATGATTGTCCCATAGTGGGACAACGTGTAAAAGTAAGAATTAAATATTTTTTTTTAATAATTGTAAAAATATAAAAAAATAATAAAAATAATAAAAAAAATCAATATTTATTCTATCACTAAATAAATATTTGAATAAAAAAATCTAAATTTTAATAAATAAAAGCACACATATTTGGTATCGCCGCATCCGTAACGAGACCTATAAAACTGTTCAACTAGTTAACCCCTTTAGTGAACACCATAAAATAAAGGCAAAAAACAGTGCTTTATCATCTTACCGCTGAACAAAAAGTGGAATAACACGCGAACAAAAAGATGGATATAAATAATCATGATACCACTGAAAACGTCATCTAGTCCCGCAAAAACGAGGTGCCATACAGCGTTATCAACGAAAAAATAAAAAAGTTATAGCTGTCAGAATAAAGTGATGCCAAAACAATTATTTTTTCTATAAAATAGTTTTTATTATATAAAAGCGCCAAAACATTAAAAAATGATATAAATGAGGTATCGCTGTAATTGTAATGACCCAAAGAATAAAATTACCTTATCAATTTTACCACAAAAGAAAGAAATTCATGAATTGCTGGTTTTTGCTCATTCTGTCTCCCAAAAATCAGAATAGAAAGCAATCAAAAAATGTTATATGCTTGAAAATAGTACCAATTAAAACGTCAACTCTTCCCGCAAAAAACAAGACCTTGCATGACTCTGTGGGTCAAAATATGGAAGAATTATAGCTCTCAAAATGTGGTGATGGAAAAAATATTTTTTGCTATAAAAAGCATATTTTAGGCTAAGTGCACACGTTGAGGATTCTTAGCGTTTTTGCAGCGTTTTTTCACGGCGAAAAACGCGGCAAAAACGCTTACCCAACGCAACTCATTCTATCCTATGGGATTCCGCAATGATGTGCACATGCTGTGCTTTTTTCCGCGGTGCAATCGCATCGCAGAAAAAAAAAGCAGCATGCTCATTCTTTTTGCGGAATCGCGGTGATTCCGCCACCATAGGATTGCATTGAACCGCTTACTTTCCGCATGTGGCTATGCCCACCATGCGCAAAGTAAGCGGTTCATGTGCGGATGGTACCCAGGGTCTGGAGGAGAGGAGACTCTCTTCCAGGCCTTGGGTACCATATCCCTGTGAAAACAATAATTAAAATAAAAAATAATGATATTCTCACCTTCCGGCGGCCCCCGCAGCCTTCCCGCCTCTCAGCGACGCTCCCGGCCAATCCTGTTCCCAGTAATGCATTGCGAGAATCACCCCAGATGACGTAGCGGTCTCGCGTGATGCTACGTCATCTGGGGTCATTGTCGCTATGCATTACTGGGAACGCGATTGGCCGGGAGTGTTGCTGAGAGGCGGGAAGGCTGCGGGGGCCACTTGTCACGCTGTTACTGCATACAGGAGGTCTGGGGTCTATGCTGACCCTAAGCTGGGGTCCTGACTAATCCCTCTACCTGGAGGTACTGTTGATGGTACAGAGGTCCAGGCCGCCAGCGTAATCCCTACCTCCTGAGGATCCCTGAACCTCAGTGATCCAGTCCTGAGAAGGACCCTGATCAAACACCGGGGACTGGTAGGTATATGCCTAAACACAGTAATAAACGAACGAGACAGTACAAGGGGTAAACTAAAATCCACCTTGCATACAAAAGTCATACCACAGGAAACAGAGGGGACACCAACGGTACGGAGATAAATGATAAAGCGAGGAGGGGAAAAAAGACCACACAGGTACTCTTTAACTTCAGCCTTCACCATACAACGATCCGCTCTGCTGGTCTGCATGAATGCTTTCACCGACACTTCCCCAGCAGACAGGCAGGTATTTGAAGGAAACCAATTACCACAACATTAATTGCAGCTGAGCGAGGCTGGTCTAGTCCAGCACAGAGAGAGGAAGAATTAACTCCCTCTCTGCCGAAAAACACCCAGCACCAGAAACTCAGCTGTGAGAAGTCAGGGTGTGCAATCGCGACGATCTTCGCAGCGACACACCCGTGACAGTACCCCCCCTTCTACGAGAGGCCTCCGGACCCTCAGGGCCGGGTTTATCTGGGTGAGTAGTGTGGAAGGCCCGAACCAATCAGTCTGCGTTAATATCCGACGCAGAAACCCACGTCCTCTCCTCAGGACCATACCCCCTCCAATGAACAAGGTACTGAAGGGACCGGCGATTCAGACGTGAATCGATGACTCTCGACACCTGGAACTCCAAGTTACCATTGACCACCACAGGAGGAGGAGGTAAAGGTGAAGGTATCACCGGCGCCACATACCTCTTAAGCAACGATCTGTGGAACACATTATGAATTTTAAATGTAGGAGGGAGGTCAAGACGGAATGCAACCGGATTAATTATAGCACTGATCTTGTATGGCCCGATGAACCTGGGACCCAGTTTCCAGGAGGGAACCTTAAGTTTTATATTTTTGGTAGACAACCATACCAGATCGTTCACACTTAGGTCCGGACCAGACACTCTCCTCCTATCAGCCATACGTTTGTATCGGTTCCCCATAGTACTCAGATTATTCAGCACTCCTCTCCACACTGAAGCAAGTGACGACGAAAATCGTTCCTCCTCAGGAACCCCATAAGAGCCCCCCCTATTGAAAGTACAAAACTGGGGGTGAAAACCATATGCCCCAAAAAACGGGGACTTACCAGTGGACTCGCTCCGCCTATTATTTAGAGCAAATTCCGCCAGAGGCAAGAAAGAAGCCCAGTCCTCCTGGTTCTCTGACACAAAACACCGGAGATATGTCTCCAAGCTCTGGTTCAGACGCTCTGTCTGACCATTGGTCTGCGGGTGAAAAGCCGATGAAAATGACAACTGCATCCCCCGCCGTGTACAAAATGCTTTCCAGAATTTGGACACAAACTGAGACCCCCGATCCGACACCACATCGGAGGGTACCCCGTGAAGCCTCACAATCTCCCCAATAAACACCTGCGCAAGAGTTTTAGCATTAGGGAGAGCAGGAAGAGCGATAAAATGTGCCATCTTGCTGAACCTGTCCACTACGAGTATGACTGTTTTACCCGAAGATGGCGGGAGGTCCGTAATGAAGTCCATAGACAGATGAGTCCACGGACGCTCCGGGATCTTCAAAGGTAAGAGTGTCCCCGACGGACGGGTATGTGGGGTCTTAGAGCGCGCACAAACCTCGCAGGACGCGACAAAAGTTACCACCTCCCTATGTAAGTTAGGCCACCAAAACCGGCGCGAGAGGAGATCCTCAGTTGCTTTACTCCCTGGGTGTCCTGCCAAAGCTGAATTATGGTGTGCCTCGATCACCTTTTGTCGCAACTGATTTGGAACAAACAGTCTCCCTGGAGGTCCTACAGGGGCGTCCCCCTGAGCCTCCAATACCTCCTCCTCAGCTCAGAGCATACTGCCGACACCACCACCCCCTCCTGAAGGACCGGAACCGGGTCCTCCGTATTCCCAGCCCCTGGGAAACAGCGAGATAAGGCATCCGCCTTAACATTTTTTGAGCCAGTACGATATGTGACGACAAAATTAAACCTGGTAAAAAACAACGACCACCTAGCTTGTCTGGGATTCAGACGTTTAGCGGACTCTAAATATAGCAGGTTTTTGTGATCGGTAATGACGGTGACCGGGTGGACTGCCCCCTCCAAAAAATGACGCCACTCCTCAAAAGCCAACTTAATGGCCAAGAGTTCCCTATTGCCGACATCATAATTTCTCTCAGCAGAGGACAATTTTTTAGAGAAGAAGGCGCACGGATGCCATTTACCAGGGGACGAACCTTGTGACAATACTGCTCCCACCCCTACCTCGGAAGCGTCCACCTCAACATGAACGGCTGTGACGCATCAGGTTGAATAAGTATGGGTGCTGAAGCAAAACATTTTTTCAAAGAGGAAAACGCTTGACAAGCCTTGTCAGACCACTTTGAAAAATCCGTCCCTTTTTTAGTCATGTCTGTGAGAGGTTTAACTATGGACGAAAAATTACGAATGAACTTCCGGTAGTAGTTAGCAAACCCCAGGAAACGTTGTATTGCCTTAAGATCCTCTGGCAGATCCCACTCAAGAACTGCCCGCACTTTCCCAGGGTCCATACGAAAACCGGATGCTGACACCAGGAACCCTAAAAACTGAAGTTCCTGTACGGCGAACACACACTTCTCCCATTTGGCGTACAGTTTATTATCCCGCAAGATCTGTAACACCTGCCTAACATGCTCCTGATGAGACACAAGATCCGGCGAGTAAATTAAGATATCATCCAGATATATGACCACAAACTGTCCCATTAGGTGGCGAAAGATGTCATTTACAAAGTGTTGAAACACCGCCGGGGCAATACTCAGACCAAATGGCATGACAAGGTTCTCATAATGCCCCTCCGGAGTGTTAAACGCCGTCTTCCACTCATCCCCCTCCTTCATCCTAATCAGATTGTACGCCCCCCTGAGATCCAACTTAGAGAACCATTTGGCACCCACGATCTGATTGAAGAGATCGGGAATAAGTGTGAGCGGATACGGATCTCGGACCGTAATCCGATTAAGCTCACGGAAATCCAGGCAAGGGCGTAGGCCTCCATCTTTTTTTTTCACAAAGAAGAACCCCGCGGCCACCGGGGAAGATGAAGGTCTAATATGCCCCTTAGCCAGACTCTCTGAAATATAATCCTTCATGGCCTGTCTCTCAGGACCAGAAAGGTTATACAACCTAGATTTCGGTAACTTGGCCCCAGGGAGCAAGTTAACAGAACAGTCATACTCGCGATGAGGAGGTAGTTCTTGACACCCTTTTTCCGAGAATACATCCTCAAAGTCCACCAGAAATGGAGGTAAGGCCCTAGGAGCGACCGCCCCAATGACCGTATTCATGCAGTTTTTATTACAGAATTCACTCCATTGGCTTATCTCTCTGGATTGCCAATCTATAACCGGGTTATGCTTAGTTAACCAAGGAAGGCCCAGCACTATAGGAGTGGGAAGACCCTCCAACACATAACAAGACAACAGTTCTTTATGTAACGCCCCCACTTGAAGATCTATGTTATGCACTGCTTGCAAAAAACTTCCCTGACCAAGAGGTCTGGCGTTGATCGAGAATATGGGGACGGGTTTAGTCAACACACTCAATCGCATACCTTGAACCCGGACAAAGCGAGCATCCACCAGGTTAGCCCCGGACCCACTATCCAGAAGAACAGATATCTTCTCAGTTCTCGCACCCACCACCACCTCCGCCGGTACGAGAAACTGAGACGAACTTAGGGACGAAATACTTACTCCCAGATTGCCGTCCACCACACAATCTGGGATCAAAAGTTTTACGGCGACTTCTCACTCTGCAAAGGACGGGATGGACAGCCCCTAATAAAATGTCCCTTTTTTCCACAGAAGAAACAACCTCCTGTTTTGTGGCGCCCCACCGATCCCCTCCCCCGGAATGATGTCCCTCCTAATTGCATAGGCTCCTCTGGACTGGCCGGGGAAGCTCCATATAAGGGACCCTAGAGGAAGGTGGAGTCATCACAGGGGGCAAGGTTACCCCGCACCTCTCCCGAAGACGTCTGTCAATACGAATAGCAAGGGCCATAGCGGCTTCCAGTGACGTGGGAGGGTCATACTGTGCCAGCACATCCTTTAATTTGTCAGATAAACCTTGACAAAACTGGCTCCTAAGAGCCGGGTCATTCCACTGGGTGTCCGTGGCCCACCTACGGAACTCCGAACAGAATTCCTCTGCCGGACGATCTCCCTGCTGGATCCTACGTAACTTAGATTCAGCAAGGGAGACCAGATCCGGGTCATCATACACAAGACCCAGAGCCGTAAAAAACCCATCCACTGACTGGAGAGCTGGGGAGCTCGGGGGAAGAGCGAACGCCCAGGATTGGGGGTCTCCCTGTAGGAGCGAGATGACAATCCCCACCCTTTGCTCCTCACTCCCAGATGACCGAGTTCGCAGCCGAAAGTACAATTTACATGCCTCCCGGAAAGCAAAAAACTTGTCCGCCCCCCAGTGAATCTGTCAGGAAGAGCTACTTTAGGTTCAGGTCCGGCCTGCTCCGGGGGAACAAAACCTTGGACTTAACGTCCGCCAGCTCCATGGACAAACTCTGCAACTGCCGAGCTAGACTGACTACTGGATCCATGGTGACTGGAGAAAATCTTTAGGGGTCGGTGAAAATGTCACGCTGTTACTGCATACAGGAGGTCTGGGGTCTATGCTGACCCTAAGCTGGGGTCCTGACTAATCCCTCTACCTGGAGGTACTGTTGATGGCACAGAGGTCCAGGCCGCCAGCGTAATCCCTACCTCCTGAGGATCCCTGAACCTCAGTGATCCAGTCCTGAGAAGGACCCTGATCACAACACCGGGGACTGGTAGGTATATGCCTAAACACAGTAATAAACGAACGAGACAGTACAAGGGTAAACTAAAATCCACCTTGCATACAAAAGTCATACCACAGGAAACAGAGGGACACCAACGGGTACGGAGATAAATGATAAAGCGAGGAGGGGAAAAAAGACCACACAGGTACTCTTTAACTTCAGCCTTCACCATACAACGATCCGCTCTTCTGGTCTGCATGAATGCTTTCACCGACACTTCCCCAGCAGACAGGCAGGTATTTGAAGGAAACCAATTACCACAACATTAATTGCAGCTGAGCGAGGCTGGTCTAGTCCAGCACAGAGAGAGGAAGAATTAACTCCCTCTCTGCCGAAAAACACCCAGCACCAGAAACTCAGCTGTGAGAAGTCAGGGTGTGCAATCGCGATGATCTTCGCAGCGACACACCCGTGACACCGCTGGAAGGTGAGAACAGCACGATTTATTATTTTTTAAATTATTTTTACATTAGATCTTTTTATTATTGATGCGGCATAGGCGGCATCAATAGTAAAAAGTTGATCACACGAGTCAAACACTATGTTTGACTCGTGTGACCAACCTGTCAATCAGTTTTCCAAGCGATGCAACAGATCGCTTGGAAAACGCTAGCATTCTGCAAGCTAAGATTACGCTTGCAAAACGCTAGTTTTTTAGCGGGAATACGCATACCAAAAAAAAATGCGTATTTCCCGCGGCAGGGAGGAGCGGGATTGCTGCGGAAATTACCGCGGCAATTCCGCAACGTGTGCACTTAGCCTTAGTGTGTGACAGCTGCCAAACATAAAAACTTGCTATAAATAGTAAATCAAACCCTCCTTTATCACCTCCTTAGTAAAGGAAAAATAATAAAATAAAAAAAATTATTTAGTTAAATTTTTCCAATAGGGTTAGGGTTAGGATTAGGGCTAAAGTTACGGTTAGGGTTGTGGCTAAAGTTAGGGTTAAGGTTGGGGCTAAAGTTAGGGTTAGGGCTAAAGTTAGGGTTAGGGTTAGGGCTAAAGTTAGGATTAGGGTTGGGGCTAAAGTTAGGGTTAGGGTTGGGGCTAAAGTTAGGGTTAGGTTTGGGATTAGGGTTAGGCTTGGGATTAGGGTTGGGATTATGTTTAGGGCTGTGTTAGGGTTAGGTTTGTGGTTAGGGTTATGGTTAGGGTTGGGATTAGGGTTAGGGGTGTGTTGGGGTTAGGGTTGGAGTTAGAATTGTGGGGTTTCCACTGTTTAGCCACATCAGGGGCTCTCCAAGCGAGACATGGTGTTCCATCTCAATTCCAGCCAATTTTGCATTGAAAAGTCGAACTGCACTCCTTCCCTTCCGAGCTCTGCCATGCGCCCAAACAGTGGTTCCCCCCACATATGAGGTATCAGCGTACTCAGGACAAATTGCACAACAACTTTTGGGGTCCAATTTCTCCTGCTACCCATGGGAAAATAAAAATATTGGATCTGAAGTAAATTTTTTGTGAAAAAAGTTAAATGTTCATTTTTTTAAAACATTCCAAAAAATCCTGTGAAGCATCTGAAGGGTTAATAAACTTCTTGAATGTGGTTTTTAGCACCTTCAGGGGTGCAGTTTTTAGAATGGTGTCACTTTTGGGTATTTTCTATCATATCAACCCCTCAAAGTGACTTCAAATGTGATGTGGTCCTTAAAAAAAAATGGTGTTGTAAAAATGAGAAATCGCTGGTCAAATTTTAACCCTTATAACTTCCTAACAAAAAAAAATTGGTTCCAAAATTGTGCTGATGTAAAGTATACATGTGGAAAATATTATGTATGAACTATTTTGTGCGATATATCTCTCTGATTTAAGGGCATAAAAATTAAAAGTTTAAAAATTGCAAAATTTTCTAAACTTTTGCCAAATTTCCATTTTTTTTCACAAATAAACTAAAGTTATATCGAAGAAATTTTACCAATAACGTGAATTACAATATGTTACGAGAAAACTTTCTCAGAATTGCCAAGGTCCGATGAAGCGTTCCAGAGTTATAACCTCATAAAAGGACAGTGGTCAGAATTGTAAAAATTGGCCTGGTCATTAACGTGCAAACCACCCTCGGGGGTAAAGGGGTTAAATTCTGTTAACATAGTTAGGCCATATATTGAGCAAATGTTTTAAAATACGAACTTGCCCTCTTTGCAAGGAAATTTGCGCGAATTTCAATACTGGAAATCTTGCAATTGCTTGAAAAATATACATGGGGAAGAGGGGAGAGAATCTTGCTGACCATAAGATATTACGCTTTACAGGCACAAACAAGAGGACCCCGCTGACCTTAAGAGATTACAATTTACCGGTGAAAGGAAGACCATAAGAGTTTACTCTCTGGAGGAGAGAGAGAGGACTGTTATGATTTGGTAGCTGAGGAGAGCAGGCAAAAAAGGAAATACACCAGAGAGGTTGGAATCTATGGGATTGCAGTACCCTGACTAACCACCACAACTAAAGGCAGCCGTGGAGCGTACCTACGTTGGTCCTAGACGCCTCGTCACAGCCTGAGAAGCTAACTACACCTAAAGACAGAAAGAGGAAAACTATCTGCCCCGGAGCAGATCCCCAAAGAACATAGAAAGCCCCCAAACATGTAATAGCAGTTAGACAAGAGGAAATACACAGACACAGACAGAAAATAGTATGAGCAAAGTTGGGGCCCAAACTTCCTAAATAGAAAAGGATAGGAAGGACACTTACTGCAATCCCAAAAAATCCCTGAAAAGTAAGACCAGTCAGTAACACCTGAATCGCCAATCTTCACAATCTTCATTGGATAGTTTCAGTACTGTTTGTAACCACCAGAGGGTAACATCGCTCAAAATTCATTTCTAGCACATTCACAACATACAGTACCCCCCCCTTGAGGAGGGGTCACCGAACCCTCATTTGAGCAACCAGGTCGGTCAGGATGAGCTCTGTGATACGCACGGATGAGTCTCCTAGCATGGATGTCCGAAGCAAACACCCAAGAATTGTCCTCCTGACCATAACCTCTCCACTTAATCAAATACTGGAGTTTCCGTCTAGCAAAACGAGAATTCAATATTTTCTCAACCACATACTCCAGATTGCCCTCAACCAAAACAGGGTCAGGAGGCACAGCCATAGGAACCACTGGCTCGACAAACCTCTTCAACAAGGACTTGTGGAACACGTTATGGATCTTAAATGTCCCTGGAAGAAGTAAACGAAAGGAAACAGGATTAAGAATCTCCATGATCTTATAAGGTCCAATGAACCTAGGCTTAAACTTAGGAGATGCAACTCTCATAGGGATATTTCTTGAGGACAGCCAGACCAAGTCCCCCACTTCAAACCGAGGACCATCAGTCCTATGCCGGTTGGCAAACCGCTGGGCCCTCTCCTGAGAGAGGGACAACCTCTCCACTACCTGGTCCCAAATCTGCTGCATACGCTTCACAACAGAGTCAACACCTGGACAGACAGAAGCCTCCGTCTGTCCTGAAGAAAATCGAGGGTGAAACCCAAAATTGCAGAAAAATGGAGACATCAAAGTGGCAGAGCTAGCCCTATTATTAAGAGCAAACTCAGCCAAAGGCAAAAAAGAGACCCAGTCATCCTGATCAGCAGACACAAAGCATCTCAGATAAGTCTCCAATGTCTGGTTTGTTCTCTCAGTTTGTCCATTGGTCTGAGGATGAAAAGCCGAGGAGAAAAACAATTGAACACCAAGTTTAGAACAAAAAGTCCTCCAAAATCTGGAAACAAACTGGACTCCTCTGTCAGACACAATGTTCTCAGGAATGCCGTGTAACCGAACCACGTGCTGAAGGAACAAAGGCACCAATTCAGAGGAGGAAGGCAACTTAGGTAATGGCACAAGATGTATCATTTTGGAAAACCTATCACAAATCACCCAGATAACGGTCATTCTCTGAGAAACAGGGAGGTCGGAAATGAAATCCATAGAGATATGGGTCCATGGTCTCTTGGGCACAGGCAATGGCATCAACAAACCACTAGAGCGAGAGCAAGGCTTGGAGCGAGAGCAAGTCCCGCAGTACTGCACAAATTCCCTGACGTCACGAGACAAAGTAGGCCACCAAAAGGACCGACTCACCAAGTCTCTGGTACCAAAATTCCGGGATGACCGGCCAACGCGGAACAATGAATCTCAGACATCACACTCTTTTTCCACCGGTCTGGGACAAACAATTTCCCAATAGGGCAGGGCTCGGGTTTATCCTCCTGACACCCTTCCAGAGCCAGTCTCAAATTGGGCGAGATGGCGGAAAGAACTACACTCTCTTTCAAAATAACAGCAGGATCAGATAACTCAGGAGAGTCCGCAAGGAAACTCCTCGAGAGGGCATCCGCCTTAACATTCTTAGTGCCAGGAAGAAAGGAAACCACAAAATTAAAACATGTGAAAAACAAGGCCCACCTGGCCTGTCTAGGATTAAGTCGCTTGGCTGATTCCAGATAAACCAGATTCTTATGGTCCGTGAGGACCACCACCTGATGTTTGGCTCCCTCCAGCCAATGTCTCCACTCCACAAAAGCCCACTTCATGGCCAATAACTCCCGATTACCCACGTCATAATTACGTTCAGTTGGAGAAAATTTTCGAGAGAAAAAGGCACAAGGGTTACTTTTAGAGGTCTCTGGATCTCTTTGGGACAAAACGGCACCTGCCCCAATTTCAGAGGCATCAACCTCCACCTGAAATGGCAGAGAAACATCAGGCTGCCGTAGAACAGGAGCAGAAGTGAATCTCTGCTTAAGTTCCTGAAACGCAGAGACTGCCTCAGGAGGCCAATTCACCACATCAGAACCCTTTTTGGTCAAATCAGTCAATGGTTTAACAATAACAGAGAAATTACCAATAAATTTACGATAAAAATTGGCAAAACCCCAAGAATCTTTGAAGAGCCTTTAATGAAGTAGGTTGGACCCAATCACAGATAGCCTGAACCTTGACCGGGTCCATTTCAATAACAGATGGGGACAAAATGAATCCCAGAAATGAGATCCTCTGTACGCCAAAAAGACACTTTGATCCCTTCACATACAGAGCATTCTCTCTCAAAATCTGGAACACAGTCCGAACATGTTTCACATGAGAGTCCCAGTCATTGGAAAAAATCAAGATATCATCCAAATAAACAACCAGAAATTTATCCACAAAATCCCTGAAAATGTCATTCATGAAGGACTGGAAGACAGAAGGAGCATTAGTGAGCCCAAAGGGCATCACTAGGTACTCAAAATGCCCCTCTGGGTATTAAATGCCGTCTTCCATTCATCCCCGTGCTTAATGCGAATAAGGTTATATGCCCCCCTGAGGTCAAGCTTGGTAAACCAAGTAGCACTTTTCACCCTGGAAAACAGGTCAGAAATCAAGGGTAACGGATATTGATATTTCACAGTGATATTGTTCAAGAGACGATAATCAATACACGGCCTTAATGAACCATCCTTTTTGGCCACAAAGAAAAAACCGGCACCCAAGGGTGAAGAGGATGGTCTGATATGACCCTTCTCCAATGACTCCTTGATATAAGACCGCATAGCGTCATGTTCAGGTACAGACAAGTTAAAAAGGCGACCTTTAGGGAATTTACTACCAGGCACTAATTCAATAGCGCAGTCATAGCTCCTATGGGGGGGCAAGGATGCAGATTTACTTTCGCTAAACACATCAGAAAAATCAGTCAAAAAGTCAGGAACATCCTGAGCCTGGGGGGGCAGAAAAAACAGGAGTGTTGGTATTAACACATTGGCAGCCCCAACTGGTTACAGACACAGATTTCCAATCCAAAACAGGATTATGAGACTGTAACCAAGGGAAACCCAGTACGATAATGTCATGCAGATTATACAGAACCAAAAATTTGCAGCTCTCCTGATGATCAGGTTCAACCCTCATTATCACCTGAGTAGAGAACTGAGGTTTATTCTCAGCCAAAGGGGTAGAATCGATCCCCAGTAGGGAATAGACTTCCATAGGGGTATCAAGGGAAACCCACAACGTTTAGCAAAATCAAAATCCATCAGGTTAATAGCTGCTCCCGAATCAACAAAATCCTGAGCAGAAAATGTGGACAGGGAGCAAATCAAGGTAACAGTCAACAAAAATTTAGTCTGAACACTACCCAAGACAACTGAACGTGCAAAACGTCTTCCCCGCTTAGGGCAGACTGAAATAGCATGAGAGGCATCACCACAGTAGAAACATAACCCATTGCGTTTTCGAAACTCATGACGCTGTGCCCCAGAAGCCACTCTATCACACTGCATGGGTTCAGAAGCTGGTTCACAAGCTAACACTGTTCCACGCATACCTCTTCGCTCACGCAAACGTCTGTCAATTTGAATCGCTAATGACATAGAATCATCTAGACCAGAGGGGACAGGGAATCCCACCATAACATCCTTTACATTCTCTGACAGACCCTTCCGAAAAAGGGCTGCCAAAGCATCATCATTCCATTTGGTCAGGACTGCCCACCTTCGGAATCTCTGACAGTATAACTCAGCGTCCTCAAGCCCCTGATTTAATGCCAACAAGGCTTTTTCAGCTTGATCAGTGACATTAGGCTCATCGTACAATAACCCTAGAGCCTGAAAAAATGCATCAACATTACTCAAAACAGGATCCCCAGGTGTCAGGGAAAAAGCCCAATCCTGAGGATCGCCGCGCAGGAGAGAGATGACAATTTGAACCTGCTGTGCTGAGTAGAGTTGAGCGATACTTTCCGATATCCTAAAGTATCGGAATCGGAATGGTATCGCCGATATCACTAAAATATCGGCGATACCCGATATCGATACCGGAAGTCCCATGTAAGTCTATGGGAACAAAATATCGAAATTAAAAAAAACCCATTCTTGCCTTGTTGGTTAATTGTACATGAAGGAAAACAAGAAAGAGTAATGTAGAATGTATTGTGGAAGGTTGAGGAGACATTAAAGGCATAGATGTTTAACCCAATCAAATGGAATAGCATAAATATTTTTTTTTTTAAAGATGTTCGGATTGACGAAGAAATTGACAATGTTAACGTTTTTTATATTTTGGCAAATATGTATATTACACAACTTCCATGCTCTTCATCTTCACCTTTTTAACTTTTCACACACTTTCTCCTTCATAATCTTCTGCAGCATCATCTTTTTCATCAAATTATTCTTCATCTTCACCTTCTTTATCTTCTTCTTAAACTTCTTGCTATTCATCTTTTTGTTAACATTACTCATATTCTTCTTATTAAACTATTATTCTTATTCATATTGTACTTCATCTTCTTCATCATATTCTTATTTGTGACAGAGAATCCTGTACTTGTAATCTGTCAAAGTATGAATTTTTCATCCTTCCGTTCTTGCTGTCACAAAAGATTTAAATTACAACAGTATTTGTCCGTGTTCAGTTTAGCCTGCAGCAGCAGGCATTTTCCAGGGGCACCACGAGGAGGAACGGACTCACCCCCATACACTGCTTAGTCTTCTTCTGCTTAGAATTTAGAGCATATATTTTGCTCTTCATTTTGGTCTTATACTTCATGTTCTTCTGCTTTTAGATCTTCTGCTTATTGTTCTTGTGTCTCTTGTTCCGTATCTTGTATTTGTAGCACAATCTTGTACCAGCTGATGTTACTGGGACACGGTTACTAAGCAGGAGGTACCTGTGCTCCAAAGCACTACCAAGGACCAGCAGACGTTGCTGGAACTCGGATACCGAGATGGAGGCACCTAGGCCAAAGGCACTGCGGAGAACCAGCTGACGGTACTGGAACCCGGAGGGGCAGCAGAAGGAAAAGAGCCAATGGCACAACCGAGGACCAGCTGACGTTACTGGGACACGGTTACTAAGCAGGAGGTACCTGTGCTCCAAAGCACTACCAAGGACCAGCAGACGTTGCTGGAACTCGGATACCAAGATGGAGGCACCTAGGCCAAAGGCACTGCGGAGAACCAGCTGACGGTACTGGAACCCGGAGGGGCAGCAGAAGGAAAAGAGCCAATGGCACAACCGAGGACCAGCTGACGTTACTGGGACACGGTTACTAAGCAGGAGGTACCTGTGCTCCAAAGCACTACCAAGGACCAGCAGACGTTGCTGGAACTCGGATACCAAGATGGAGGCACCTAGGCCAAAGGCACTGCGGAGAACCAGCTGACGGTACTGGAACCCGGAGGGGCAGCAGAAGGAAAAGAGCCAATGGCACAACCGAGGACCAGCTGACGTTACTGAACCCCAGTAACACAGGAGCAAGTGTTGACTGTGCTAACAGCACTTCCGAGCAACAACTGGCGGTGTTGGAGCCCAGGGTCAAGGAGGATGTTTAAATACTAGATCAAGTAATTTCCTTGTTACCTGTCAATTTTAAATGTCTATACTTCAAACAAGAGAAAGATAACCTTTACTACCATAAGATGATGATTTCATTTAAACTAATATCTAGATAAATAAAGAATTGACAAACATAAACACATACATTAACATGTTGAACAGCAATGCAAACCACAAAATAAATTAGTTAAGGAATCTGCTATACGGTTGTACATAAAAGCATACAAGTACATATCTGAATCCATTAATGATGGATAAGTAACAGTATGTACACCATTTTTATTGTATAGACAATGAATGTCTGACTTCAAAACATCATCAGCATTACAAGTTATCTGTGACATTACTAAAATGTTACATTTGCTGAATAATGTCACTAAACAGTTTATACAAAATTATACAATTTCCATCATGTAATACTCATAATATGTGGCAATAATCATGTTTATTAACAAACATAACCTTTAAAAAGTGCATAGTGCATAGTGAAAATTGCTATTTATGCCTGACTGTCGACTTGCAAGCATGACAACGGATAGATAAGGTATATATAGATGAGACTGCATAGCCACAGATGGTGAATGGCGATGTAATACTGTACCTCAATAAAGTGTGCGTCACTACTACATAATTTTTTTTATATAGCTTTATAAACAGGGTACGTGGATGTATGCTTGCGCCTTTGTTTTGACGCACAGACTGCCTTCCTGCTGAGACGCGTTGGGTAGTGAACAGTTGTGTGCAGTGTTCACTGTAGTCTGAGGTTTTCCTTTTTGGAGTGCAGATCACGCTCCAGTTAGTTCTTCAACCACTGCTGGTTGTAGTCTGCTGAGCGTGTGTCACTGGCACATCCTTGAAATTTTTCTCTAATTGTTGCTGCTCCACTCTATTACAAATAAATAAAATCTATTAGTGTGACGCGCTTCCATCCGTATACAATACATTGGTTGCAAACACTATAGAAGTACACAAAGGGGCCTTTCACACCTACTGAACAGTTGTGTGCAGTGTTCACTGCAGTCTCTGCGGAATAACCACACTTAGGCCTTATAACTTTTCAGACTTTCTTTATCAATCTACCAAGATGAAGAAGGCAGGGAGTAAGGCACGTGGTCGTGGAGTTTCTTCAGGGAGAGGACGTGGGGATTCTGTGGCTGCTGCGGCCCCCAGTGACACAGCATCCACCAGTTTTCCCCGGCCGTGAGCGTTCCTTTATGCGCACTTTTGTAGGAGCTCGGAGTACCCCCCTGCTGCGGGAAGAACAAATTGAAGCCGTTGTTGTTTGGATCTCAGCCAATGCATCGACTTCAATTGCTTCCACCTCCTCTCAGGACCACAGCACTGTTGGCAACCATCTGTCTCTTCACCGCCTGGCAAATTGCCCAGGCAGTCAGAGAGTTCTGTACAGGAGCCAGCTGAGTGTCTGCTTCTGTTCTCAGAATCTATTGGCTTGCAAACAGGGGCCCAGCCAAGCAGCATTCTGTAATGTGAAGAAGAGGGAGTATGCAGTGATGCGCAACAGCTGTGTCTCTCTGAATCTGAAGAGGCGGGTGAGACAGTGCCGATGGTCAGCACACCGCAGAACGCATCTGATGATGATGATGAGACCCAGGTGCCAGTTTCTGTTGAGCATGGTGCTGGCCAGACCACCCAACAGCAGGTGTTGGAAGAGGGTAGTGGAGATGATGAGGTCCAATACCCAACATGGCATGAAGAATAGGAAGGTGGTGGGAGCAGCTCAGAGGAATAATAATAATATTTATTTATATAGCGCCATCATATTCCGCAGCGCTTTACAGTTTAGCAGTTTCAGAACACAAGTCATAAGTAACAACGTTAACAATACAATAATTTAAGCTAAATAAGTCGCCCCTGCTCGTGACAGCTTACAATGTACAATGAGATGGGGGAGATACAAAGTATAGGTGTTTATATACAATGGTGCATTTACAATGATGTTCCAGCCATCTTAAGGGACTGAGGGATGGAGATAGTGAATGGGCTAGAGACACACACACACTTACACAGAATACATAGAATGACTTTGATTAGTGAATGTGATAGGCCGCTCTGAACAAATGTGTTTTGAGGGAGCGCCTGAAACCATGCAAATTGTGGATAGTCCTAATTTCTTGGGGTACAGCATTCCAGAGGATTGGCGTAGAGCAGGAGAAGTCTTGGAGTCGGGAGTGGGAGGTACGTATTAGTGCAGAGGTTAGTCGAAAGTCGTTTGCAGAGCGCAGCAGTCGGTTAGGCCGATAGATAGAAATGAGGAGGAGATGTAGGAGGGGTGCTGCACTGTGGAGAGCTTTGTGGGTGAGAACCAGTACTTTGGTTGAAAGCTGGGAGAGGCCTAGAGAAATGGTTAGTGATAGAAGGAAGATAGAGGAAGACATTGCCCCAACGGTACAAACAGGAGGGAGAGTTAGGCTGCAGACTCGGTTGCCTGTAGCCTCCAGTTTGGCACCTGTTCGGAGCAGTTGTGTTCCAAAAGTCAAAACGTGCGCTCCCAGGACTTGCACTGCGTGGTCCTTTTTTCACACACTTGCACATGATATTTGCTATGTGAAATGCAAGCTGTGTAATCAAAAATTAAAAATAGCTAAAAGTGTCAGTCACCTCAATACCACAAATATGTGTAAACATGTGCGGACAAAGCACGTAGTTGAGTTACAAAGACACACTGGAGATGTAGGCCAACCTACAGCAGCACCTACATCTTCAGGTTGTGTTGAAGCCTCTTCATCGAGCTCACACACAGCTGATTATGCTTCCTCACAGGATCGCCATGGAAGAACCTCGGCCACTGTTGTCCAGAGACAAACTGTTATTCCACACACAGCAGCAAGTTCCCTGTCATCCTCACACTCCCAGGCCACAAAACAGCCAGCGGTAGCACAGGCATGGGATAAAACACGGCCATACTCCGCAAACCATGCACGAGCACAGGCTCTGAATGCTGGCATTGCAAAACTCCTGTCCCTTGAAATGCTGTGATTCAGGCTGGTGGAGACAGACAGTTTCCGTAACTGAATATCATTGTCAATCCCACAATACAATGTGCCAAGCCGATTTCATTTCAGCAGGCAAGCCGTCCCTGGTCTGCAAAAGCATGTTGAGGGAAAAATTAAACATGCGCTACTAAAAGCCCTCAGTAGCAAGGTCCACCTGACCACCGATGCGTGGACCAGTACCCATTGTTATGATCTGCTACAACCAGTAAGGAAAGAAGGGAATTCTGTCCCTACAATACAACTAAGCTGAATCCCTACGATGTAACGGGGAACCTGATCCTGCGACCAGACCCGCTAAAGTCCTCATCTAGTGTGAACGAAGACCTATAGTTGCGAGGGAGTAATCCCTACAAGATCTAGGGACTGGGAGAAAAGGTGGACACCTCCTAACATAAATTGTAGCATGGATAATTAAACAGAAAAATAAATACTTTGTGATCCTAACATCAAGCAAAACTCACAGATTAAGGCACCTAAGCACCCGGCTAGCTTAACAGTAGATAATACAATGAAGTCAAGCAAAGCCAGAAGGGCGGAGCCAGACTAAATAGGGAAAAAAGGTCATGTGACCAGCAAACTGAAACAAAACCTAACAAGAGGGTTCTAACACCCATGGCCAGGGACAATACCTTTCCCTCACTGCCCATTGGGTCAATGTTGTGCAGCCGGTACTGATCTTGCGAGTGGCGCTGTACGTGTTCTGCCAACTCCAAGGATTGCAGGAATCAAGTCTGTACACATTGATTCCTCCTCCTATTCCAGTTCCTCAGAATCATCGCTGCAGGAGCCGTCACGGTCTACCTCCACATAGACCCGTGAACGTTTACCTGTTGCGACCGATATGAGCACAGCCGTGTCCAAATGTCAACAGGCCATCCTGAAATTAATTTCCATGGGGAATCTTAGCCACACAGCGCAGGAGCTCTGTAATGCCATAAAGCAGGAGAGCGACGTGTGGTTTTTGGAAGAGAATCTACAGGCAGGCTTGGTAGTGTGTGACAATGGCCGAAATCTGGTGTCAGCTCTGGGCCTTGGCAACCTCACTCACATACCATGTCTGTCATATGTGCTCAACTTGGTCGTGCAGAGTTTTTTGAGGGACTATCCGGATCTTGATGCACTGCTGCACAAGGTCCGCCTAGAGTGCGCTCACTTGCGACGTTCCAGCATGGCCAGATCGCTGATTGCAGCTCTGCAACGCAGATTTCACCTTCATGAACATCGCATTATATGTGACGTACCCACCAGGTGGAATTCCTCGTTACATATGTTGGAGCGGTTGTGTGAGCAGCAGCCAACAGTAATGGAGTATCAGCTGCATCAGGCGCAGTCAACTCGCAATTTGCGGCGTTCACACTTCACCACTACTGAGTGGGCCTCTATAATAAGAATAATAATATTATTTATTTATATAGCGCCATAATATTCCGCAGTGCTTTACAGTTTAACAGTTTCAAAACACGAGTCATAAGTAACAACGTTAACAATACAATAATTAAAGCAAAATCAGCCGCCCCTGCTGGTGAAAGCTTACAATCTACAATGAGGTGTGGGAGATACAAAGTACAGGTGTTTATATACAATGGTGTTTTTACAATGATGGTCCAGCCATTTTAAGGAAGTGAGGGATGCATGGAGATAGTGAATGGGCTACACACACAGAATTACACATAGAATGACTTTGATTAGTGAATGTGATAGGCCACTGTGAACAAATGTGTTTTGAGGGAGCGCCTGAAACCATCCAAATTGCGGATAGTCCTAATTTCTTGGGTAGAGCATTCCAGAGGATTGGCACAGCGCGGGTGAAGTCTTGGAGTTGGGAGTGGGAGGTACGGATTAGTGCAGAGGTTAGTCGAAGGTCGTTTGCAGAGTGCAGCAGTCGGTTAGGCCGATAAATATAAATAAGGGAGGAGATGTAGGGGGGTGCTGCGCTGTGGAGAGCTATGTTGGTGAGAACCAGTAATTAGAATTGGATCCTATAATGAATGGGCAGCCACTGCCAGTGTAATGAGTGGCGAATAACTCTATGAAGGATATCTGCCACGTTTTGCGTGCGTTTGATGAGTCAACGCGGATGGCGAGTGCAGATGATGCACTAGTCAGCCTGACTGTCCCCCTTATCTGCCTGCTTCAAAAAACACTGCAAGCACTAAGGCATGAGGTTTTGGAAGAGTGGAGGATGAGGAGTCACAAATTCCATCACCTTCTGGACAGTCAGCGCAACGTGGTTCCTCACAAAGGGCTGGAGGACTTTCAAAGTACCATGCTGTATCAACAATTGAACCTCCAGAGTCGCTGTCTATATTTTCATAACCATTACAAACTTTTAATGTATTTACAAAGCACATAATGTACATTTTTTGTCTATCCTTTTGTAATGCTATTGTGTTTCCATAAACTGATGTTACAGAATTATGATACAAAGTTTTTAAATTTTGAGTTTTAAATTTTGTAAATTTATATGTATTTGAAGGACTTTGTGAGGAGGAGTCAATGGAGGAGGAAGACATCGCTCCAGAGGGAGGTAGACAATGCTCTAGTCAGTATGTAGACCAAGGGTGGGGTGATGCACAGCAGGCGGAGATGACGCCTCTTGCAGGGGACAACGTTTCTTGGCCAGTTGGGAGTCTGCAGCACATGGTTGATTTCATGCTGCAGTGGCTGAGAAACGACCGCCGCATCGAACACATTCACACCACGTCTGATTATTGGGTGTACACCCTCCTAGACCCTCGCTACCGGGACAACTTACAAAGCCTCATCACACCGTTGAACCGGGAGCGTAAAATGCGGAAGTACCAAGACACACTGGTGCAATCCATAATGTTCTCCATTCCAGCCGAGAGCACTGCTGCTGCTACTGATTTACAAAGCAGCTCTGTGCGTCGAGGCAGTGGAGACAGCTCTGCAACAAGAGGGAGCACAAGCAGCGCCTCTGCACAGGGCAAGAACAGTATGTTCCAAATGTGTCGAAGTTTTGTGGCAGCGCCACCAATGTCTACACCATCCGAGACGGCTCCAGTCAGCAGGAGGCAACATTTCCGTAAGATGGTTACAGACTACATGTCTTGCCCTCTCAGTGTACTCTCAGATGGCTCTTCCCCATTCAAGTTTTGTGTCTCTAAGCTGGATACATGGCCAGAGCTTAGCCAGTATGCATTGGAGGTGCTGGCTTGATCTGCTGGCAGTGTATTATCGGAGCGCGTCTTTACTGCTGCAGGTGGTGTACTAACAGACCGTTGCATGCGACTATCCTACGATAATGTAGAACGGCTTACTTTTCTGAAAATGAACTAGGCATGGATCTCGCCTGAATTTGCCTGTCCGGTTTCAGATTAACTAACTGGTTGACAACGTTTTCCATGTCTCCTGTTATGTTCATCTTTCTACCACCTGAGCTATACTCCCTGGGCTACAACACTGCCAGTTGCTGCTCAGAAGTGTCGTGTCCACAGACCAATACACAAGCTATAGTAATAGTGGGGTTCAGTAACGCCTGCTGTTCCCCTGCTGTGTGTCCGGCAAAAATTACTGCTACCTAGCTACACATGTTTAAAAAAACATGACATGTTAAAGTGGCTAGTGCTACACATAGATATCAGGCTACACCCTTATTTCTAAGCTGTAAACAAGTGAAACGTCAAATTTAAAACCATTCAATGATTAGTGTTGGTAACAAATCTGTAACTAAATAATTGTGACATATTATGGCAGATATCCACATGTCTAACACAAATGCTAACACAAAAGCATACTTATGCTATAGGGTACTGATGGTGAACCTTCTCACTCCATAACTTTGACCAATCCAACTCACATCATGCCTCAAATGCTGCAATGTTGGAAGTGCATAATGTGGGTTGAACTTTGACAACAGCTGCAGTGCGAAGGTTATCCTTCTGTGTTCTTGGCTTTTAAATAAAAGCATACAAGTAAATATAATAATACATTGTTGATTAAGGGACATGATGTACACCTGTAATATTGTGCAAACAATGGATGTAGGACTATTCCTCTTCAACATTACTTATATTTGTGTCATTTGAAAAAATACATATTTTAGTTAAAAATTAAAAACCCATGTTCAGTAGCTGTGAAAGGCCCGTTTGTGTACTTCTATATTGTTTGCAACCAATGTATTGTATACGGATGGAAGCGCGTCACACTAATAGATTAGATTTATTTTAAATGGAATGTAGCAGAACCAATTGGAGATAAATGAAAAGGATGAGCCACTGAGACACGCTCAGCAGAGTACAAGCAGCAGTGCTTGAACATGTAACTGGAGCGTGATCTGCACTCAAAAAAGTAAAAAACACAGACTGAAGTGAACACTGAAACACAACTGTCCACAATCTGTGAAAAGCTCCTTTCTGTACTTCTATAGTGTTTGCAACCAATGTATTGTATACGGATGGAAGCGCGTCACACTAATAGATTAGATTTATTTTAAATGGAATGTAGCAGAACCAATTGGAGATAAATGAAAAGGATGAGCCACTGAGACACGCTCAGCAGAGTACAAGCAGCAGTGCTTGAACATGTAACTGGAGCGTGATCTGCACTCAAAAAAGTAAAAAACACAGACTGAAGTGAACACTGAAACACAACTGTCCACAATCTGTGAAAAGCTCCTTTCTGTACTTCTATAGTGTTTGCAACCAATGTATTGTATACGGATGGAAGCGCGTCACACTAATAGATTAGATTTATTTTAAATGGAATGTAGCAGAACCAATTGGAGATAAATGAAAAGGATGAGCCACTGAGACACGCTCAGCAGAGTACAAGCAGCAGTGCTTGAACATGTAACTGGAGCGTGATCTGCACTCAAAAAAGTAAAAAACACAGACTGAAGTGAACACTGAAACACAACTGTCCACAATCTGTGAAAAGCTCCTTTCTGTACTTCTATAGTGTTTGCAACCAATGTATTGTATACGGATGGAAGCGCGTCACACTAATACTATTAGTGTGACGCGCTTCCATCCGTATACAATACATTGGTTGCAAACACTATAGAAGTACAGAAAGGAGCTTTTCACAGATTGTGGACAGTTGTGTTTCAGTGTTCACTTCAGTCTGTGTTTTTTACTTTTTGAGTGCAGATCACGCTCCAGTTACTTGTTCAAGCACTGCTGCTTGTACTCTGCTGAGCGTGTCTCAGTGGCTCATCCTTTTCATTTATCTCCAATTGGTTCTGCTACATTCCATTTAAAATAAATCTAATCTATTAGTCTAATAGATTAGATTTATTTTAAATGGAATGTAGCAGAACCAATTGGAGATAAATGAAAAGGATGAGCCACTGAGACACGCTCAGCAGAGTACAAGCAGCAGTGCTTGAACATGTAACTGGAGCGTGATCTGCACTCAAAAAAGTAAAAAACACAGACTGAAGTGAACACTGAAACACAACTGTCCACAATCTGTGAAAAGCTCCTTTCTGTACTTCTATAGTGTTTGCAACCAATGTATTGTATACGGATGGAAGCGCGTCACACTAATAGATTAGATTTATTTTAAATGGAATGTAGCAGAACCAATTGGAGATAAATGAAAAGGATGAGCCACTGAGACACGCTCAGCAGAGTACAAGCAGCAGTGCTTGAACATGTAACTGGAGCGTGATCTGCACTCAAAAAAGTAAAAAACACAGACTGAAGTGAACACTGAAACACAACTGTCCACAATCTGTGAAAAGCTCCTTTCTGTACTTCTATAGTGTTTGCAACCAATGTATTGTATACGGATGGAAGCGCGTCACACTAATAGATTAGATTTATTTTAAATGGAATGTAGCAGAACCAATTGGAGATAAATGAAAAGGATGAGCCACTGAGACACGCTCAGCAGAGTACAAGCAGCAGTGCTTGAACATGTAACTGGAGCGTGATCTGCACTCAAAAAAGTAAAAAACACAGACTGAAGTGAACACTGAAACACAACTGTCCACAATCTGTGAAAAGCTCCTTTCTGTACTTCTATAGTGTTTGCAACCAATGTATTGTATACGGATGGAAGCGCGTCACACTAATACTATTAGTGTGACGCGCTTCCATCCGTATACAATACATTGGTTGCAAACACTATAGAAGTACAGAAAGGAGCTTTTCACAGATTGTGGACAGTTGTGTTTCAGTGTTCACTTCAGTCTGTGTTTTTTACTTTTTTGAGTGCAGATCACGCTCCAGTTACTTGTTCAAGCACTGCTGCTTGTACTCTGCTGAGCGTGTCTCAGTGGCTCATCCTTTTCATTTATCTCCAATTGGTTCTGCTACATTCCATTTAAAATAAATCTAATCTATTAGTCTAATAGATTAGATTTATTTTAAATGGAATGTAGCAGAACCAATTGGAGATAAATGAAAAGGATGAGCCACTGAGACACGCTCAGCAGAGTACAAGCAGCAGTGCTTGAACATGTAACTGGAGCGTGATCTGCACTAAAAAAAGTAAAAAACACAGACTCAAGTGAACACTGAAACACAACTGTCCACAATCTGTGAAAAGCTCCTTTCTGTACTTCTATAGTGTTTGCAACCAATGTATTGTATACGGATGGAAGCACGTCACACTAATAGATTTGATTTTTTTTTCTAATATAATGGAGCTGCACCAATTCCACAAAATAAAAAAAAAAAAAAAAAAAAAGAGTCAGTGACACGTGCAGATGCCTACAAACAGCGGTGGATGCAGAGCAAACTGCAGCGTCACCTGCACTGTCACACACACACACCTTGCACAGAGCTGTTAAAACAACACTGGCAAAATGAAGCTTTACACAGCGGTTGGTAAACTAGCCTGCCTCAAGCACAGTAGTACACAAAATCGCAATATCTAACTGTCCCTCAGAGTGAGCAGAGTAGCGTTCTGTCCCTTACTGAGTTCACAGCACAGTGACGCTAAAATGGCGGCGGCGCCTTTTATAGTGCATTCTGACATCATTTCAGCAGCCAATCACAGCCATGCCATTAGTTAAGATGACCGCAGCATTACAGGATGTGCCCACACTTCGTAGGATTCCTCATTGGCTGACTAAAATCACATTGCCTCTCAAAGAATTATGGGAACTTCCGATTCCGGTATACGATATGGAAAAAGTATCGGAATTAAGTATCGGAATTCCGATAACGCGAATATCGGCCGATACCCGATACTTGCGGTATCGGAATGCTCAACACTAGTGCTGAGTTCCCTGAGGACTTAGATTTCAAGGCAAAAAACAACTTACAGTTATTTTTGAAATTCAGAAATTTAGCTCGATCCCCTAAAAACAAATCTGGCATGGGAATCCTAGGTTCCACAACAGGCAACCCTGCAAGATAGGTAGCAATACTCCGAACTTCAGTGGCAAGCTGATCCACACGGCCAGACAACTGTGCAAACTCCATTGAAAGGAAAAAAAAAATCCTCCTCAGCATTCAGAGAAACAGAAGGAAAAAAAAAAAATCTCTGACAACTCTGACAATCTTCTTTCTTTAACACTATTTTTCCCTTCTGTGAGTACCACACAAATATCAGTTTTTGGGCCGGTGATACTGTTATGATTTGGTAGCTGAGGAGAGCAGGCAAAAAAGGAAATACACCAGAGAGGTTGGAATCTATGGGATTGCAGTACCCTGACTAACCACCACAACTAAAGGCAGCCGTGGAGCGTACCTACGTTGGTCCTAGACGCCTCGTCACAGCCTGAGAAGCTAACTACACCTAAAGACAGAAAGAGGAAAACTATCTGCCCCGGAGCAGATCCCCAAAGAACATAGAAAGTCCCCAAACATGTAATGGCGGTTAGACAAGAGGAAATACACAGACAGAAAATAGTATGAGCAAACGTTGGGGCCCAAACTTCCTAAATAGAAAAGGATAGGAAGGACACTTACTGCAATCCCAAAAAACCCTGAAAAGTACCAACACTACTAATTACAAAAACACCTGAGATCACACGACCTCTACCACCTAAATTAGTTCTCTGGTGTAACAAAGCTAAAAAGCAGCCACTGAAAAAACTGGAAAAGGCAAATGAACAAACAACAGTGGCTGAACTAAACTGAGAGGAGCACAAGCCCCCGGAGGGGACCCGGCAGACCCCCACAGAAGTGCAGGACAAAATGAAAAAAGCAAGCACAAAAAACTAAAAGAAGAAAATGTCTTATCTGTTAGCAGAAGATGCAGGCACGAAACAGCAAGCTACAAAGTGAACAGGAATCAAAGATGAGACCAGAACAATTGATCACCGGCAACCCTGATGGGAGGGAACCTCCCTTATATAAGACCAGTCAGTAACACCTGATCGCCAATCTTCACAATCTTAATTGGATAGTTCAGTACTGTTTGTAACCACCAGAGGGAGCTTCTGCTCAGAATTCATTTCTAGCACATTCACAACAGAGGACCGCGCAGATCATAAAAGCTTACACTCTACAGGAGAGAAAGGGCTACGCTGACCATAAGAGTTTACACTCTACAGGAGAGAGGGGACCCTGCTGACCATAAGAGTTTAGTTTTTAAGAGTTGAGCGATACTTTCCGATACCCCTAAGTATCGGAATCGGAATGGTATCGCCGATACCATTAAAATATTGGCGATACCCGATACCGATACCGGAAGTCCCATGTAAGTCTATGGGAACAAAATATCGGAACTAAAAAAACCCCATTCTTTCCTTGTGAACACTAAATATACACACATAGAATACATATATATATATATACATGTCATTGTGACATATATATATACATATATGTATAGTTTATACACTTCTACATAGTAAAATATCCTCTGATTCAATTGCCGGGTAAAGCCGGCTTCAGTGAAAAGACAGAAGCACCCGACATGAAATGACACTTGGTGTACATAGGGTTAACCATGTCTTTTCATGTCGTTTGCTATCTGATTTGCACAAACAATTAAATCAGTCTATGTTTGCAAAATTTCACACCTGTAGGGGTTAATTAAAGGTGTAAATTAGTTGTAAAAAAAACGGACTTTTTTGCTACGAATTTACACCTTTAATTAACCCCTACAGGTGTGAAATTTTGCACACATAGACTGATTTAATTGTTTGTGCAAATCAGATAGCAAAGGACATGGTTAACCCTATGTACACCAAATGTCATTTCATGTCGGGTTCTGCATTTTCACAAAAGCCGGCAATTGAATTAGCGGCTATTATACTATGTAGAAGTGTATGAACTATAAATATATATATATATATGTGTCACAAACTCAATGACATGTATATATATATATATGAGGTGTAAAATTGCTGAAAAAAAAGGCGTGGGCTCCCGCCCTATTTTCGCAACCAGACAGACAAAGCCAGTGAGTGGGGGCAGATAATAATAGCCCAGAGAGGGACCATTATTTTTGCCCCCCCGGCTACTAACATCTGCCCCCAGACACCCCAGAAAGGGCAAATCTCTAATTAGATTTGCCCTTTCTGGCACTTTGCCCGTCTATTCCCATTGCCCTGTAGCGGTGGCGAATGGGTTAATAAGGGGTTAAAATGACCTTGCAATTGAAAGGTCACTTTAAGCCAGGTTAATAATTGAGAGCTGTCAATTAGACAACTATCAATTATTAATCCTATTGTATGAAAGAAAAATCAAACACACACACTTTAATAAAAAAGAAGTTTAATGAAATAATCACACAGTTTTTGACCATATTTTATTTACCTGCTAAAACCATTTCCTGTAATAAAAATAAAATAATAAAGCAAAATTATTCTTACCAATCCGATGCACAGTCAGGTCCCACGCTGTAATCCTTCAGAAAGGGTTAATGTTTACTGCAGGGACCGCAGCTAATGCTGCAGCCTCACAGTAAACCCCCAAATGAATGAGTTCCTCTCCTGGCTGACAGGAGAGGAAGTGGAAAGCTTAATTGATTGCTTTCCACTTTCACTTCAGGTCAGCCAGGGACACCATCAGTGACGTCAGAGGGAACTGATTAACAAAAATAGGGGTTCCCTTCGAAAAAAAAATGGCGTGGGGTCCCCCCTATTTTTGTTAACCAGCCAGATGAAGCAGACCGCTGAGGCCTGGATTTTCAGGCTGTTAAGGAGCCAAGATCCATGGACCTTGCCAGCCTGATAATACCAGGCCACAGCAGTCTGCATATCTTGGCTGATTAACAAAAATAGGGGATCCCCTCGAAAAAAATTAGCGTGGGGTCCCCCCTATTTTTGTTAACCAGCCAGATGAAGCAGACCGCTGAGGCCTGGTTTTTCAGGCTGGTAAGGATCCAATATCCATGGACCTTGCAAGCCTGATAATACCAGGCCACAGCAGTCTGCTTAGCTTGGCTGGTTAACAAAAATAGGGAATCCCCTCGAAAAAAAAACGGCGTGGGGATCCCCCCTATTTTTGTTAACCAGCCAAGTAAAATGCAGACTGCTGCGGCCTGGTATTAAAAGACTGTCAAGGCCCATGGATTTTGGCCCTCAACAGCCTGATAATACCAGGCTACAGCAGCCCCACATTTGGCGCATCAAAAGATGTGCCAATTGTGGCACTTTACCCGGCTCTTCCCACTTGCCCTGTAGCGGTGGCAAGCGGGATAATAAGGGGTTATTGTCACCGTTGATTGCACGGTGACAATAAGCCCGGTTAATAATGGAGAGGTGTCAATAAGACACCGATCCATTATTAATCCCAAAGTTATTAAATGTTTAAAAAAAAGACACAGCAAGAAAAAAGTCTTTTAATGAAATAAAAGAGACAACACAGTTTTCATTTTTTTTATTACTCTCTCATTCCTGCGACGCCATTGATCTCCTGTAAAAAAAGAAAAAAAACAAACCAACAGTATACCACCTGTCCGACGCAGTCCATAGTAACGATTGTCCCACGACGATCCAGCTCTGCTACATCGGAATGACAGGCAGAGCCTGTCATCCCGGCGCAGCACAGCTGCTTACCAGCTTCCCCGGCGGTGACGTCATCGGACTGCTTTACGGCCGCGATTACCCAGCAGTCACTGCAGTTATCGCGAGATACTGCATGTGACCGCCGGGGAGAAGAGGATGGCGGCCATTAAGCAGTCTGGGATGTGACCGCCGGAGATCTTCTGCCGGGTAAGTGCCGCTGACTCCTGACAGACCCGACCGACGGACACTGACGGATGACAATTCCGATTCCGGTATCCGATATGACGAAAATATTGGAACTCGGGATCGGAATTCCGATACAGCCAATATCGGCCGATACCCGATATTTGCAGTATCGTATCGCTCAACACTACACTCTACATTAGTTAGAGAGTACCCTGGTGATCACAAGAGCTTACATTGTATTGGAGAGAGAGACTTGCCTAATGACTCTGGAGGTGAAACAACTCTGCTTTGTGAACTGGGCTCCGCCGAGAACTGCTGATTTGTGATGGTATTGACCACCACTGTAAAGGTATCATAATCCATAAGATGTCATAGCTGCAGGGCATTATGGAGAAGCCTGTGCAGCAATGCAAAATTACACTGATGCTAATAAGTTTTTTTTGTGAGCCGCAAATCAAATCTCAGAATGTACAAATGTGCATGAAACCGCAAATTTTAGGAAATTTTCGTCCTCACATAGCCCTCGAAACAATACAATGTCCCCCACACAGCATGATCACCCCAATGTACTGATTGATTAAAAAGAAAAAAAAAAGAAAGAAAATTGACTACTCACCCATCCCATTCACCAGCTGCTCCGGTCTCTCCAGGATGTGTTCTTAAGTTCTACATAGTGCTTGCTGCATGGAGAAATCAGAGCTCAGATGCACAGAGAGAATGATGAAAGAGGCTGTTCCATCACTTTTTTCAACTGTATCTACATCCAACCATGGGCCCCATCCAGGGCCGGCTCCAGGTTTTTATGGGCCCCGGGCGAAGGAGCCTCAGTGGGCCCCTTTAACACAGACCACGATTCATGATGCACAGATACAGCAGAGAAATATGGGTATAGTACAATGCCAAATACTTCACTTCTTCCATTACATGAGTGATATCTATTGTAAATTGTACAATGGCTCAAAAACTGCCAAATCCTCACAGCGCACAGAACAGACTGGACAGTACAGTCCTCCATACAATATTATGGGCACCACAGTCTCCCCCTCATCACCCATATAATACCCCATGCAGGATGTCACCCCGCCATCCCCCATATAATGCTCCATACAGAATACTGGACCCAAAATAATGCTCCATACAGAATAATGGACCCAATATAATGCTCCATACAGAATACTGGACCCAAAATAATGCTCCATACAGAATACTGGACCCAATATAATGCTCCATACAGGATAATGGTCCCCATATAATGCTCCATACAGGATACTGGTCCCCATATAATGCTCCATACAAAATATGGAGCTCTCCTCTGCGCTGTACTGCGTTCTGCACTGTTACGGCTCAGGAAAGGGCGCTGTGGAAAGCCTCCCCATTATCATCAATGCCTGCCCATCATCATCAATGCCTCCCCATCATCATCATGGCCTCCCCATCATCATCATAGCCTCCCCATTATCATTAATGCCTGCCCATCATCATCATCGCCTCCCCAATATCATCAATGCCTGCCCATCATCATCATGGCCTCCCCATTATCATCAATGCCTGCCCATCATCATTATCGCCTCGCCAATATCATCAATGCCTGCCCATCATTATCATGGCCTCCCCATCATCATCATGGCCTCCCCATTATCATCAATGCCTGCCCATCATCATCATCTCCTCCCCATTATCATCAATGCCTGCCCATCATCATTATCGCCTCCCCAATATCATCAATGCCTGCCCATCATTATCATGGTCTCCCCATCATCATCAATGCCTGCCCATCATCACACACAGACAGCACACAAGCACTCTCTCACATACATACATACACATACACACACACACACACACACACACACAAAGCACCGCACTACACACACATGACACATCTCACCTGTCTGGCGATCGCGCCCTCTCTGCCACAGCCGGCTGCTGAATGATGACGTCATTCAGCGGCCTGCTGTGAGAGGAAGCGCCGGCGCCCCCTGGAGCCCGGAGCTGCGGCAGCGGAGGCACGGGAGAGGTGAGTATTGTGCCAGCTCCTGCCGGGGCCCTGAGCAAGCGGGGGGGTCCAGCGGCGGCGCTGACACCTCTCTCCTCCGCTAACGGGCGCGGGGGTGCCAGACGGCGAGTGGGCTCCCCGCCTGCTCAGGGCCCCGGCACTTGCCCGGGTGTGCCGGGTGCTGACGCCGGCCCTGGCCCCATCGACACACAGGCGCCATAAGACTGAATAGTCTGCTGTTATTAATGGTACACCACTGCCATTTAAAGGAAACTATCATAAAAAAATGACATACTGATTAAATATTAGTTTATTTATATATTAGATATATTTGAAAAACAAATGTGTCTTTTTTATTTTTTACCCAATCTGTATTAAAAATAAAAAATAGAAATCTTGCAATTCTCACGCTGGCCAGTGGGGCTTTTTTACAATCTAACTTCCTTTTGTTTCAGGAAACAACACATGTCCATAGCTGCAATGGTCAGACCGACCCTATCTTTTGTAATGAAGTGTCTAATGAGCCTGTGCAAAGTTCATTATGGAGGGAGGGGGTGCAGGTTCAAGTGTGACATCACCTAATGATGAGTCCTGTGTTATAAGCTGTGTATAGGTGTGCTACCTGTCATTGTAATTCTCTATCTACTGATAAGAAAACGCCTGTAAACTCTCCTGAAAGGACCAGAAGCAGTCTAAAATGCCTTAGTGGTTTTGTTTTCAATAAAGAACCTGATATGAAAAAAAATTGCCCTAATTTTTTGAAAAATACATGTAACACAAAAATCTGATTTAATAACAGATTCTGTTTAAGTTCTGATACTTATATTATTTTGTTATTTTGTGTGCTAAAGTCATTGGGTATACAGAGTGAAGATTAAAAGCTAAGCCACAAAAAGAGGAATTAAAATCCCCCAGAATTAAAAAAATAACACAGCAAAAAAGGTCACAAAAACCAATGCATTACACTAAAATGAAAACAAAAAGAGGAATTAAAAATGTAATTTCTTTCATTGTAGCTTTGCTTTTTAATTTTAGCGTAGGGACTTGCAAGCATGAGGACAACGTGGGTTGTGAGTTCGCCTATTTTGTCCAATATTTTTACGAATATCTTATATATATATATATACAGTACAGACCAAAAGTTTGGACACACCTTCTCATTCAATGATTTTTCTGTATTTTCATGACTATGAAAATTGTAGAATCACACTGAAGGCATCAAAACTATGAATTAACACATGTGGAATTATACATTACACTTTACAAAAAAATGTGAAACAGCTGAAAATATGTCTTATATTCTAGGTTCTTCAAAGTAGCCACCTTTTGGTTTGATTACTGCTTTGCACGCAGAAAAGGTGAACGGATGGACTCTACATGCCTGGCTCCCACCGTGAAGCATGGAGGAGGAGGTGTGATGGTGTGGAGGTGCTTTGCTGGTGACGCGCAGGAGCAGCGATGGGACAGAAAGAAGACGCCGGCTTCGTCACAAGATGGGAGGCCCCAGACCTGACCGCGACGCCCATCTGACCCGAAAGGACGTGGAACGACCCTGGGTGAGTATAATATAACTCGCTTTTCTTCACTTTCAGGTAACATCGGGGGCTTATCTACAGCATTCCAGAATGCTGTAGATAAGCCCCTGATGGCGGTGGCCCTATCTCATAGGGCGAAAATGAGGTGACAGATTCCCTTTAAGAGTTTGGGGGTCCTAGCAGAAAGACAACTTGCTTACTCATGTCTGATACCTGCTCCTTTACCCCTATTCAAATTCCACCCTCCGCTGCTATTCCCTCGTTCGAAGTGCACTCCGTCCGCATCTATTCCCCCTCCAACCTCCAACTGGCTGTCATCTATCGCCCCCCGGAACTAGCCATCTCCACCTTTCTCGACCACTTCACCACCTGGCTACTCAATTTCCTCTCTGCTGACATCCCCACCATCATCATGGGCGATTTCAACATCCCCATTGACACTTCCACCCCGGCGGCCTCTAAACTTCTTTCTCTCACAGCTTCCCTTGGCCTCACTCAATGGTCCTCTGCGGCCACTCACAAAGGCGGTCACACGCTGGACCTTATCTTCACCCGTCTCTGTTCCCTCACTAATCTCACTAACTCCCCACTCCCCCTGTCTGACCACAACCTACTGACATTCTCTTCCCTCTCCTCTGTTAGTACGCATCCCCCACTCCACAAACTCACCCACCCTCGCAGAAATCTCAAACACCTCAATTTACAATCGCTCTCTGAGTCCCTCCTCCCTCTTACAGACATAGCCTCACTTCATGACACAGATGCTGCTGCCACATTTTATAACACCACAATAAAAACCACACTTGATTCGGCCGCCCCCCTCATGCAGAGCAAAACTCGTACAATCAACAGGCAGCCCTGGCTGACCGGCCTGACCAAAGAACTGAGACAGGCTTCCAGGGTTACCGAGCGGAGATGGAAGAGAACCTACTCCACCGAGCACTTCAACGCATACAAGCAGTCCCTTGCCAGCTTCAAGTCCACGCTCTCTGCCGCAAAACAAACTTACTTCTCATCTCTCATATCCTCCCTGTCTCACAACCCTAAACAGCTCTTCAACACTTTCAATTCTCTACTCCATCCCACAGCACCTCCTCCCTCTCCTCTCATTTCTGTCGAAGACTTTGCCTCCTTCTTTAAGCAAAAGATTGATACTATCAGAGAAGGCTTTGGCCCGCAGCCCCCAATGCCCCTCTTAGCCACTCAGCCCTGTTCTTCCAAAACCAGCTTCACCACCATGACAGAAGATCAGCTCTCCACTCTCCTGTCAAGATCACACCTCACCACTTGCGCGCTTGACCCACTCCCGTCCCACCTCATCCCTAACCTTGCCACAGTCTTCATCCCTACTCTCACACACCTCTTCAACCTTTCACTTACAAATGGTGTCTTTCCTTCATCCTTCAAACATGCTTCAATCACCCCGATCCTCAAAAAGCCCTCCCTCGACCCATCCTCAGCGTCTAGCTATCGCCCGATATCTCTTCTCCCCTTCGCCTCAAAACTACTGGAACAGCATGTATATCTTGAACTGTCCTCCCACCTTTCCTCCTGCTCCCTCTTTGACCAGTTACAATCAGGCTTTCGACCGCATCACTCAACTGAAACTGCCCTAACTAAAGTCACTAACGACCTGCTAACCGCCAAGAGCAAGCGACACTACTCTGTCCTCCTTCTCCTGGACCTGTCTTCTGCCTTTGACACCGTAGACCATTCCCTCCTCCTACAGATTCTCTCATCTCTTGGCATCACAGACTTGGCCCTATCCTGGATCTCATCATACCTAACAGACCGAACATTTAGTGTCTCCCTCTCACACACCACCTCCTCACCTCGCCCCCTGTCTGTCGGTGTTCCCCAAGGCTCAGTCCTAGGACCCCTACTCTTCTCCATCTACACCTTCGGCCTGGGACAGCTCATAGAATCCCACGGCTTGCAGTATCACCTCTACGCCGATGACACGCAGATCTACCTATCTGGACCTGACCTCACCTCCCTACTGACCAAAATCCCACAGTGTCTGTCTGCTATCTCAGCCTTCTTTTCTGCTCGCTTTCTCAAACTGAACATGGACAAAACAGAATTCATCATCTTTCCCCACCTCATTCTACCCCTCCACCAGGCCTATCCATCAATGTCAATGGCTGCTCGCTTTCCCTAGTCCCACATGCTCGGTGCCTTGGGGTGATCATCGACTCTGCCCTCTCTTTCAAACCACATATCCAAGCCCTCGCCACCTCCTGCCGCCTCAAACTCAAAAATATTTCCCGGATCCGCTCATTCCTCAACCATGAAACCACAAAAACACTAGTGCACGCCCTTATCATCTCCCGCCTCGACTACTGCAACCTCCTACTGTCTGGCCTCCCCTCTAGCACTCTGGCACCACTCCAGTCCATCCTACACTCTGCTGCACGACTAATCCACCTGTCTTCCCGCTATTCCCCTGCCTCCCCACTATGCCAGGCCCTTCACTGGCTTCCTATTGCCCAGAGGCTCCAGTTCAAAACCTTAACCATGACAACAAAGCCATCCACAACCTTTCTCCTCCATACATCTGTGACATGGTCTCCCGCTACCTACCCACACGCAACCTTCGATCCTCTCAAGATCTCCTTCTCGACTCCCCCCTCATCTCTTCTTCCCACAACCGCATACAAGACTTCTCCCGGGCTTCCCCATACTCTGGAACTCTCTGCCGCAAAACATCAGACTTTCACCAACAACGGAGACCTTCAAGAAAAACCTGAAGACCCACCTGTTCCGACAAGCCTACAACCTGCAATGATCCTCAGTGTACTGAACCATCGCACAACCAGCTCTACCCTCTCCTAGTGTATTCTCACCCATCCCTGTAGACTGTGAGCCCTCGCGGGCAGGGTCCTCTCTCCTTCTGTACTTATGCGTCCCTTGTCTAGCACATGTTTATTGTATCTGTCTATATTTTTCCCCTTTTCATATGTAAAGCGCCATGGAATAAATGGCGCTATATAAATTAATATAATAATAATAATAATAATCTGATTTTGAACGGACTCTTCTGGACAATATAATTGCCAGCATGCCTATTTCAATTGAATCTACGCCATTGTAAATTAAACATTATTTCAAAAGATCTTTACATTGTTAATTACTTACAAGAAGCAAAATGAACGTAAACCCTGCTATAACTAAATAAGTAAAAAAGCAAAAGTGCATTTAAATAACACAGAGTTCTTAGTTACACTGTTTTTGACAAAAAAAAGCATAAAAGCCCATCCCACCATCGGCAAGGTGACCCTGATCGAGACGGTCCTACGCTGTTTAATAGTTAGAAACCTTACAATGTGTCAGAGTTGACCTCAATATGTAAATGGTCAGACAAAAGGACCGGGTCCCGACCTGTGGACACCAACATTGGGAAGCTATTTAAATCTAATTTCATGGAAGTGAGGCAATGCTCCGGCTTGCACAAAATGCAAAAATACGAAGAAAAAACACAAAAAATTGAGCTTGAGTTTAAATTCACATAAACCTAAGCTCAATTTTTTGGTGTTTTTTCTTTGCATTTTCTAATGGTGGGATGGCTTTTATGCTTTTTTTTTAATCACAAATAGTGTTTACTAATACCCTATGTTATATAAATGCACTTTTGCTTTTTTTACTTAATTAGTTAGAAAGGAGGGATATGATCATTTTGTTTCCTGTAGGTTTTATTTGATTAATGGCCGATGTGAACATGCGTTATGTGCTGCATGTATACCAACATAACCTCAATCACATTTTTTTTTTGTATTTTATGTTTAATTACTTATTAACTCTAATACTTTTACATTTTTTTTTGGCATTGATCTGTATTTATATATAATATTCTGCAACATATGTAATTTTGATATCTCAATTTGGCATTAGGTCAGTTATTGTGGCATGTATGTTAGGATGATAATCTCAAAACTTCACATTCCACGGATCATTTTACATGATTGGATTTTTATAACTCTGCAATATTAATGATTTGTCATTATATTTTCAATCAAATCCTGGCCATAACTAGTTTGATAATCTTAGAATAACAGTAACTTTGGGATGAAATGCACTTATGTCATGCTTCATATTTCTCTGTTATTACCGTTAAGGGTTAACGATACATTGCAAGGTTTTAATATAACACATGCTCGTTTTCATATTGGAATTTCTATGCAGGTTCAGATTCCAAGAGCTAAACATATTTAGTAGATTTTATCTGTCTGTCACTATGATTTAGAACATAGAGAGGGGGGTATTTTTACATTTAGCTTTTCCAGCTACTTTCTATTTAGTCTTGACTAATGATTTCTTTTTCTTTTTTTCCAGAGGTTCGTTATAACATCTGTTTTGCAAATGCTTTCCACTGTCATACTATTTCAATTACCCTGACACTAATTTACATAAGAAATGTTAAATACATAAATAATAGACAAGTAAAATTTATATGGAAAATATCTGAATATTATATACACGTAATAAAAAATACTGGGGCATTTATAACCCAATTATGCTATTATAGTGCATTAAGCAGATACCAATTTTGCTAGTAATTACTCTTTTTTAATATAGTTTATTATTTAGTTATATTAGTTACAACATTTAAATGCAAATGTAAGTAGATGATGCAGTTCTTATACTAATCATTGACATGAATGATGGTATATAAATGCACTGTACTGTGTTTATTAGGTTAATATAATGTGAAAATGGTCCTTAAGTGGAATCAAATGTCAAAATTGGCTAAATTAAATTCTCATAGCAAAATTCCATTACTACTAAAGCTTCATTAAATGGTCTGGATTGGTCATTCCAAAGTAAAAGAGTCTTAAACTGAAAAAGAAATGCTGTCTGATTAGAAGGGCAACTTAAAGCTCCTGCAAGCACTGTGAAAGGGCTACGCAACTACCGGTTCTATGAAAAATGCCCACAGGAAAAATGGCCAAAGAAAAAAGGCCACAGTCATGAATGCCCACAGCAAAATTGCCCACACAGAAAATTGCACATGGAAAATTGCCCAGAAAGAAAAGTGCCCACACATGGAAAATTGCCCACACGGAAAATTGCCCACATGGAAGGTTGGCCACATAGAAAATTGCCCACATGGACAAAATAACAATAGTTAAAAAAGTTTATTAAAGAGAGCTAAAGCTGTATTCACATGTGAAAAATTGGGCCTGCGTCAGTGCAGCCAGGGTCACACTGTACACAGGCTCTGGAGAGATATAACATATTACTGGTCAGCTGTGGTGTTAATAATGTTGTATCAGTACAGCCATGATCACACTATACACAGGCACTGCATCAATTTAACATGCAATAATCCAAAAGGAGAAGAATGCAGCACTCACCGGTTTCGTTTTAAAAAACCACAGTCCTTTATTAAGCCATCAAAAATATGGACAAGGTTTAAATTGGGTTAGGTACGTGCAGGCATGCAGTGAACAGAGCATTACTGTGGTTTAACTGGCGTTGGATCTCCTATGTGTCGTGGACTCAGAGGAAATTGTTTTCCACCAGTGAGTAGGTTTGCCTTAGTGCCATTCTTTTTCTTCCTATTTGTTTTTGCAGCAATTTAACATCTTACAGTTCAGGGGAGGGTGTGTGTGTAATAGTAATGTTATATGGGTACAGCCAGGGTCACACTGTGCACAGGCTTCAGAGTGATATAACATATTACAGGTCAGGGGAGGGAGGTGATAACATTATATCGGTTCAGCCTGGGTCACACTGTACACAAGCTCCAGAACAATATAACATATGGTGATAACTGTTGTTATTTTGTCCACGTGGGCAATTTTTATGTGTGAGCAATTTTCTGTGTGTGTAATTTTCTGTGTGAGCAACTTTCCATGTAGGCAATTTCCCAGTGAGCATTTTTATGGTCACACTCACCGCAACTATCATGTGCCTTTTCTAGCACTGGTGTCTCCTTATGTGGCAGAGAGGTCTTTGGGCAAAGTCAGGCTAACGGGTCCAGGTGTAGCTGCTTTCTTTATGTAACAACCCTGCTGGAATCACTGCATGGCCTCCCATCCACCACCTGCCTTATACACCAGTTTACTCACTACTCTGGGCCATGCTGTGAGTTCTGTCTTCTGCCGGCTCCATGCTGTGTACCTCATGTCTCCTGCCTGCTCTTTGCATACTTCCTAGCTGTGTGCATAGTGGGCAGCGCTGGCACTTCCTGGTTCTTATTGAGTCAGTGTGCACCTTCCTAAGGTGTCCCCAGCCAATTGCCAAGAGACCTCCGGTACTTAAGACATCCCACCCATAGGAGAATGCCTGAGCAATGGGTTCTCTCAGTCAGTACCTTGCTGCTGAGTTGCCAGGTCCTGTCCTGTTTTCTTCCTTCTCTGAGGGCTTTATACCCAGACCTGTTACTGTGCTTACATACCTTTGTCTATACCAGTGTTCCTTGCTTAGTCCGCCACCCTGGGGGCAGAATATCCAGGCATTCGTCCTTAGTTCTTGTTCCTGTACCTGACCTTGTCTGTACTCAGTCCTATTTCTGTGTCCGTTGTATCCTTGTCTGTAGCCTTTCCCACCTGCTGTGTGTATCCTTGTGTCTACTGTGGTTCTGCTCTGCTTGCCTACCTAGCGGCTCTGCTTTGTTCACCGCACCTAGTGGCTCTGCATGCCGCACCCAGCGGCTCTGCTCTGCTTGCTGCACCAGCGGCTCTGCACTTGCTCTGCCTACCTAAGGTTCTCCTCTGCACTTGCTCCGCCTACCTGCGGTTTGGCTCTGCACTTGCTTCGCCTACCTGCGGGTCGGCTCTGCACTTGCCCCGCCTACCTGCGGTTCAGCTCTGCACTTGTCCTGCCTATCTGTGGTTCTGCTCTGCACTTGCTCCGCTCCTTAACCCCTCTCTGACATTAGACGTACTATCCCGTCCATAAAACCCGTGCCATTCTGACCATGGACGGGATAGTACGTCATAGGCGATTAGCTGCGCTCCCGAGGGAGCGCAGCTAATCGCCGCCGGGTGTCAGCTGATTATCACAGCTGACACCCGTGACTGTGTGTCAGGAGCGGTCACGGACCGCTCCCGGCACATTAACCCCTTGCACACCGCGATCAAACATGATCGCGGTGTACTGGGGGCACAGGGGAGGATCGCGCAGTGTGGGGGCTCCCTGCGCGCCCCCTGAGACCCTCAGACCAGCGCGATGTGATCGCGCTGCTCTGAGGGCTTCCTCCCTCCCAGGACCCGGATCCAAGATGGCGCTGGGGTCCTGGAGGGAGGCGGCTTCCTCAGTGCCTGCCGAGAGCAGGCACTGAGAAGCCTGCTGCACTGCCTGAGCGATCGCTGGTGTGACAGAGTGCTGTGCACACTGTCACACCAGCGATCTGATGAAATACAGTGATGTCCCACCCTGGGACAAAGTAAAAAAGTAAAAAAAGTAAAAATAAACATGTGTAAAAAAAAATCCAAAAAAAAAAAAAAATATTCCCCAATAAATTCATTGCTTATTGTAAATAAAAAAAATAAAACAATAAAAGTACACATATTTGGTATCGCCGCGTCCGTAACGACCCCCCCTATAAAAATGTCCCACTAGTTAACCCCTTTTGTGAACCCCTTAAAAAATAAAAAATAAAAACGAAGCAAAAAATCAGTGCTTTATCATCATACCGCTGAACAAAAGTGGAATAACACGCGATCAAAAAGACGGATATAAATAAACATGGTACCGCTGAAAACGTCATCTTGTCCCGCAAAAAACGAGCCGTCACACAGCATCATGAGCGAAAAAATAAAAAAGTTATAGCTCGCAGAATAAAGCGATGCAAAAATAATTATTTTTTATATAAAATTGTTTTTATTCTATAAAAGCGCGAAAACATAAAAAAATGATATAAATGAGGTATCGCCATAATCGTACTGACCCGAAGAATAAAACTGCTTTATCAATTTTACCACACGCGGAACAATAAAAACGCCTCACCAAAAGAAATTCATGAATTGCTGATTTTTGTTCATTCTAACCTCCCAAAAATCGAAATAAAAAGCGATCAAAAAATGTCACGTGCTCAAAAATGGTACCAATAAAAGCGTCACCTCGTCCCGCAAAAATTAAGACCTCACATGACTCTGTGGGCCAAAATATGCAAAAATTATAGCTCTCAAAATGTGGCGATGCAAAAAACTACTTTTTGCAATAAAAAGCGTCTTTTAGCGTGACAGCTGCCAATCATAAAAACCGCTATAAATAGTAAATCAAACCCCCTTTATCACCCCCTTAGTTAGGGAAAAAAAATAAAATAAAAAAAATGTATTTATTTCCATTTTCCATTAGGGTTAGGGTTTCGGCTAAAGTTAGGGTTAGGGTTGGCGCTAAAGTTAGGATTAGGGTTAGAGTTTGGATTAGGGTTAGGGTTGGGATTAGGGTTGGGACTAGGGTTAGGGGTGTGTTGGGGTTAGGGTTGGAGTTAGAATTGGGGGGTTTCCGCTGTTTAGGCACATCAGGGGCTCTCCAAATGTGACATGGCGTCTGATCTCCATTCCAGCCAATTCTGCTTTGAAAAAGTCAAACGGTGTTCCTTCACTTCTGAGCTCTGCCATGCGTCCAAACAGTAGTTTATCCCCACATATGGGGTATCAGCGTACTCTGGACCCCAAGAGTTATTGTGAAATTTGTCCTATTTCTTCTGTTACCCTTGGGAAAATAAAAAACTGGGGGCGAAAATATTATTTTTGTAAAAAAAATAAGATTTTTTTGTTTTTACGGCTGTACATTATAAACTTCTGTGAAGCACTTGGGCTTCATAGCGCTCACCACACATCTAAATAAGTTCCTTGTGGGGTCTATTTTCCAAAATGGGGTCACTTGTTGGGGATTTCCACTGTTTAGGCGCATCAGGGGCTCTCCAAATGCGACATGACGCCCCCAGACCATTCCATCAAAGTCTGCAATCCAAAACGTCACTACTTCCCTTTCCGAGCCCTGACATGCGCCCATACAGTAGTTTTCTCCCACATATTGGGTATCAGCGTACTCAGGACAAATTGGACAACAACTTTTGGGGTCCAATTTCTCCTGTTACCCTTGTGAAAATAAAATATTGGGGGCGAAAAAAATCATTTTTGTAAAAAAAAAAAGGATTTTTTATTTTTTACGGCTGTGCGTTATAAACTTCTGTGAAGCACTTCGGGGTTCAAAGTGCTCACCACACATCTAGGTAAGTTCCTAGTGGGGTCTATTTTCCAAAATGGGGTCACTTGTGGGGGGTTTCCACTGTTTAGGCGCATCAGGGGCTCTCCAAATGCGACATGACGCCCCAGACCATTCCATCAAAGTCTGCAATCCAAAACGTCACTACTTCCCTTTCCGAGCCCTGACATGCGCCCATACAGTAGTTTTCTCCCACATATTGGGTATCAGCGTACTCAGGACAAATTGGACAACAACTTTTGTGGTCCAATTTCTCCTGTTACCCTTGTGAAAATAAAATATTGGGGGCGAAAAATCATTTTTGTAAAAAAAAAAAGGATTTTTTATTTTTACGGCTGTGCGTTATAAACTTCTGTGAAGCACTTCGGGGTTCAAAGTGCTCACCACACATCTAGATAAGTTCTTGTGGGGTCTATTTTCCAAAATGGGGTCACTTGTGGGGGGTTTCCACTGTTTAGGCGTATCAGGGGCTCTCCAAATGCGACATGACGCCCCAGACCATTCCATCAAAGTCTGCAATCCAAAACGTCACTACTTCCCTTCCGAGCCCTGACGTGCACCCATACAGTAGTTTTCTCCTACATATTGGGTATCAGCGTACTCAGGACAAATTGGACAACAACTTTTGGGTTCCAATTTCTTCTGTTACCCTTGTGAAAATAAAATATTGGGGGCGAGAAAATCATTTTTGTAAAAAAAAAAAAGGATTTTTTATTTTAAGGCTGTACGTTATAAACTTTAGTGAAACACCTGGGGGTTCAAAGTTCTCACCACACATCTAGATAAGTTCCTTGAGGGGTCTAGTTTCCAAAATGGTGTCATTTGTGGGGGGTTTCCACTGTTTAGGCAGATCAGGAGCTCTCCAAACACGACATGGCGTCCAGCCAATTCTGCGTTGAAAAAGTGAGACGGCGCTCCTTCCCTTCCAAACTCTGCCATGCACCCAAACAGTGGTATACCCCCACATATGGGGTATCAGTGTACTCAGGACAAATTGCACAATAACTTTGGAGTCTTGTTACCCTTGGAAAATAAAAATTCGGGTGAAAAGATCATTTTTGTGGAAAAAATATGATTTTTAAATTTTACGGCTCTACGTTATAAACTTGTGTGAAGCACTTGAGGGTTCAAATTGCTCACCAAAGATCTAGATAAGTTCCTTAGGGGGTCTAGTTTCCCAAATGGGGTCATTTGTGGGGGGTTTCCACTGTTTAGGCACATCAGGGGCTCTCCAATGCAACATGGCATCCAATCTCAATTCCAGCCAATTTTGGTTGGAAAAAGTCAAATGGTGCTCCTTCCCTTCCGAGCTCTGCCGTGCGCCCAAACAGTGGTTCCCCCCCACATATGGGGCATCAGCGTACTCAGGACAAATTGGACAACAACTTATGTGGTCCAATTTCTCCTGATACCCTTGGTAAAATAAAAAATTAGTGACTAAAAGATAATTTTTGTGGGAAAAAAATAGGATTTTTTATTTTCATGCCCGGGCATTATAAACTTGTGTGAAGCACTTGGGGGTTCAAAGTGCTCACCAAAGATCTAGATAAGTTCCTTAGGGGGTCTAGTTTCCAAAATGGGGTCACTTGTGGGGGATTTCCACTGTTTAGGCTCATCTGGGGCACTGCAAACGGAACATGACCCCATCAACGTCTGCATTCCAAAACGTTACTACTTCCTTTCCAAGCCCTGCCGTGCGCCCAAACAGTTTTCCACCCCACATATGGGGTATCAGCGTACTCAGGACAAATTGGACAACAACTTTTGGGGTCCAATTTCCTTGGGAAAATTCAAAATTTAGGACTAAAAAATCATTTTTGTGGAAATTTTTTTTTTTTTTTTTCACACCCAGGCATTATAAACTTTTGTGAAACACTTGGGGGTTCAAAGTGCTCACAACAGATCTAGATAAGTACCTTAGGGGGTCTAGTTTCCAAAATGGTGTCACTTGTGGGGGGTTTCCACTGTTTAGGCGCATCAGAGGTTCTCCAAGCGCGACATGGCGTCCAATCTCAACTCCAGCCAATTTTAGTTTGAAAAGTCAAACGCGCTCCTTCCCTTACGAGCTCTGCGTGTGCCAAACAGTGGTTTTCCCCCACATATGGGGTATTGGCGTACTCAGGAGAAATTGCATAACAACCTTATCTGTCCATTTTCTCCTTTTACCCTTGTGAAAATAAAAAAAAGTTTGTAAAAGATCATTTTTGTGGCTAAAAAGTTAAATATTCATTTTTTCCTTCCACGTTGCTTTAGTTCCTGTGAAGCACCTGAAGGGTTAATAAACTTCTTGAATGTGGTTTTGAGTACCTTGAGGGGTGCAGTTTTTAGAATGGTGTCACTTTTGGGTATTTTCTGTCATGTAGACCCTCAAAGTGACTTCAAATGAGAGGTGGTCCCTAAAAAAATGGCTTTGTAAATTTTGTTGTAAAAATGAGAAATCGCTGGTCAACTTTTAACCCTTATAACTTCCTAACAAAAAAAAATTTTGATTCCAAAATTGTGCTGATGTAAAGTAGACATGTGGGAAATGTTATTTCTTAACTATTTTGTGTGACATATTTCTGTTTTAAGGGAATAAAAATTCAAAGTTTGAAAATTGCTAAATTTTCAAAATTTTCGCCATATTTGCGTTTTTTTCAAAAATAAACGCAAGTTATATGGAAGAAATTTTACCACTAACATGAAGTACAATATGTCACGAGAAAACAATCTCAGAATCGCGAAGATCCGTTGAAGCGTTCCGGAGTTATAACCTCATAAAGAGACAGTGGTCAGAATTGTAAAAATTGTCCCGGTCATTAACGTGAAAACCACCCTTGGGGGTGAAGGGTTAAGGTTCTGCCTTGCTCCGCTTTGCTCTACTCCTTGCGATTCTGCCTTGCTCTGCTCCTTGCGGCTCTGCCTTGCTCTGCTCCTTGCGGTTCTGCCTTGCTCTGCTCTTTGCGGTTCTGCCTTGCTCCACAACCTGCGGCTTTTCTCTTTGCTCCGCAACTGGCAGCTCTGCTCTACTCCCGCTCCGCTCTCTGCAGTTCCAGCTCCACCAGTCTGAACAGGTCCCTTCCTGTTCCCATATATCTCTCATTCCAGTCTGTGTCTCTGTCCTTCCTGAACCAGCTCCAGCATCTCCAATCTGAACAGGTCTCTACCTGTTCCCTTGCTTCATTCATACCTGCCCATGCTTCTGTGCCTTCCAAGTCAGTTCCTGTCCCTTTTTGTCTCAGCCGTGCCCACCTGTCAGTGTCTCAGCAGCGCCCACCTGCCTGCCAGTGTCTCAGCCGTGCCGCCTGCCTGCCAGTGTCTCAGCTGTGCCTGTGAGCCGCCCGCCAGGGCCGTGGGGTACTTGGCGCCGAGCCGTTGATGTCTATGGGGAATGTCACGGGTAGCACAACTCAGTCCGTGGCCCTGGGGCTCACTGAAAAGGGGATATTTACAGGGGATTAAATGTTTGTGTAGTTTGTCGTGACGCCACCTGTAGTACCTGGTCAGGGTGACCAGCGCTGCTGTGCAGGTCCTCTGGAAGGGATGGTGTTGTGCAGCTTGATGTAAAGTCTCCTACAGGTGAGACTGTGTCCTCCCAGAGCAGGTAGATGAAAGGGAAAGCAATGGTGCAGGGGAGATGTAGCGAGTGGAGTGTGCGACGGAGTAATAATGCAGGAAACAGTTCTTGTGCAGTTTTAAAGGTTTACTCACAGTTCTGTCACCGGTAATACAGACGTCAGCCGGGCACTGTGTCCTTCCAGTGAGTAATCCAGCAACCCTCAGGTATATCGGTCACACTTCCAAAGACTCCCTTTATGTTCCTTTCCGGCTTCTTAGTGCTACACTCCTTACTCCTTCTCTGCACTCCCCTACCACAGAGCCCTCGGACGAGGTAGTATTGGATCCTTTCAGTTACCAGACCAGACCGGTGGTGTACCAAGCCACTCAGTATGAAGGTTCGGAACGTACTTGATCCCTGAGCTTCCTCCCGGTGAGAATATGGTAGCTAGTGGCCCTTGAAGAGTCCCACTAGACGCGGTGTTACTTATGGCGATGAACTGACCCACTAGTCTAGGAACCGTTTCCGATGTTTGCCTGGTCCTTCCTTCTTCAGGATGGGGGCACAGCTTCAATTGCTGTCTCTGCCCTGGACCCCTTCGCTCTCTTCAGCACGGCTCCTGAGGTAAACTTCAGAGGAGCTGCAGGCCAGCCCAGTACCCACGCTGACTGCCTGACTCGAAACTGAAACTCTAATCTAACACGGTGCAACCTAATGCTGCAGCAGGCTCCACCCACCACTTCTACACCCTTTACTAACCAGCCTGATGCTCAGCACTGGCATGATGTGTGTGGATGCGGTGATGGAGTCAATGGGGTGCTTCCTTCTTACCTGAGAGTCAGGTGTCACACCGCTGGGTGCGATGCAACATCTCTGTGGCGACTGGACCCTCAGGGCGCCACATTCCCCCTGGTTAAACACAGCACTCCCGGGCTGTAATAGAGTAAAGATGTTACATAAGAAACATACAAAAAATTTTATAATGCATAAACTTTTCAACGCATCATCCCTTTATGGGAGGCACTTCAGATTAAACGTTGCAAGAAAACACTTTTAATATTTACTTCAAAGTTCAAGTAAACATATTCTTGTGGAGGACCCACTCCAAACCTCCAACGGTGGTCCTGGGTGTGCTGCAAGACTTTTCTGGATCTCTGTAGCAGATCTCACTTTCGGCCACACCAAACGGGTTTTTTAACTTCTGAGGTAATTAAGTGAAACCAAGATGAGGCACCGAAGTGCTAACTATATACAAGGACAGTTTTTGGGCTGGCAGAGTCCTCAGCCACACAGTTCAGATACAAAAACATATTAGAAAAACATATGTAAAAATACTATTGATCAAAGCATGAAATCACACAGAAAAACTATTTACAGTTAATAGACCCTATCCGGGTTATTCATTTACTTAGCTGGGGCAACACCTGGTGGCTGTGCACGCACAGGGCCGTTCCTGTCCATGGGCACAGTGCCTAGCACCAGGGTCATTGACTCCACCGCTGGTGTCCGTATGGCTGGTGCACACTGGGCTGGTGGGGGTGTCAGTGGTTCCAGCAGGGTGTCATCATCTGCAGCAGGGATATCATCGCTGGTTACCTGAAGAGCCGGTTCACCCCGGTCCTCTAGGCCGCAGGGCCTGTCTTCCTCCTTCATCCCTGCCGGGGGACAGCTTTCCTCTGCTACAGGTACGGTGTCTGGTTTCGGGGTGGACCGGCGTTCTGGTCCGGGTGAGGCCTCCGCAGCCTCCTCTCCTGTCGCTGCGTCCTCGGCAGGGTCAGGTATGGCTCCTTCCGGATCAGCCTCCGGCCAGATCTCAGACTCTGCTTCAGGTGGCGCCGGTGGCAGACGCGCGGGCGGTGTAGGGAGCGGTCGGCTCTGCTGCAGCCACAGCTCCAGGGCCCTCCAGCTTCGCTCCATTTTCTCACTTCAGCGTGGTGCCGGGCCAGATACAGCAGGGCAGCATCCACTTCTTCTTCAATGGAGAGGGTCAGCTTCTCCAGGTCACAACGGATCTCTTCATCAGGAGGGGCCCGCTCTTTGGTATGGAGGCGGGGTTTTCTCTCCCTTCTTCTCCCACCATGGGGAATTAGGAGGCGGAAATCCATCGCTGATGGACATGTCCAGATATTGCAGTAACATTTGGGATAGGCGGACATTTCTTTCGCGCCACTGAGTGAGCGCACGCCCACGAAAGCACGCCCTCCTTCCTCACCAGCGCCTCAGGGCGCGAATATTGCGGCAAAATGGCGGCAAATGGCGGTAAATGGCGGCAAAGTCACAAAGATGGCAGATACAGTCTTTAGCACAAAAACAGTCCAATTCAGGCACACAGGACTCGCTTATAGCGAGCTTCAGAATCCTGTTCGTGACGCCAAAGGTGAGCCCCCGCCAGGGCCGTGGGGTACTCGGCGCCGAGCCCGTTGATGTCTATGGGGAATGCCACGGGTAGCACAGCTCGGTCCGTGCCCTGGGCGCTCACTGTAATGTGGATATTTACAGGGGATTAAATGTTTGTGTAGTTTGTCGTGACGCCACCTGTAGTACCTGGTCAGGGTGACCAGCGCTGCTGTGCAGGTCCTCTGGAAGGGATGGTGTTGTGCAGCTTGATGTAAAGTCTCCTACAGGTGAGACTGTGTCCTCCCAGAGCAGGTAGATGAAAGGGAAAGCAATGGTGCAGGGGAGATGTAGCAGAGTGGAGTGTGCGATGGAGTAATAATGCAGGAAACAGTTCTTGTGCAGTTTTAAAGGTTTACTCACAGTTCTGTCACCGGTAATACAGACGTCAGCCGGGCACTGTGTCCTTCCAGTGAGTAATCCAGCAACCCTCAGGTATATCGGTCACACTTTCAAAGACTTCCTTTATGTTCCTTTCCGGCTTCTTAGTGCTACACTCCTTACTCCTTCTCTGCACTCCCCTACCACAGAGCCCTCGGACGAGGTAGTATTGGATCCTTTCAGTTACCAGACCAGACCGGTGGTGTACCAAGCCACTCAGTATGAAGTTTCGGAACGTACTTGATCCCTGAGCTTCCTCCCGGTGAGAATATGGTAGCTAGTGGCCCTTGAAGAGTCCCACTAGATGCGGTGTTACTTATGGCGATGAACTGACCCACTAGTCTAGGAACCGTTTCCCGATGTTTGCCTGGTCCTTCCTTCTTCAGGATGGGGGCACAGCTTCAATTGCTGTCTCTGCCCTGGACCCCTTCACTCTCTTCAGCACGGCTCCCTGAGGTAAACTTCAGAGGAGCTGCAGGCCAGCCCAGTACCCACGCTGACTGCCTGACTCGAAACTGAAACTCTAATCTAACACGCTGCAACCTAATGCTGCAGCTGGCTCCACCCACCCACTTCTACACCCTTTACTAACCAGCCTGATGCTCAGCACTGGCATGATGTGTGTGGATGCGGTGATGGAGTCAATGGGGTGCTTCCTTCTTACCTGAGAGTCAGGTGTCACACCGCTGGGTGCGATGCAACATCTCTGTGGCGACTGGACCCTCAGGGCGCCACACCCGCCTGCCAGTGTCTAAGGCATGCCCACCTGTCTGCCAGTATCTCAGCCATACCCGCCTGTCTGCCAGTGTCTCAGCCATGCCCGCCTGTCTGCCAAGAGTACCAGCTGTGCCCGCCATAGTACCAATCATGCCTGTCTGTACTTGCCCTCACCTGTCACAGCGTTCTGTTCCCCAGTGGGATCAGCCGCCACAGCCAGACATCACCATAGAGTGGTACCTGGCAGCTACCTGCCGCACAAGCCTGACCTCACCATCAGAGGCTCCAGTGAAAACCAAGGTAGCTGCTTAGTCATGCCCCTTCCAGGGGTAGCCTGGTTTGTGGCACTGTGGGGCCACACCCCCCACGCTCACGCCATCCAACCAGGTCACGTGCATAACACTTTACATCATCTATAGCTCACCCATTGGTTAAAATAATTCCAAATAGATCTCTATTCACTTTGAAAATTGTGAAAAACTGCAAAAAAGACCAGCTAAATTAAATGGTGAATATGTTATGTCCAGTAAGCGGCAGCACAAACAACTGCATATCCTTCAGAAACAAGGATCCCACTCCCCAATAAAGATCCCATGTGAATCCACTAGTGGTGTTCCATTGCTGCTGATAGATATCAGCTTCCCTTCTCTAATCACCATAACTGTTGTAAATGGTTGCACACAAGAAAGTGGAGCAGCAATCAAATGACATCCACATGCTGCAGTTTTCTAGAAACTACATTAGACACATTAACCTTTGCTGACAGGAAAGGTAAGCGTGTTAACACCAACTGCTTGACTCAGGTATACATCATTCAAGCCCCTCAAGCACCTTCAATAGTCATGGGTTAAGCATGTACATGCATGGCAGATATGTTTCAGAAATTTCCCATGTTCCATACGTTGGGATTTTAAATATCTATACACATTTTACAAAAACAATCCTAATAAGAAATGTGAAATTATTGTAATAAGGTAAATGTTGTATTATAAAAAATGTAAAATGATTGTATTCACCAGTAACACAACCGAGTGGAACCTTAGTTGGTTACCATAACAAGTGAATTCCATGTTGACAGATTCTTGTTCTAAATTGGGCTGGGCAGACAATCTCTATAGTCGTGGCCAAAAATTTTGAGACTGACACAAATTTTGGTTTTAACAAAATTTTGCTGCTTTATTGCTTTTATGTCTTTTTGTTTCTATGGTTTATGCTGTACAATTATAAGCATTTCACATGTTTTACATTTCTATTGATACATACATCAAGTTTATATAAAAACTCCATATTTACCGTGTTGACCCTTACTTTTCAAAAATTCTGCAATTCATCCTGAAATGCTGGATATCAGCCTCCATGGCAAATACTGACTGATGGCAACCCAAGCTTACTTACTTACAAGTGCTTCAAGTTTATTAAAATTTCTGCATTTTTGTTTTTCCACCTCCATTTTGAGGATTAACCAGAAGTTCTTAATGGCATTAATATCTGTGAAGCTTCCTAGCCATAGACCCAAAATGCCAATGTTTTTTTCACTGAGCCACCTACTTATTATTTTTACCTTGTAACATGATGTTACATCATGCTGGAAAAAGTATTGTTCATCACCAAATTGCTCCAGGATCGCTGAAAGATTTTTTTCTTGGAGGATATTTAGATAACATTCTTTATTCATAGAAGTGTTCTTAGGCAAAATTGTGAGTGAGCCCTCACCATTAGATGAAAAGCAACCCCAAACATGACTGGTCTCAGGATGGTTTTCTATTGGCTTGACACAGGACTTATGGTAGGGCTCACCTTTTATTCTTTGGTCAATCATTCTTCCAGATGTCCCAAACAATCTAACCTCTGCACTAATCCGTACCTTCCACTCCCGACTCCAAGACTTCTCCCACGCTGCACCAATCGTCTGGAACGCTCTACCCCAAGAAATTAGGACCATCCACAATTTGCATAGTTTCAGGCGCTCCCTCAAAACGCATTTGTTCAGAGCGGCCTATCACGTTCACTAATCAAAGTCATTCTAGGTGTAAGTGTACGTGTGTAGCCCATTCACTATCTCCATCAATCCTTCACTCCCTCAAGATGGCTGGACCGTATATACACACCTGTACTTTGTATCTCCCCCACCTCATTGTAGCTTGTAAGCTCTCACGAGCAGGGTCATCTTATTTTGCTTTAATTATTGTGTTGTTAACGTTGTTACTTATGACTTGTGTTTTGAAACTGTTAAAATGTAAAGCGCTGCGGAATATGTTGGCGCTATATAAATAAAGATTATTATTATTATTAAAGGGGCTTCATCAAAAATTAAATGTACTCATGTCCCTGTAGTAAAATCCCTGTACTTCTTGCAAAGTTATTTTCTCTGAAAAAGTCCCCTTCAATTCTGTTTTGGACATCTGGAAGATTGATTGTCCAGACAAAAATAAAGGCGAACTCTACCATGAATAAAAGTATTCTGAAACCATTCAAGTGTGTTTTTTCATCCAATGGAGTGGGCAAAATCACAATTTTTCTAAGAACACTGCCGTGAATATAGAATTGTATCTAAACGTCATTCAAGAGCAATTTATTACAATTATCATGGAGCAATTTGGAGATGAACAATGCTTTTTGTTGCTCAACATTATGAGGCACCATGGACAAGAAACTCCCAAGATTTCAACCCCATTAAAGTAGGTGGACAAACACTGAAACTGTGATAAATTCCAAGCACTGATTAGGCAGTAATGGGTTGTCATCAGTCAGGAGTTGGCCCAGAAGCTGAAATCCAGCATGCCAGGGAGAACTGCAGAAGTATTGAAAAATACATGTCAACACTGTAAATATAGATTGTTTGCATAAACTTTACAATAAAAGTGTAAAAACTTACGAAATGCTTAAAATTGTACTTCAGTAACCATAGAAACATCTGAGTAGAAGATCTAAAAACACTGAAAAAGCAAACTTTGTGGTAAACCAAATTTATGTCAGTCTTAAAACTATTGGCCAAGCCTGTATATTCCCTGTATAAACTAGATGTGTGAATTGGACATACGTAGTTCAGGTGCTGTGGTCGTTCTCTTTCCAAGAAATATCATTACTATTGATGAGCGAACGTGCTCGCCACTACTCGTTACTCACCCGAGTATGACTGTACTCGGTGTACTCGGTGTACTGGAGCTCGGGTCTCCGTCCTGCAATTTTGGTGCTCTTTAGAGCCCCAATGAACATGCAGGGATTGTCAGCCATGCACTGAAATGCCGCAGCCATCTTTGTTGTGGTATTACAGTGTTTGGCTGCCAGCACAGCATCATCAGGTCTATAAGAGACCGGACGCCGCCCTGCTCGCGCATTCA
>JARQOD010000001.1:309337094-309455913 GCA_033576555.1 Oophaga sylvatica
TCCCAGTAACCAGGGGGCCTCTTGTCCTTTTGGCTCTTTTCCTCTGCTCCACCCGGGTTCCAGCACAGCCCGGGGGTCCTCGTTATTTGCTTGGGGCTCTTGTCCTTCTGCTCCCCGCCTTCCATACCTCAACTTTCTCCGCGTCCTTTGGCCTCGTGCCCCAGTTCGGTACCCCGGTCCAGCAAGTCTGGGGGCCTTGGTAGGCTTTGACACAGGTACCCCCTTTTTTAAAAACCGTGTCCCAAACGTCAGCTGGCCCGGGGTTTCCATTCTTTTTCCCCTTTTTGCCCCCCGGGTTCCAAGCCGCACTGGCCTCGTACTTGAGGGTCTTGTCCCTTTTTTAACCCGCCGGGTTCCATACCGCAAGGGGTTCGGGGAATTTTAAAAAACCGAAAGACCACCCGAAAAATGAAAACCCCGGGACACGAGCATAAACCAACCCCCCTGAACACCATCAAAAAGGAAAAAAAATTTTACCCAGAAAAGATCACCAACAGACAAAAATTTTAGACAAACTACAAGATACAGAACAAAGACAGAAAACAATAAGCAAAAGAAAAAAAAGCAGAAGAACATGAAAAAAAGCCAAAATGAAACAAAATATATGCTAAAAAATTAGAACAAAGAAACAACAGTGTATGGGGTACCTTCCCCTCGGGGCCCCCCGGAAAACCTGCTGCTGCAAAAAACGACGGGGACAAATACTGTTGTAATTTAAATCTTTTGACAGCAAAAGGGAAGGGAAGAAAAATTCATACTTTTAAGATTACAAGTACAAAATCTCTGTCACAAATAAAAATAGAAGAAGAGAAGAGGAAGACATAAGAAGTAGAATATGAAAAGAATAATATTTAATAAGAACAATATGATAATGTTAAAAAAAATAATAAAGAAGTTTAAGAAAAAAAAGAAGGTGAAGGAAGATAATTTGACAAAGATGATGTCTGAAGATTATAAAAAAAAAGTGTGGAAAAAAGTTAAAAGGGTCAAGAGCATGGAAGTTGTGAAACAACTTTTTTCCAAAAAAAAAAAAAGGTTTAAAAAACATTGAAAATTTTCGAAAACCGAACTTTTTAAAAAAAAAAAAATTATAATGCACCCTTTTGGAGGGTTAAACATTATCCTTTTAATGTTCCTCAACCCCCCCAATACATTCTCATTACTCTTTGTTGTTTTCCTTCATGTAAATTTTACCAACAAGCCAAAAGGGGTTTTTTTTAATTCGATATTTTGTTCCCAAAATTTTACTTTGGATTTCCGGTACGTAGGGGGGTATGCCGAATTTTGGGATACATCGACATTCCGCCGATATTTTTGATATCGAAATTTTTCTCAACTCTATCATCATAATCATTACAAATACAAAATTTTTTCAAAGGGGCTCGCTACGGGGGGTAGGGGGTCTCACTCCTAGCATTATTGCCATTTTATTCCTACATGCAGTCTCCAGTTTTATTTTATTTTTTTTTTTGGGGGGGAGAAAAAAACAACATTTTTAAAAGACGGAAAAAACCAACTTAAAAAATTTCGTTAGCAATCCCAAAAAAATTGCCCGGGGGCAATCATAGTTTTTCCTCCATAGTTCAGTAGAAATGTCCATATTTTTTTAAGCATTCAACACATAAACTTTACTGCCTTACCACTCAACGGAATAATTTAAAGGATTCCATTCCGGTGCACAGAATTCTGTTTTTCAGCTTTAAATTTTTTGTTCACTTCAAAAAAAAAGGATCCTTTAAATTTTTCCTACAAAAGGAAATTTGCTCTTTGCATTAAAAATTTTTATTTTTCCCTTCTCCCTAAAAACTTAAAGAAGTAAAACGGGATCAATGTTCTTTTAATGTATGTGTAAAAAAAGGGGGTCTTGAAGAAAACTACCTGAACCCCAGGGGGGAGGAGGTGACTGTGTTGCTTCCAATGAGAGGCCCATGACACCATGAACAAGGGGTAGGGAAAAAGTATATTTTTCCAAGCAATAAGCCACCTGAAAAAAAGTTCTAACTACACATGAAAAAAAAAACTGATTGCCGTGATATATGTAACATGAAAAAAAATCCAAGGGTTGTTCTAAAATATTTTCGTTTTAACAATGTTTTTATTTTTTCACAAAATTACAAAGTCTAACAATGTCCCAGTACAATCTTTTTCATATTAATTTTAAAAATTATTCTTTATTCTCTTTTTTTTTATTATTTTACAATAAATTGTATTGCGTTTTACCCAACTCATATACAGTGGGAAATAATATTTGATTCACGCAATTTAAAAATTTCCCACCCACAAAAAAGGGAAATTTAAAATTTTTTTGAGTACACTTCAACTGTAAAAGACAAATTTAAAAATAAAACCCCGAAAACCACAATGTATGTTTTTTTTAAACCCTTTACCCCAGGGTTTTTCATGTTAATCCCCGGGGGAATTTATACAATTTGCCCCTGCCCCCTTTTTGGGGTTAAACCTAAAATTTTAAGGGGGTTGGCGTTTTGGGTTGTTTTTTGGCGACAAATTTACTTCACGTTTTGGGGGAAAATTTTTTTTCCGATAAACTTGCTTTATTTGTAAAAAAAAGGAAATTTGGAAAAATTTTAAATGAAAAGATAGCCACACAGACTTTTTAAAAAATAACATTTCCCACATTTACTTATTTACACAAATTGGAACCAAATTTTTTTTTTGTTAAAAAGTTAAAGGGGTTTAAAATTGCCCCAACGATTTCTCATTTTTCCCAATTTTTTCGGGGCCAATCACTTTTTTAAGCACTTAAAGGGGCTTTTGTAGAAAATCCCAAAAGTAACCCCATTCTAAAAGGCCCACTGAAGGTGCTCAAAACCACTTAAAAAAATTTATTAACCCTTAGGTTTTCACAGGAATTTACTTTAGATTCTTTTTTTTTTTTAAAGGTAAAGGGGAAATTGGACCCCAAAAGTGTTTGAAATTTTTTCCCCCAAAACAAAAACCCCATATGTGGGGGAAAAATTTTTGGGGCCGAAAACTCAGGGGGAAGGGGGTGCATTTGATTTTTTAATAAAAATTTGGGTGGGAAATTTAATCAACCCATGCCTTTTACCTAAACAGGGAAACCCCCCCCAATTCTAACTCCCCAACCCAACCCCCCTCCCCCTGTTACAACCGGCCCGGGGTTTGCGCTGCCCCATTTTGGCCCCTCCCCGCTCCTCCCCCCAAGGGGTCCTGTAACTCTGAAGGGGCCCCCCCAATCCTTGCTCTTGTCGCCCCCTTTTCGTCCTTCTGCTTCCTCCCTTTACTTTTCCCGGCTCATGCCACGGGGCCTCTGGGGGAATGTTAGGACCAAAAGGGGCTTCCCTCGGTTTTTTTAAAAGGCCCCGGATTTTTAAAAAATTTCAATTAACCAATGGCATGCACTTTTACTTTTCTGGCCACTCCGCCATAAGGGTGCCGGGGAACAACCTACCTTGCAAAAAACCCCTTCTGTCCTTGCTCTGTCTGCGCTGTTTTTAGTATTTCCGTTTCCCCAGAAAATCAGTGACCTCTGTTCGACTACCTAGACGACATCTGTACCTATACACTCAGTGCCATCCTGTTCCGCACCTCGCCACTCATCCAAACTTGTGGACAAAGCTAAAGATGCTGGAGACAGCTTCCTACCATCTACCGGAAACCTGACTTTCCTCGCCAGAGCCAGCTTCACCTCATATACCCGGTGTCCGCCGGTCAGCTCCACTATACTGTAATATCTCCTTTTCCCCGTTTGTCCCGCTGGGACAGCGCCACGGGTCCAAGGTCTAACTGGAGGTAGCACCTGTGTCCCCCAGGTATTCGATTCTGGTTCAGTTCGAGGGACCTTACTACGGATACCTTGGGCTCACTAGTTAGGCCTCTTTGGAGCCCCCCGGCTGAGTCTCGAGGTTCCACTCAAAAATAAAAAATGAATGTGAACTTCATCACCTGTGTCTCCGCTTTCCTTTCGTTACGATCGCTCTGACATGCAACCCACTGGATCCCAAAACCTCTGACTGGAGCTTTGCCAAGAGGTGACCCATCTAATGGATCACAGGATAAAGATCATGACTTATCTTCACAGCTTGTCTCTCGCATGGATTCCCTGATGTCCCAGTGCGACCGACTCGTCTACCGGCACCCAGGTACCCATCCTGCACGGCAAGTAGAGGTCCTCGCCTTGCAGCCCCCACACCGCTTCCATGGCGACCCACTCAGTTTCGGGTTTCATCAATCAGTGCACACTACACCTTTGAAATCCTGGGGCATATGTTTGCTTTCGACAGAGCCAAGGTGGGCTTTATAATGTCACACCTTGCCGAAAGGCTCTCGCCTGACTGAACCCTCTATGGGTGAGAGGGACCCCTTGGTTAATTATCTCCAGTCTTTTCTAGAAGCGTTTCGCAGGACCTTCGAGAACCTGGTCATGTTACGTTGACAGCTTCCACCCTGCTCCGCTTACATCAAAGAATGCTCACGGTGGCTCAGTATGCTGTTCGGTTCTGCACTCACTTCCGAAATTATCCTGGAACAATGAGTCCTGTTGGCTACTTCTGGAGGGGTTGTTGGGAAGAATCAGGGATGAGCTGGCGGGACGGGACAGGTCTACACTTGGATGTCTGATACTTTTGCTACCCGAATAATATCGTTTCAGGAACGTTCAAAGGAAATCAAATGGGACAAGAGGTCCTACCATCCTTGGGGTCTATTTCTCCCAAGTCGGTAATCTTGTCTTCCTCCCCTGAAGTCATGGAAGTTGATTGTGTAAGTTTGGCCAGCTGCCGCAAGGAGGCACGCTGCAAAGAAAGAAGTTGCTTCTACTGTGGTAGTCTTGAGCATCTGATTCTACCTGTCCTAAGAGGTCGGAAAACTTCAGTGCCTAGTTTGGTTGGAAAGGCCACCCTAGGTAGAGAACGTCGCTCTCCATCATTGCGAATCTCAGTTCCATGTCCTTTGGAGCAATAAAATTCTCAACTCTGTTTACTGGATTCTGGAGCTGCAGGGAACTTCATCCAGCATGCTGTTGTGGATCATACCGCTTACCAGTCCAGTGTCTTCCTGATCTGTTACGGGTGACCGCCGTAGATGCAAACCACTGACCGAGCCCGTCCAGTTTCAGACGACCTGTGGAACTGCAGGTATGTCTAAGCATGCTGAAAGAATCCATTTTTATGTGTACCCCGGTTTGTCTTGCTTTTAGGGTTTACCATGGGTTCAGGTGCATGAACCGCCTAAATGGAGAACTGGAAGGTTTTGCGTTGGGGAGATAGCTGCATGAATCGATGCCTAACCGGATTCAACCTGTTTCGCCTCCATTCAACCAGTTGCCCTGCCAGGGTTGCCTTCCTCTTACTGGTCCTTCTCTGATGTCTTTGGGAAAAAAAGGCTGAGAGACTACCTCCACACAGGTCGTATGATGTTTGATAGATCTTTTTTCCCGGAACATCTCCTCCCGTGGGAGAGTTTATCCTCTTTCTCAGCAGAGACTCAGGCCATATCGGACTAAATCCAAGAGAACCTGGCAAGAGGATTTATCTGAAAGTCATCTTCACCGGCAGAGCAGGATTCTTCTTGTGAAGATGGATCCCAGCGGCCTGTATTGACTACCGGGGCCTAAACCAATCATTGTAAAAAACAGGTCTCCATTACCTTTTTTTCAGAGCTGTTTGATCGTCTCCGAGGGCCAAGATTTCACCAAATTGGATCTCAGAGGGGTCTACAACCTGATCCGAATCCGAGAAGGAGACGAATGGGAATACAGCCTTCAACACCCTGATGGCCACTACGAATTCCTGGTAATGCCGTTTGGCCTAAGCAATGCACCCGCAGTCTTTCAGGAATTTGTTAATTACATTTTCAGGGGTTTGCTCTATACTTGTTCGTTGTCTACCTGGACGACATTCTGCTCTACTCTGCAGACTTGGCCTCGCACCGGAGGCAAGTACCCTGATCTTACAAAGACTCAGAAAAGAACAGGCTTTATGCCAAATTTGAGAATGCCTCTTTGAGCAATCCTCTTTGCCTTTCCTGGGTACATTGTATCTTCCACAGGATTAAAGATGGACCCAAAGAAGTTGTCTGCCATTCTCAAGTGGCCTTTTCCATCGGGGCTAAAAGCCATAAAACGTTCCTGGGGTTCGCCAACTACTACTGGCAATTCATTCCACATTTTCCACCCGAGTGGCGCCCATCACAGCTTTAACCCGGAAAGGTGTAATCTCCAAGGATTGTCCTCCGAGGCAGAAAGGCCTTTGTTTCTCTCAAAAAAGCCTTTGCCTCGGCACCGTTCTCCATCGTCCAAATTTTAATGAGCAATTTTTTTCTTGAAGTAGACGGTTCCTCCATAGGTGCAGGAGCAGTTCTCACCCAGAAATCGTCTTCCAGTCGGATGATCTCCTGTGTTTTTTTCCAAGGTTTTTCCCCCGCAGAAAGGAACTATTCTGTTGGAGATCGGGAACTGTTGGCTATCAAATTAGCTCTACAAGAATCGAGACATCTTCTTGAGGGAGCTCTTCACCAGGTAGTCATATTCACCGATCATAAAAACCTTGCCTACTTCCAATCCTCAAAAAAACACCATAAAAAACTTTTTAGCAAAAACAAATCATGAAAAACAGTCTTACCAAGTCTGATCAAATGACCAAATGCACTAGCAGGATGCAGCAGGCTCCCATAGATAAAGGCTGGAAAAGCACAGGTGCTTACCACTGATAAGAGCAGCCACCCTATCACAAAAATAGTGATGATGAAGGTGTTAACTGCTTAGTGGGAAAAAATCACACAAATGTAAGTGCACCCTGCAAAAAATGATAAAAAGACTTGGTAAGACTGTTTTTCATGATTTGTTTTTGCTAAAAAGTTTTTTATGGTGTTTTTTTGAATTTATGTCTAGTTAGTGACTCGCAAAAATGGGGACCCTTGACGTTGGGTTGCGAGCTTATCTGCTTTGGCCAAAATAGTAACTAATACCTCATTTGATGCATTTATCATATGCATCATTTTTTTGCACTTTTTATCATTTTTTGCAGGGTGCACCCAGGCTCCTTTTTGTTGGCTTGGTTTATTGTGTTGTGCACATTCAGTGCTGACCAGCCCACCTTCCATCATAGGCGTTTAAAAAAGGCTGTTATCCAGACACTGTGCATGACATTTATGTCCTAAGCAACTTACATTTGTGTGATTTTTTCCCACTAAGCAGTTAACACCTTCATCATCACTATTTTTGATAGGGTGCGCTGCTCTGATACAGTGGTAAGCACAGTGCTTCCTTTCCACCTTATCTATGGATGCCTGCTGCCACCTGCTAGTGCATTTGTCATTTGATCAGACTTGGTAAGACTGTTTTTCATGATTTGTTTTTGCTAAAAAGTTTTTTATGGTGTTTTTTTTTAATTTATGTCTAGTTAGTGACTCGCAAAAATGGGGACCCTTGACGTTGGGTTGCGAGCTTATCTGCTTTGGCCAAAATAGTAACTAATACCTCATTTGATGCATTTATCATATGCATCATTTTTTGCACTTTTTATCATTTTTTGCAGGGTGCACCCAGGCTCCTTTTTGTTGGCTTGGTTTATTGTGTTGTGCACATTCAGTGCTGACCAGCCCCCTTCCATCATAGGCGTTTAAAAAGGCTGTTATCCAGACACTGTGCATGACATTTATGTCCTAAGCAACTTACATTTGTGTGTTTTTTCCCACTAAGCAGTTAACACCTTCATCATCACTTTTTTGTGATAGGGTGGCTGCTCTTATCAGTGGTAAGCACCTGTGCTTTTCCAGCCTTTACCTATGGGAGCCTGCTGCATCCTGCTAGTGCATTTGGTCATTTGATCAGACTTGGTAAGACTGTTTTTCATGATTTGTTTTTGCTAAAAAGTTTTTTATGGTGTTTTTTTAATTTATGTCTAGTTAGTGACTCGCAAAAATGGGGACCCTTGACGTTGGGTTGCGAGCTTATCTGCTTTGGCCAAAATAGTAACTAATACCTCATTTGATGCATTTATCATATGCATCATTTTTTGCACTTTTTATCATTTTTTGCAGGGTGCACCCAGGCTCCTTTTTGTTGGCTTGGTTTATTGTGTTGTGCACATTCAGTGCTGACCAGCCCGCCTTCCATCATATGCGTTTAAAATAGGCTGTTATCCAGACACTGTGCATGACATTTATGTCCTAAGCAACTTACATTTGTGTGCTTTTTTCCCACTAAGCAGTTAACACTTTCATCATCACTATTTTTGTGATAGGGTGGCTGCTCTTATCAGTGGTAAGCACCTGTGCTTTTCCAGCCTTTATTACGGGAGCCTGCTGCATCCTGCTAGTGATTTGGTCATTTGATCAGACTTGGTAAGACTGTTTTTCATGATTTGTTTTTGCTGAAAAGTTTTTTATGGTGTTTTTTTGAATTTATGTCTAGTTAGTGACTCGCAAAAATGGGGACCCTTGACGTTGGGTTGCGAGCTTATCTGCTTTGGCCAAAATAGTAACTAATACCTCATTTGATGCATTTATCATATGCATCATTTTTGCACTTTTTATCATTTTTTGCAGGGTGCACCCAGGCTCCTTTATGTTGGCTTGGTTTATTGTGTTGTGCCATTCAGTGCTGACCAGCCCGCCTTCCATCATAGGCGTTTAAAATAGGCTGTTATCCAGACACTGTGCATGACATTTATGTCCTAAGCAACTTACATTTGTGTGCTTTTTTCCCACTAAGCAGTTAACACCTTCATCATCACTATTTTTGTGATAGGGTGGCTGCACTTATCAGTGGTAAGCACCTGTGTTTTTCCAGCCTTTATCTATGGGAGCCTGCTGCATCCTGCTAGTGCATTTGGTCATTTGATCAGACTTGGTAAGACCCTACCTCCAATCCTCACAAAGGCTGAATCCTCGTCAGGCCTGGTGTGCCTTGCTTTTTCCTCATTTTAATATTGTCCTTCATTTCCGTCCAGCTGACAAAAACGTCAAGGCAGACACACTCTCCAAAGCCTTTTTGCCTCCTGAGCTGGAGGAGGAACCTCAGCACATTATTAAACATTCAAGGTTAGTGTCAGTTGCCTCCATTGATCTTGCCTGGCTTCCCCCAGGGAAAACTCTCGTGACCACCTCGGAACGTAATTGTGTCCTGCGGTGGGGTCATTCTTCCAAGTTGACTGGCCACGCCGGTCAGAAAAAGACTCTGCAACTCATCACCCGTTACTACTGGTGTCCTACCATGGGTAAGGATATCCAGGAGTACGTCGCAGCCTGTCCTTCATGTGTCCGTAACAAGACTGATAAACATCTACCAGCCGGTAGGCTTCTGCCTCTTCCATTCCGTCCGCTCCCTGGCAGCACATTGCGATGGATTTCATCACGGATCTTCCCATTTCTTCCGGCTGTTCAGTGGTATGGGTTGTGGTGGACCGCTTCTCTAAGACGGCTCACTTTGTTCCGCTACCTGGCCTCTCGTCTGCTCCAGAACTTGCGGATCACTTCATTCAGCACATCTTCCGTCTCCATGGTTTGCCTCTCTACATCATGTCCGACAGGGGCGTCCAGTTCACCTCAAAGTTCTGGAGAGCAGTCTGTAAACTGGTAAAAATTTAACTAGATTTTTCTTCGGCATACCATCCCCAGTCCAATGGGCAAGTGGAAAGGATCAATCAAATCCTGGCCGCTTGGTCAATGCACACCTCAACGACAGGGTAGAAATGCTGCCCTGGGCGGAATTCTCCTACAACAACCAAGTAAGTAAATCTGGAAAATCTCCCTTTCAGATTATGTTTGAACTCCAACCCGGAATTCCTCTTCCTATCTCTGGACCGTCTGGTGATCCGGCAGCTGATACCTTTACCAAAGAGTTCTCGAAAGTTTGGAAAGATAAGAAGACTGCTTTGGAGATAGCCTCTCAACATATGAAAGGCATGCGGACAAAAAGCGCCTGGATGCTCCCACCTTTCGCCCCGGAGACAAGGTATGGCTCTCCTCCAAGTACATCTGTCTGAAGTTGCCTTCGTACAAATTGGGTCCCTGTTTCATTGGGCCCTTTGAAGTCTTGAGACAAATCAACCCGGTCTCTTACAAACTGAAATTGACTACTTCCTTACGTGTGCCTAACTCCTTTCATGTTTCCCTCCTCAAAGCAGTAGTTTGGAGTCCCTTCTTTAAGGGCTCGGGTACCACTCCAGATCCTGTCTCTGAGGATGATGTTTTTGAGGTAAAAATATTTTGGCCACTAAGAAAGTAAGGGGTAGGACCTATTACCTGGTGGAATAAAAGGGCTTTGGTGGTGAGGAGAGGTCTTGGGAGCCTAAAGAGAACATCCAGGCCCCTCTCCTTCTTAAAAAATTTCACACAGGCTTGAAAAAGAGGGGGCGTTAAGAGACTGTTACACCGGGTCCCGGTTCTGGCGCTGACCCCAATTCTGGCCCCTCATCCGCTCCTGCTCCCAAGGCTGCCTCTGTAACTCTGCGAAGTCCCTGTCAGGATCCTTGCTCTCTGTCTGTCCCTTGGCGTCTTGCTGATGCTTCTCTCTCCTCTAATTCCTGGCACGCTGCCAGCAGGCCTCTAGGGAGAATGCTTAGGACACGAGCGCGCTTCCCACTGGTTTCTTAAAGGGACAGCACACATTTTTTGAAAATATCAATTAAACCAATAGCAGCGCACTGATTACTATTTCAGGCAACTCCGCCATAGGGGGAGTGCTGGAGCAACGAGTGTCTACTCTTTCTAAACCCAATTCTGTCTTTGCTCTGTCTGCGCTCTTATAGCATTCCATTTGGCACTCTGCTTATACTGTTTGTTTCCGCAGAATATCAGTGACCTGTTGTTTTCGGCTATCCTAGATGACATCTGTACCTATACACTCAACTGCCATCCTGTTCCGCCACTCACCATCCAAACCTGTGGACAAAGCAAAAGTTGCTGGAGCCAGCTTCCCACCGTCTACCCGTAACCTGACTATCCTTACCAGAGCAAGCTTCACCTCATATACCCGGTGTCCGCCGTCAGCTCCACTATATCTGTAATATCTGTTTTCCCATTTTTCCACTGGGACAGCTGCCACATGTCGGAGGTCTAACTGGAGGTAGCACCTGTGTCCCCAGGTATTCCATTCTGGTTCTGTTCGAGGGACCTTACTACGGATACCTTGGGCTCACTAGTTACGCCCTCTTCGGAGCCCCCAGGACCGAGGTCTCGAGGTTCCACTCAAAAAATAAAAAACGAATATGAACTTCATCACCTGTGCCTCCCTTCCATTCGTTACAACCCCTAACCCTAATCCCAACCCTAACCATAACTCTAACCACAAACCTAACACTAACACACCCCTAACCCTAATCCCAACACTAACACTAATCCCAACCCTAACCATAATCCCAACCCTAACCCCAACTCTAACCCTAGCCCTAACTTTAGCCCCACTCTAACCCTAACTTTAGCCCCAACCCTAACCCTAACTTTAGGCCCTACCCTAACTTTAGCCCCAACCCTAACCCTAACTTTAGGCCTAAACCTAATGTGAAAATGGAAATATATTAATTTTATTTAATTTGTTATTTTCCCTAACTAAGGGGGTGATAAAGGTGGGTTTGGTTTACTATTTATAGAGGGTTTTTATGTTTGGCAGCTGTCACACACTCAAAGATGCTTTTTATTGCAAAAAATAGTTTTGGCATCATCACATTTTGAGAGCTATAATTTTTACATATTTTGGCCCACAGAGTTATGTGAGGTCTTGTTTTTTGCAGGAAGAGTTGATGTTTTTATTAGTACCATTTTCGGGCACATGACATTTTTTGATCGCTTTCTATTCCGATTTATGGGAGACAGGATGAGCAAAAACCAGCAGTTCATGAATTTCTTTTGGGGGGGTGTTTACACCGATCTGCATGTGGTAAAATTGATAAGGAAGTTTTATTATTCAGAAACAGTTCAATTACAGCGTTACCTCAATTATATCATACTTTTTGTTTTGGCGCTTTTATATAATAAAAACTATTTTATAGAAAAAATAATTATTTTTGCATCGCTTTATTCTGAGAGGTATAACTTTTTTATTTTTTTGCTGATGATGCTGTATGGTGGCTTGTTTTTTGGGGGACAAGATGACGTTTTCAGCGGTACCATGTTTATTTATATCCTTTTTTTGATCGCGTGTTATTCCACTTTTTGTTCGTGGTATGATGATAAATCATTGCTTTTTGCCTTTTTTATTATGTTCACTAAAGGGGTTAACTAGTGGGACAGTTTTATAGGTTGGGTTCTTACGTACGCGGTGATACCAAACATGTGTACTTTTTATTGTTTATATTTTTTTTATTCAAATATTTATTTAGTGATAGAATAAATAATGATTTTTTTAAATTATTTTTTTAAATATTTTTACAATTATTAATTTTTTTTATTAATTCTTACTTTTACACTTTGTGCCACTATGGGACAATCATTTTGTACAGGCTGATTGCTTCTATAGCATGCAGATGAAGCAGCATCTGCATGCTACTGAAGCTGTCAGCGCTGTAGCCTCTGTGCACTAACCTGTGAGACTTCCTGACATGCACTGCACATGACAGGAAGTTTCACTGCTCTGGAGACCCGGATGTCTTCATGACAACATCGGGTCTCCATGGCAGTGATCGGGACCCCTCGTGAGCACGGCCGATCGTTCATGACGTACTATCTCGACCAGGGGCAGAAAGGCCCAGGTCACATGGATGGGATAGTACATCTAATGTCAGAAAGGGGTTAAATAATTAAATTGCATTTTATTGCATGAAATAAGTATTTGATCACCTAACAACCAGCAAGAATTCTGGCTCTCATAGACCTGTTAGTTTTCTTTAAGAAGCCCTCCTACTCTGCTCTCATTACCTGTATTAATTGCATCTGTTTGAAATCGTTATCTAGTATTGCAAAAATAGAAATAGAAAAATACAAAGCAGCACTTACTATATTGGTGGTGCAGTAGAGTAGTGTCCTCTTAGTAAACTCCTGGATCCTGTATGTAGGGTACAGTTGTGCAAAGCACAGGGGCAGTTTGTCCCATACGCTCATCTGTCCACTGCTCTGTGACGTCACATCAGCTCCGCCCCCCTCTTTCATCCACACCGTGCTTTCTACACCGCTTCTGGCCGGAAGTATTTTTGCAATACTATCCTGCATATGAGGCACTACTGTTTTTCTATTGCTCTAGGGTGAGTAATATAGGTGGTAAATCACGATTGTTATCCAGATCTCAGCAGTGTCATTGGTCTATCTGTGCTTTATGGTTTAGGTGTTAATCAGACTGAAGCCTTGGAGATTATATTATCTTCATATTATTATCATATTACACTAACAATCTAACCATGACACTACTGTATATTACTCTTTTCAGTAACCCTAACTGATAACCCAATGGTCTTATCCACATGCTATTATCAACACCATATGTAAGGGCCCCGTCTCACATAGCAAGATCGCTAGCGAGATCGCTGCTGAGTCACAAGTTTTGTGACGCAACAGCGATCTCAGCAGCGATCTCGCTATGTCTGACACGTACAGCGATCAGGCCCCTGCTGTGAATCGCTGGTTGTGTCAGAAATGCCTGGACTTTTTTTTGATCGCTGATCTCCCGCTGGCCAGCACGCATCGTTGCGTGTGGCAGGCAGGACACCAGCGATCAGGTGGTAACCAAGGTACACATCGGGTTTCCAGGCGCGGGGCTGTGCCTGGAAATCCGATGTGTACGTTGGATACCAGCGCACTGCTGCAGGGGAGCTGGTAACCAAGGTACACATCGGGTTTCCAGGCACCGCGCAGCGCCTGGAAACCCGATGTGTACCTTGGTTACCAGCTCCCTGCACAAGCGCGCTGGTATCTAAGGTACACTTGCGGGTAACTAAACGATGTGCGTCGCTTGTTACCCGCATAGTCGCTGTCCTGATCGCTGCCTGAGCTGCCTGTTTGGCAGCTCAGCAGCGATCATGTAGCGACACACCAGCGATCCTGACAAGTTCATATCGTTGTCGGGATCGCTGGTGCGTCGCTATGTGAGACGGGGCCCTAAGTCCAGCATTGGTGCAATCCCTTTTTTTTTTCTTAGCATATGTGATTACTTTTTATTTATCTTTGTACTTATCTGATTACCTCTACAGGAACCACACAGAACCTGTTGTAATCACCAGCAGCTCTGATTCCACCCCCCCTCTTTTCTGATCCCGTTCTCTTTCAGTGGTAAGTGCTCTATCTACATGTATATATATTTCATATCAACTTTAACACTGCCTGATGGGTGTCTATGACACAAAATCAAGGGGGTGGACGCCACTGGACTCACTCCTGGCTACCAAATTGGTAATAACATTAATTGATGTAAACTTTAAATGATGTATTTGGTGCAGGGGGCTTAACATCGATTTATTAGGCTATATGGGGAATGTGCAATATTTTTGCTTGATTTTGAGTCATAGACATCCATTCTCATTGCCATGTGAATATTTTATATTCTGTACTTGTGAGCGACCTACTTGTACATGTGCTATTAGGTGGAACTCTTCCTCTCCTTGTACCTAACTATTTAAATTAATAATTTTTTGCATATTTTACTTATTTGTTTGGAATTTTTGATTGTGTTTGTTCTCTTTGTGTGACCTTGAACACTAAGCCTAATCCCCCTTCTACCACGACCTCGCTTTTTCCCTGTCAAGTTGCTCAGATAGTGTGATAGGAGCATAGTATTAGCAACAAAAAAATAGATTTTAAACTCTGCACCAACTCTGAAAACAGTTGAATTTCAGCGACAGTAAATGACTAGGTGAAATATGGAGTGTTTAATCACGTTAGTCACAGAAGAAAGAACTATTTGAGTGTGGATGAGGCCTGTAAGACAAGGAAGATATGCTCAAAGCAATTTTTAAATGAGATCTCCCCTACTGTATGACGTAAATAGCAGAAAAATTTTGGGGGGCCTGTGGATGGCCTCTATAACATAGACTAGATGCTACAAAACAATTTGAAAGTGAGATGTCCCCTACTGTATGACGTTAGTAACCGAAGAATTTGTTTTGGGCCTGTGGATGAGGCCTCTATAACATAGAGCAGATGCTAAAAACAATTTGACAGTGAGATGTCCCCTAGTGTATGACGTTAGTAGCAAAATAATTTTTTTCTGGCCTGGATGAAGCCTTTATGACATAGACTAAATGCTATAAACAATTTGAAAGTGAAATGTCCCCTAATGTATGACGTTATTAACAGAAGAATTTTTGGGGGGCTTGTGGATGAGGCCCCTATAACATAGAGTAGATGCTACAAACAATTTGAAAGTGACATGTCCCCTGCTGTATGACGTTAGTAACAGAAGAATTTGTTTTGGGCCTGTGGATGAGTCCCTCTATAACATAGAGCAGATGCTACAAACAATTTGAAAGTGACATGTCCCCTACTATATGATGTTACTAACAGAAAATTTTTGGGGGGGCCTGTGGATGAGGCCTCTACAACATAGAGTAGATGCTGCAAACAATTTGAAAGTGAGATGTCCCCTACTGTATGACGTTATTAAATAGTGATGAGCCACCCCCGTAGTGTTCGAGTTCGGTTCGGTTCGCCGAACAGCCGTGTGCTCGACGAACTGTTCGACGAACAGTTCGTCGAACACCGTCGAACACCGTTAAAACCAATGGCAGGCAAACCAAAACACCTAGAAAACACATAGAAAACACTTCAAAATTGCTCAGAAGACACAACTAACACATGGAAAAGTGACAAGTACATATAGTTATGCGAAAAGAACAGAGGTGGAGGAGAAAAAGGAGGGGGAGACACAGATATAGGCATGTCATGCCCCTCTAAAACCAAAAAAGTGCGAAGCCTACACGACCAGTCCGTTCCTGCCCGTGCGACCTGCGTGTTGCCGGGTTTGTTCCAGAGCTGCGGTGGACCCTGACGGCCAGCCCCCCTCTCCCAATACTGGTGCCTGTCCGCTGGTGGGTCGAGCGAGCCCCCCTGCGGTGGAGGCAGGTCTAATCTTTTTAATTTAAATTGTCTCTCTAATTTGAATGAGTACACTTTAAATCCTTTTACAAGGATCTATTGGAGGGCAAGTCTCATGCCAGCAGCCGTGGTAATGTCAGCTCCAGTAGCATCCAGTAAAGCTGCTGCAGTTAAAAAGCTTTTATAAGGATCGAGCTTGGCGGTCCACCGCAAGGCGTCCTACCGCCACTCACAGCCCCTGTGCCTTGGGGTGCCCCCCGATGCTCTTCACTGATTGTCCCGGGGGCCCGAAGCATTTCCTTTGAAAAAATTAAGTGTCCAAAGTACAGGTGGTGTAGCTTGCTTAACAGCTGGGTTAATCCGCTGACTAGCAGACACTGCTACTAGGCCCAAAATTATTGTCTGGGCTAGATGCAGTTAAAAATTTGTAATTAGATCTACAGCCGGTGGCTACTCCGCTGACTAGCAGACACTGCTACTAGGCCCAAAATTATTGTCTGGGTTAGATGCAGTTAAAATTTTATTATTAGATCTACAGCCGGTGGCTACTCCGCTGACTAGCAGACACTCAAGCTTTGGAGCAGACCTCTGATTCCCAGGCTTTAGTATGAGTAAACAGCTCTAGTCTTCACACTCAACCATCTGTGTTACCCTAAGCCATAGTGTATGTAGTTTCTTACGGTTAAAAGGGGGGTGGGGAAAGACCCAACCCACCTGTAATTGACGATGCCAAGTCACATAAAACACAGCAAGGGGACTCCAAAAAGAGTCTCCATTTTTTCCAAAAATTTGGGACACAGACACCACTTAAGTAGCATCAATTTCCCCAGAGTTGCTTAAAATGGTTGGTGAGGTGATTTTACCAAATCCTCAAGCTTTTACTCTCCCCAGGATGACACAGGGGTAGAAAAGTCCTTGCGGATCTATGATTTGTTCATTTTATGAACGTGAGTCTGTCTACATTCTCAGTGGACAGCCGCATGCGCTTATCTGTCAGACTCAGCACACCACCATCAGCGCTGAACACACGTTCAGAGAGAACAAAAAGTATTATTAATTTGAAAGCTGGTGGAGCTTAGTATACATGGCCTAATACAATGAGTACCACAAACTGCTACAGGCCCAAAATTATTGTCCAGGCAAGATGCAGATAAAAATTATTATTAATTTGAAAGCTAATGGAGCTTAGTGTAGATGGCCTAATACAATGAGTGCCACACACTGCTACAGGCCCAAAATTATTCTACAGGCAAGATGCAGCTAAAAATTATTATTAATTTGAAAGCTGGTGGAGCTTAGTATACATGGCCTATTAGAATGAGTAACACACACTGCTACAGGCCCAAAATTATTGTCCAGGCAAGATGCAGATAAAAATTATTATTAATTTGAAAGCTGGTGGAGCTTAGCATAGATGGCCTATTAGAATGAGTAACACACACTGCTACAGGCCCAAAATTATTTTCCGGCCTAGATGCAGCTAAAAATTATTAGCAATTTGAAAGCTTAAAACGTTTGGTGAGGTGATTTTACCAAATCCTCAAGCTTTTACTCTCCCCAGGATGACACATGGGTATAAAAGTCCTTGCGGATTCATGATTTGTTCAACTTTATGAACGTGAGTCTTTCTACATTCTCAGTGGACAGCCGCGTGCGATTATCTGTCAGCACACCACCAGCAGCGTTGAACACACGTTCAGAGAGAATGCTGGCTGCGGGGCATGACAAGATCTCCAAGGAATGAGTGGCGAGCTCCGGCCATTTATCCAGATTGGAAGCCCAAAAAGAGCAAGGGTCCAGTGACACAGTCATGGCTTCCATGTTCAGTTGGAGATACTCCTGTATCATCGTCTCTAGGCGTTGACTATGTGTCTGACTTCTTGTCTCCTGTGGCCTTGCAAAGTATGGGCTAAAAAACTGGTGAAAGGATTCCGCAAAATTGCTGTTAACACCAGCAGATACTGTGTTTCTGTTACGGTTTGAGTGCTGAAGACTCGACAGTCCCACGGTTGGAAAGTTAGAACTGTGAGATTCACTACGTGCACCACTGGTGTTTTTTGGAAAAGCACATGTAAGATTCTGCAACAGTCTCTGCTGATACTCCTTCATGCGTGAATCCCTTTCTATGGCAGGAATTATTTTGGCAAATTTACTTTTGTACCGGGAATCTAACAGTGTGGCTACCCAGTAGTCAGGATTATTTCGAATTCTGACAATTCGAGAGTCATGTTGCAGGTAGTGCAGCAAGAAGGAACTCATGTGTCTTGCGCATCCAGGAGCACCAAGTCCCTGTTGTGTTGGTGGCGAGGTACGAATCATGCTTCCTTCCTCTGCCCTCTCCCCCCAACCTCGCACAACAGAAATGTGATCAGGGTCTCCCTCATCTGATGAGTCTTCCATGCCCATCTCCAGTTCGTCCTCCACTTCTTCCTGGGCTCCTGCACCTTCCTCACTAGTTTGGCTGCTACCATGCGCCCTGTTTAATCCCTCTCCCCCACCCTCCCATTCCAGTCGCCTTGGTGCTGCCGACTGTCTAGACCTTGCAGATGTTAGCCCTTCCGCATACAACTCCTCCTCCTCTACTTCCTCCACCTCCTCTTGTTCCACCACCTGACTCCGAATTCTGTTTAACATCTGCTCCAGCATGTAAATTACCGGAATAGTCATGCTGATAATGGCATCGTCAGCACTAAACATCTTCGTGGCCATTTCAAAACTGTGCAGAAGGGTGCATAGGTCCCTGATCTGAGACCACTCCTCCAGCGTGATTTGCTCCACCTCTGGATCTCGTTGGCCCAGGCTATAATTTAGAACGTATTGCACCAGGGCTTGTCGGTGCTGCCACAGTCGCTGCAACATGTACAGAGTTGAATTCCACCGTATTGGCACATCGCATTTTAGCCGGTGAAGTGGCAGGCCCAACGACTTCTGTAGAGATGTAAGTTGCTGAGCTGCGGGATGCGAACGGCGGAAGTGAACACACAGCAACCGTGCCCTCTGCAGAAGGCCATGTAGTCCAGGATAGTGTGCTAAAAATTGCTGGATAACCAGGTTCAACACGTAAGCCATACAAGGCACGTGTGTGACATTGCCCCAGTTTAGGGCCGCACCCAGGTTTGCGACATTGTCGCACACGGCCTTCCCTGGTTGCAGGTCCAGTGGAGACAACCATTCATGAAACTGGTTCTCCAGAGCTGACCACAACTCCTCAGCTGTGTGACTCACATTTCCCAGACATTTCAACGTAAAAACTGCCTGATTAAGTTGAGCCCTTCCGCCAGCATAGCAAGGAGGTGTGCAGGATCCCTTCTGCGCAGTTAGAAAGCTCGTGGCATGACCAGACATGGCTTTGGGTGCAGGTGGAGGACCGAGAGGGGTTGAGGAGGCAGAACAGTGGACGAACTTCGAGATAAAGAGATTGACGCACAACTCGTGGGATGGCAAGACTTGGACAGCAGCCCCTTGTCTGCTGTCACCATAGTTACCCAGTGCCCAGTCAGCGACATGTAACGCCCCTGTCCATGCCTACTCGTCCAAGTGTCTGTGGTGAAATGCACCCTGTCACACACTGAGTTTCTCAAAGAAGCGGTGATGTTGTGTGCGACATGCTGGTGGAGCACAGGCACACCTTTCTTTGAGAGTAGTGCCGACTGGCATCTGGTACTGGGCACTGCGACGGACATAAGGTCTCGAAAATCCTCTGTGTCCACAAGGTGGAAAGGCACATTTCTGTAGCCAAGAGCTTGCAGATGGTGAAATTCAACCTTTAGCTTTCTCATGGCTAGGAGGAAATGGTCTTTTACTTGTCCACATCTGAGGGACCGAGGGATGGCTGTTGTGCGTAGACGGGTTGAGTAGGGTGTCCCGACAACTGACGTCTGTGAGGAAGATGCAGGCGCAAAAGTTAGGTTGCCTTGATCCAAAGGTGGTGCTCTCGATGTCGAAGAGCGCTCAACACCAGCTGGTGTTTCCACTTCCAAATGAACTGATGACCTGCCAATCTGACTGGCTGTTGCTGGTAAAGAGGTGCCAGGTCTGAGTCTCAAAACAGGTCTGACTGCTGTCCCCCCAGTCACAGAGGATGAAGAGGCCACGGTCGCGGATGCACAAGATGAGGCAGACGGTGGTTGGGCCGGCCCGCTAGGCCACATTGTAGCACAGTGAGCTTGCCACTGCAACCTATGCTTCATATCCAAGTGACGGTTCATGCATGAAGTACTCAAACTATGGATTTTTTGGCCTCTACTTAGCTTTTGGTTACAAATGTTACAGATAACACGAGTTGGGTCATCCTTATAGATGTTAAAAAATGCCCAGGCTATGCAAGGCTTAGAACCCATGCGACCTGAAGAGCCACCTTGACTTGTGGTCAGAGGCAGAGTTGTGGTTGAGGATGCAGTTGGTGACGTGCTTCCAGTACTACGTCTCTGTCCAGGAAGGCGCACCCTGACCTCGTCGTCACTCGAATCCTCCTCCACCTCCTCTGCTGATCTCATCGACTGTCTGACTGTGGGTTGACAGTAAGTGGGATCTGCAACCTCGTCATCATCACCCTGTGTGTTCTCACATCCGTTGTCCTCAGACCCAACCTCTTCCTGACCTGACACAAAACTTAAGTTGTCGCTCAAATCAGGTATTTGAGTCTCATCATCGTCTTCCTCATTCTCTCCACCAACAGGAGTTACAGTTTGGGAACGAGGGTCTACATTATGCTCAGAACCTTCTTCATCTGGTCCTGGATCCGACTCAAACATTCTGGGCATCAGTGCAGATCATTTCCTCATCTGGATTCACAGAAGCTGTGGAGACGACCTCTGATTCCCAGGCTATAGTATGAGTAAACAGCTCTGCAGACTCAACCATCTGTTTCACCCCATACTCAGATGGGCAGTTGGAGACTTGGGAGCTGTGAGGAAGCAAGTGCGATTGGGGTGACAACTCTGAGGACTGGAGTTTTTGTGATGTTGAAGTTGAGGTGGAGAGCCGACTTAAAGGAGCACTTGATATCTTTTGAAGCACCTTTTTTTTTTGTGCCTCATCTGGAATTTGTAGCGATGGGCATGCCCGTAAGAAAGGGATTGTACCACATTGTCCACTAAAAGAAGTAGACATCTTAGTTTGGCTGGAAGATGGTCTTTCTTCTGCAGATGCTACTGTTGTTTTAACACCTACCCCACGGACACAACATTTTTTGCCCTTCACAACATGCCTATTCCCCTTTCCACCAGCATCAGGACTTTTGCCACTCATTTTGGTGGTTACCTAATTGACAACTCTGGAGTTGTTTGCACAAAAAACAATGGCTGCAAAAAAATCTTATTATTTGAACGCTGGTGGAGCTTTGTATAGATGGCCTAATACAATGAGTACCACAGACTGCTACTCTGCCCACAATTATTCTACAGGCAAGATGCAGATATAAATTATTTTTTTTTTAAACTCTGGTGAAGCTTTGTATTGATAGCCTAATAGAATGAGTACCACACACTGCTACTATGCCCAAAATTATTGTCCAGGCAAGATGCAGATAAAAATTCTTTCTTTTTTTAATGCTGGTAGAGCTTTGTATAGATGGCCTAATACAATGAGTACCACAGACTACTATGCCCACAATTATTCTACAGGCAAGATGCAGCAAAAAATTATGAGTATTTCAACGCTGGTGGAGCTTTGTATAGATGGCCTAATACAATGAGTACCACAGACTGCTACTCTGCCCACAATTATTCTACAGGCAAGATGCAGATAGAAATTCTTTTTTTTAAACTCTGGTGGAGCTTTGTATAGATGGCCTAATAGAATGAGTACCACACACTGCTACTATGCCCAAAATTATTGTCCAGGCAAGATGCAGCTAAATTTTTTTTTTTTTTTTTTAACGCTGGTGGAGCTTTGTATAGATGGCCTAATACAATGAGTACCACAGACTGCTACTATGCCCACAATTATTCTACAGGCAAGATGCAGCCAAAAATTATGAGTATTTCAACGCTGGTGGAGCTTAGTATAGATGGCCTAATACAATGAGTACCACAGACTGCTACTATGCCCACAATTATTCTACAGGCAAGATGCAGCAAAAAATTATGAGTATTTCAACGCTGCTGGACCTTTGTATAGATGGCCTAATAGAATGAGTACCACAGACTGCTACTATGCCCAAAATTATTGTCCATGCAAGATGCAGATAGAATTTTTTTTTTTTTAAGGCTGATGGAGCTTTGTATAGATGGCCTAATAGAATGAGTACCACACACTGCTACTATGCCCAAAATTATTGTCCATGCAAGATGCAGATAAAAATTATTTTGTTTTTAAACTCTGGTGGAGATTTGTATAGATGGCCTAATAGAATGAGTACCACACACTGATACTATGCCAAAATTATTGTCCAGGCAAGATGCAGATAGAATTTTTTTTTTTTTAAGGCTGATGGAGCTTTGTATAGATGGCCTAATACAATGAGTACCACAGACTGCTACTATGCCCACAATTATTCTACAGGCAAGATGCAGCAAAAAATTATGAGTATTTCAACGCAGCTGGAGATTTGTATAGATGGCCTAATACAATGAGTACCACAGACTGCTACTCTGCCCACAATTATTCTACAGGCAAGATGCAGATAGAAATTCTTTTTTTTTAAACTCTGGTGGAGCTTTGTATAGATGGCCTAATAGAATGAGTACCACACCTACTGCCATACGCATGCCCAAAATTATTGTCCGAGCTGAAGATGCTTTGCCTAGCCAAATTATTTATGAGTATTATTTTTTTTAACGCTGGTGGAGCTTTGTATAGATGGCCTAATACAATGAGTACCACAGACTGCTACTATGCCCACAATTATTCTACAGGCAAGATGCAGCCAAAAATTATGAGTATTTCAACGCTGGTGGAGCTTAGTATAGATGGCCTAATACAATGAGTACCACAGACTGCTACTATGCCCACAATTATTCTACAGGCAAGATGCAGCAAAAAATTATGAGTATTTCAACGCTGCTGGACCTTTGTATAGATGGCCTAATAGAATGAGTACCACAGACTGCTACTATGCCCAAAATTATTGTCCAGGCAAGATGCAGCTAAATTTTTTTTTTTTTTTTTAACGCTGGTGGAGCTTTGTATAGATGGCCTAATACAATGAGTACCACAGACTGCTACTATGCCCACAATTATTCTACAGGCAAGATGCAGCCAAAAATTTTGAGTATTTCAAGGCTGGTGGAGCTTAGTATAGATGGCCTAATACAATGAGTACCACAGACTGCTACTATGCCCACAATTATTCTACAGGCAAGATGCAGCAAAAAATTATGAGTATTTCAACGCTGCTGGACCTTTGTATAGATGGCCTAATAGAATGAGTACCACAGACTGCTACTATGCCCAAAATTATTGTCCATGCAAGATGCAGATAGAATTTTTTTTTTTTAAGGCTGATGGAGCTTTGTATAGATGGCCTAATAGAATGAGTACCACACACTGCTACTATGCCCAAAATTATTGTCCATGCAAGATGCAGATAAAAATTCTTTTGTTTTTAAACTCTGGTGGAGATTTGTATAGATGGCCTAATAGAATGAGTACCACACACTGCTACTATGCCCAAAATTATTGTCCAGGCAAGATGCAGATAAAAATTATTTCTTTTTTTTAATGCTGGTGAAGCTTTGTATAGATGGCCTAATACAATGAGTACCACAGACTTCTACTATGCCCACAATTTTCTACAGGCAAGATGCAGCAAAAAATTATGAGTATTTCAACGCTGGTGGAGCTTTGTATAGATGGCCTAATACAATGAGTACCACAGACTGCTACTCTGCCCACAATTATTCTACAGGCAAGATGCAGCAAAAAATTCTGAGTATTTCAACGCTGCTGGACCTTTGTATAGATGGCCTAATAGAATGAGTACCACAGACTGCTACTATGCCCAAAATTATTGTCCATGCAAGATGCAGATAGAATTTTTTTTTTTTAAGGCTGATGGAGCTTTGTATAGATGGCCTAATAGAATGAGTACCACAGACTGCTTCTATGCCCAAAATTATTGTCCATGCAAGATGCAGATAAAATTTCTTTTGTTTTTAAACTCTGGTGGAGATTTGTATAGATGGCCTAATAGAATGAGTACCACACACTGCTACTATGCCCAAAATTATTGTCCAGGCAAGATGCAGATAGAATTTTTTTTTTTTTAAGGCTGATGGAGCCTTGTATAGATGGCCTAATACAATGAGTACCACAGACTGCTACTATGCCCACAATTATTCTACAGGCAAGATGCAGCCAAAAATTATGAGTATTTCAACGCTGGTGGAGCTTAGTATAGATGGCCTAATACAATGAGTACCACAGACTGCTACTTTGCCCACAATTATATTACAGGCAAGATGCAGCCAAAAATTATGAGTATTTCAACGCTGGTGGAGCTGGCAAAAAGTGGTAGCAACTGATGTAACCTAGCCCTTAAAAAGGCTGTAATTACAAATTGTCACTACTCCCAAGTTGACCTATCTGTCTATATAGAGCACAGACCTGCCTGCTAAAAGTGCTAGGAACTGCTGTAACCTTAAAAGGGCTGCAATTACAAACTAGTCCCTCCCTACTCCCTAAACCTTCCTGTCTAACAGCAAATTCGCTTCACAGTCACTGTTAGAAAGATAACGCTAACAGCAGCAGCAGTGCCGTCTAACACTGTGCTGCAGCAGTGAGAAAATGGTGGCGAGGGGGGAAAATGGCTGGCCTTATAGGGCAAGGACATGTGACATACACAGCCAATGACACATGCCCTTGCTTGAGTGAAAAAAAGCACTTCGCTCCGTGTGTGTGCTGCTGATAGGCTGACAGACTGCACCGCCCACTGGAAATGCGGGAAAGAGAGAAAAAAAAAATGGAGATCTTCATTATTTCTGCAGAGATCCATCCCATGCCCCTCCCCTCGCCCCACTGTACACTCAAACTGTGTATTAACAGTGATTCTCAGCATAACTGTGAAAAAATCCAGTGACGATTTAGGTGCACGAACAGTTATCGAACATAACCTCGATCAGCCGGATTTTTTCAAAATCGTTCGGGTTCGTTGAACAGCTCGAACACCGCCCAAAACAGCTCGAATTTGAAATTGGTGAACAGTTCGCTTCGAACACCGCTCATCTCTAGTTAGTAACAGAATTATTTTTCGGGGCCAGTGGAAGAGTACTCTATAACATAGAGTAGATGCTGCAAACAATTTGAAAGTGAGATGTCCTTTACTGTACAAAGTTAGTAACTGGACAATTTTTTTGTTACTGTGGGTGACGCCTGTATAACCTAGAAGATATGCTCCAAGCAATTTCAAAATCATATTTATCCTGCTGTATCACGTTTGTAAAACTCCCCAAATATTTTTTTCATGTGCAACAGCTCTGCACACATAATTTCAACGCCACTAAATTACAATGTGGGATATGGCGGGCTGTATCACATCAGACAGCTTAATTTCAACACCCAAAAATTACAACGTGGGATACGGCAAGCTGTATAATGTTTACCAACAGAATTTTTTTTTAATGTGCGTGAGGTTTGCAGACAGCTTCAAGTCTCCACCACAAAATGACAACGGGGATATGGCGGGATGTATCATGTTTTTGCAACAAAAAAATATATTTTTTTTAACGTGCATGAGCTATGCACACTGTGGAATTTCACCACCACTAAATAACAAAATGAGATATGGCATGGTGAATCACGGTAGCAACTGCCCCAAAAACATATTTCTTCATGCACAACAGCTCAAGACACAGAACAATGTCAGCACAGCACTAAATGACAACATGTGATATGGCATGCAGTTTCACATTTAGCTAGTGAAAAAATAAGATTTAGAACGGTATACTCGTGCATGGAGCACTGTTATGATTTGGTAGCTGAGGAGGACAGGAGCAAAATACCACCAAAGCAGCAAGACACCAGAGAGGCTGGAACCTAATGGGTTGCAAATCCCTAAACTAGCAGCACAACTAGAAGTAGCCGTGGAGCGTACCTACGGTGATCCTAGACGCCTCGACACAGCCGGAGAGTTAGCTACACCTGAAGATAGAAAGAGGAAAGTTAACTGCCCCGGAGTAAAGCCCCCAAAGAAATAGGAAACCCCCAAACATGTAATGGCGGTTAGACAAGAGGAAAACATGAACACAAACAGAAAATAGAATGAGCAACTGTTGGGGCCCAAATCTGTCTAGAAAGTAAAGTACAGGAGAGAAATTCTGTCTGCAACCCAGAAAAACCCTAATAAAAATACCAGCACTTCTGATTACAAAAAACCTGAGACCACACGATCTCGACCACCTATATCAGATCTCTGGTGTGACACACAGTTACCCAGCAATAAAAAATATCAATGGAACAGAGAACAAGTGCAAATACAAAATGAGAACAGAGGGCAGCGCAAGCCCCCAAAGGGGACTCAGCTGAAGTCCAAGGCAAGACTGCAAAAAGCAAGGAAAATCCAACCACAGAAAAAATAAAGAAAGTCACTTATCTGAATGATAGCAGGAAAGCAAGCTGGAATTCCAACAAAGACCTGGAAGCAACAATTGATTACCGGTGAGGATCATGGGAGTTCAGCTCACTTATACCAGGCCAGTCAACCCAACCTGACACCCATTCCTTAATTGGTTCAATACCCTCAGCAACCACTGGAGGGAGCCTCAGCTCCGAAGTCGTCTCCAACACATTCACAACAGAGCACAATAGAAGCAGTGCTCAACACACTTGTATGACATATGCCCTGCTGTCTTTGTCTGTGGACCTCAGTAATGGCAAAAAAATATATATATTGCTGGAAGGTCGATTTCACAGCCTAGCTAAACTAGCTAAACTATCTGATTAAGAAACAACTGCCTATCTAACTACCTAATATCTAGCAGCTAAAACTGCCAGCATCAGGTGCAGCCTCTCTCCACTGTTACAGTGTCAAAATGGTGCTAAAACAAAATACCCGCTCTTAACATGGAGAGGGACATGTGATTTCAGCAGCCAAAGACACAAGCCGTTGTGTCAGGACATTATGGATGTTTCCTGCACCCTGATTGGCTAGCCCCAATATGCATACATAAAGTTAGAAATACAAATTACTGTTTACAAGCACGCTGCACCTCTGAGCTCTGCAAACCCCCTCCTCTCATCAAACACGTGCCCCACGCTCATGATACACCACCAAACAGCTGAAAATACTTAAGTGGCAACGCAAATATTTTCCTGCACTTCTTACCAAATGTTACCGATTTTATAAAATTTTTCTCGTGTTTCCGACAATGAATCCAAATGTGCCATATTCATGCCGAAATTATGTTTGTCAATCGTTTTTCGAACAAATTTGCTAATCACTAGTCATGAGCCACCTTCAGCTCCTGCCCCCTCACTGTAGTGACAACTAAAGCCCCCAATATGAGTATAATGATAACCAAAGCTTTTCCGCAAAAATCACCCTGGAGCAGTATTCTGAGATCCTGTGGTTCCAACAATACCCTCATTCAGTTTTCTCCCATCAAGAGCTCCCAACACATTGTAGCATCCAGCTTTAAGCAGCTTCTCTGACAGGTAGTATCATCCTGTCTCCAGCATACCATACTTAAATTATGTCTAAACCCCTAAGACCAGTATATGTGCATCTAGATCTAGTCTTCTGTGCAGGGCTACTCGCAAAATTCATCATTTTAAGATGTACTTTTCATACCTGTTTGCTAGACCTGGAGCTAATGCACCAAGCTGACAGACAGCCGAGAGCCACAATTCATGGGACAGCGAGCCACATGAGCCTATCAAGCTATATGTTGGGGTCCCCTGATCTAATACATCACCAGAATCATCACTGCATGAATACATCACCAGAGACTTCAGAAATACATGAATGCAGCACCAGAACAACCATCACTAAATGATTATGTCATCAGAACCAGAATACATCACCACAGCCACCACAAGTACATAAATAGGTCATCAGAATCACCATCAGTACATGAATGCCTCACCAGAAACACCATGAGTACATGAATATGTCACTAGAACCACCATCAGTACATGAATATGTCACCAGAACCACCATTGGTGGATGAATACATCACCAGAACTACCATCAGTTTTTTGCAAGCTACATTTGTTGCATGACGAATGCAAAAACCACCATACGGATCACTTTGTCTGTAATTGGGGTCTGGTTATTTTCCATTAGGGTATCTACCAAATGCTGGATACCTTAACTGAAACCAAATCATCTGCCTAGGTCATCAAAATACCTTGTCTCAGCCCTGGTAGGAGGATGAACATTTAGTCTACAGTTCTGTAATGTGTTTGACCAGCTTTAGACACAGAAAAATTGATCTTGTCTACTATTTTGACATCAGATTGGAAGCCAAATAGGATTATTATTCAGATGATAAAAATAAAGAAAAGTATGTGGCATCAGAGCTACAAACAGAAATGCTGTATGAATGGTCTTTTCCAAGAGATTCAGTGTTGGGCCAGGGTCAGATGTGCGAGAAACTCACACGAGTCTCGCACGTCAATACCCGGTACTACCGCCAGCACTCGGGACCGGAGTGTTCAGCTGCATAGAAATACATGCAGCTGAATGCTCCGGTCTCGAGTGTTGACATGCGAGCCTCTTGCGAGTTTCTCGCACGTTTGACCCTAGCCTTACAAGCAGAGTGGCATTTTCATGTAAAATAAGCCATCAATTAAGCATAAAGTCTGACTTCTTATGTTGTTGTGATTTGTTCAGTTTTGCTAGCATTTCCTGATATGCATCTGTGTAGGCATTGAAAAAAGAAAAACTGAAATATCTGAAATATCACATGGTCATAATAAGTATTCAGACCCTTTGCTCAGTATTGAGTAGAAGTACCCTTTTAAGCTAGTACAGCCATGAGTCTTCTTGAGAATGATGCAACAAGTTTTTGACACCTGAATTTGGGGATCCTCTGCCATTCTTCCTTGCAGATCCTCTCCAGTTCCGTCAGGTTGGATGGTGAACATTGGTGTAAAACCATTTTCAGGTCTCTCCAGAGATGCTCAATTGGGTTTAGGTTAGGGCTCTGGCTGGGCCAGTCAAGAATGGTCCAAGAGTTGTTCTGAAGCCACTTCTTTGCTATTTTAGCTGTGTGCTTTGGGTCATTGTCTTGTTGGAAGGTGAACATTCGGCCAAGTCTGAGGTCCAGAGCACTCTGGAAGAGGTTTTCATCCAGGATATCTCTGTACTTGGCTGCATTCATGTTTCCTTCAATTGAAACCAGTTGTCTTGTCCCTGCAGCTGAAAAACACCCACATAGCATGATGCTGCCACCTCCATGTTTTACTGTTGGTATTGTTGGGCAGGTGATTAGCAGTGCCTGTTTTTCTCCACACATACCGCTTAGAATTATCACAAAGTTCTATCTTTGTCTTATCAGACCAGATAATCTTATTTCTCATGGTCTGGGAGTCCTTCATGTGTTTTTTAGCAAACTCTATGCGGGCTTTCATATGTCTTGCACTGAGGAGAGGCTTCCATTGGACTACTCTGCCATAAAGGCCCGACTGGTGGAGGGCTGCAGTGATAGTTGACTTTGTGGAACTTTCTCCCATCTCTCTACTGCATCTATGGAGCTCAGCCACAGTGATCTTGGGTTCTTCTTCACCTCTCTCTCCAAGGCTGTTCTCCCACGATTGCTCAGTTTGGCTGGATGGCTAGGTCTAGGAAGAATTCTGGTGGTCTCAAACTTCTTCCATTTAAGGATTATGCAGGCCACTGTGCTCAAGGGCAACAAAGGACAAGTGGGAAGAGCCGGGCAAAGCTCCAGAATTGGAGCATCTAATAGATACACCTTTTCTGGGGCTGCTGTGGGCTTGTATTTTTAGGCTGGAGGGACAATATCCATGGCTCTTTACCAGCCAGGGAATGCCATCCGCCAGCCATCAGCTTTAGCTTGGCTGGTTATCAAAAATGGGCAGACCCCATTTTTAACTATTTATTTAAATATTTAAAAAGCGTTTAGACCCCTCTTTTCTTGATAACCAGGCTTGCTACCTCTGACAGCTGAGGGTTACAGCCCGCAACTACCAGTTTTGCCTGGCTTGTTATCAAAAATAGATTGGAACCCATATCAATATATTTCTTAATGATTTATTTATAGCGGAATTGATGGGTCAATTGATGACACTTTTCCTTGTATCTGCCCCTAATTTTGGGTGTTTTGCCAGCTTTTTTGCCCTCCCCCTGAAGGTGTTGTCTATGCTTTTGGCTTTGCCTCCTATTGAACTAAAAGGATGTTCGTCGAACTTTTTGGCAAACTTCGGGACGTTCGCTGATCCAATCCCAACCGAACGGAACCTTGCAAGGTTTGCTCATCTCTAATTAGGAGAGCAGAGAGCTAATCTTTGTGTTGTTTTTGTAATCTGCCTTTAGATTGGAAGTAGAGTGTTATTGCTAATAATTAGCTCCTCTCCATAGAAATAAATAGTACCTTTGGAGAAACCAAAATAATTGTTTTAGGAACCTAAAACTCTTTATTAGTAATGATGGGGGGTCCTTAGTTGCTGGTCCCAACTCCCAACTTCTCATTCTATACTTTTATGACTTATCATATTGACAGGTTATAAAGGTTTAATTTGTGTTGTTGCAGATCAACTCCAAAAAGATTTCATATAAAATGAATATGACAAAGCCATGGTTAATAGTAATGTGTTTTTACTTTACATTGTCACATATGTCAAATGTTGAGGATAGGATTTCAAGGATATGTCTACTTGTTTGAGTACAGTGGAAAGGTTTGAGAATCAGTGATTTATTTCTGCAAACATGCCATAATCTATTGACCAAAGTTACAGAAAAGTGGGAAATCACAGCTATTTACTGACATTTGAGTGAAGCACATATGGGAAATATGTATAGAAAATGCACAGTATTTATGACGCTACCCCATGAGGATTACAGCAAGAAAAGCTATCATTGACTGCTTAGTGTCATGATGTAGAGAAGGTATACAACTTTGCTTTTATGACAAAGTGGCAAAAGTCAATGGTAAATTAATGGGTCTTAAAAGAGATTCCACATGCTACTGAAAAGATGATATTGCTAGCACCACGAGATAGGGCTATATAGTATTACATAGCTATATAACAAAGTACTTGCAATAAAACAGCAAGAGCATGTTCATGTTTTTACCGGACATGAGGGAAACAAGATCCTAAAGTTTTCTTCATCTCCTGTAAAAGTACAAACTGTGCTACTGAGATCAAGTAGGGTAACAATTGCCTGTCTTACTACCTTGATCTAATATGCAAATTGCCTCTTCAAACAAAGAGGACTTGTACTCTATAGCGCCACCTGTTGGAAGTAGCGATCCTACAAGTCACAATCAACCCTTTAACGAGTCTTGTAATATGACTTAGGATAAAAGCCAAATCAGAATGATATTTAGACTTGAGAGTCCTCAGTGGTTGATACCTTTTAATGGCTAACTGAAAAGATGGTAACAAATTGCAAGCTTTCGAGACTACTCAGGTCTCTTCATCAGGCATAGACTAATACAAAAACTGAAGAATCACATATTTATACACTAGATAGAAAGATTTGGGAATATAAACTATGATGACCTTTGACACTCTTAATGCTGGAATGAATATATCACACGGATTCATGTCATTCTATATCAATTAAGGAATCTGCTTCTCTGACCTGGGGGCATCAAAACACAATACCAGACCCCAATCAGAGGGCAATAAAACTCTCACTCCTTATCTATGAACTGTTCCAATATTTATGTTCATCCCTCTGCCATAATGACAGTTCTGCTTCACGTCACTTGTCTTACCTATTGCATTATTCCTGTGTCCTCTTGTGTATAAATATGTGATTCTTCAGTTTTTGTATTAGTCTATGCCTGATGAAGAGACCTGAGTAGTCTCGAAAGCTTGCAATTTGTTACCATCTTTTCAGTTAGCCATTAAAAGGTATCAACCACTGAGGACTCTCAAGTCTAAATATTTTTCTATCTACTGGCTAACACGGTACGAAGATATACATCTTTCCTATACCTTGATCTAAGAAATTATCACCAAAAATACCTCTTTTGAACTAAGATTTTGAATAAATTAGATATTTTACCATATTATGTATTCTTGATTTTGTTGTTCTATACAAATTGTAGTGGCATATAGAATTATCTACCAAATAGACGCAAATCCTTGAGAGAAACTTGATTGGGACATTTTTTTTTGTTATATTTATACAGTTACTTGATCACAATGGTGCTGCATCAGGCACGAAGCAAGGACTGTTCCACTGACCATTTGGTAGTTAAATATTCATTACAGCACTGTTTAAAGAACCAGGCGCAGGAGCTGAGGGTCATGCAACAAAGTTGACTTAAAATCTTAGGAGAGGGCATACTGTAGCCTATCCAGCTATATCTATTGATTAAAAACAGCTTTGGTGTTGACTGATGTGTCCAATTTTTGTTTGCAGTACTTAGACCCATAAAAATAAAAACAGTAGAGCTGCAGTCCGGTCATGGCGACTGTTTGTACAAGAAACCGAACAAAAGATGGCAAGATATAGATGTAACCAATACCAAGCTGAAAATAAAATATATCATGTCAGAAATCAGAAAATTCTAAATAATAATAGAAAAATACAAAACCACAAGGGGGATTAATTAGAAAATTATGAAATTTATTAAAATAAATAATAATTAGTAATATAAATACAAAAGACAAAGTGCAAATGGAAAGGAAAAACCAGCTGAAGGGTTAATGTGCTGTGAGATGTGCGTTCAGCACACTGAGAGAAAACGTCTCCCAGCAGGTCTACAAATTAATGAGTAACAAAACATGTAGTCCCATCAGGACTACAAGATACCAGGTACTTTCAGCTGCATCACATCTAATGTGGTGTACCTAATTATATGTACTAAATGTCCAACTGGGGGTCTGTATGTGGGGGAGACCGGGCAAAAACTGAGAACAAGGATGAATTCTCATCGCCACACAATAAGAGAAAAAAGAATGGATTTACCTGTGGCCAAACACTTTTGTATGCCCGGTCATAGCATGACAGATATGGAATTACTTGTATTAAAATCTAACTTCAAATCTGAGAAGGATAGAAAAGTCTGGGAATATAAAACTTATGATGACCTTTGACACTCTTAGTGCTGGGATGAATATATCCCAGAGTTTTATGTCGTTCTACAACAATTAAGGAATCTGCCTCCCTGACCTTTTAGGGTCATCACAACACAATACCAGACCCCAATCAGAGGGTAATAAAACCTTCACTCCTTATCTATGAACTAGTCATATTTATGTTAATCCCTCTGCCATAATGACAGTTCTGCTTCATGTCACTTGTCCTACCTATTGCATTTTTTCTGTGCTATTTTGTGTATAAATATGTGATTCTTCAGATGTTGTATTAGTCTATGCCTGATGAAGAGACCTGAGTAGTCTCGAAAGCTTGCAATTTGTTACCATCTTTTCAGTTAGCCATTAAAAGGTATCAACCACTGAGGACTCTCAAGTCTAAATATTTTTCTAACAAAACATAATGCTTCGCAGATGCAAACAACCGGTAAAAAAAGTAATGTTAAATAGTGTGCACATTAGAAATAGCCTAACATAGAGAATCAGCAGGTTAAATCATATATAATGTTAAGCAGGTATACACACAATAAACGCTAGTTGCATCAGTATGTTACAAATAGGATAAATGAAGCACACGAAAGTTACATGAAAGTCATAAAGTGTAATGTATGTAGTACAGTTCATATAGCGTCTTGTGCTTGGGTGCGATGAAAACACAGGAGTCACAGGTTTGATATAGAAAAGTCCTGTATTACTTCATACAAGTTGGCAGAAATAGTCACACAGTTTGCAGACACAGAAACAGGAGACACAGCAGGCCAGAGTAATCCAAGCTCAGCAATCACTCTCCAATACAGATTCAGGATCTTCTTCTCTGTTACCGTAAGTCCATGCAAACGTGGGTCTTTCAAAGAGCAGGGTTCAGAGTCCACAAGTGCTTCAGAGTTCCTCAGTAGGAATAGCTGGAGTACAAGGTCCAAGGCTTACAGGAGTCAAGTCACAGGTTCACTGCAGGCTAGATTCTGAAGCACTGATTGCTCAGCTGTGGCTGCTTAAGAAGCAAAGGAGAGAATCAGGGCGGGAACATGCAAGCTGGAAACTCCATTTTGACTGAGGGCAAGATAGCTGCAGCAAGACAGAAAGTAAAATGGCTGACGAACAAACTGAGTTTCAGGAATATATACATAGAACCTTACATTACTCCCCCCTTAAGGACAACCTCCGGATGACCTCAGACCAGGCTTGCCAGGGTACCTCTGATGAAACTGACGGAGCAAGCGAGGAGCATTAACGTTATTGACCGGTTCCCATGAGTTGTCCTCCACTGGGTAGCCCTGCCATTTAATCAGATATTGTAACTGATTTCTATACAACCTGGAATCTAAAATCCTTTCCACCACAAATTCTTCCTGACCATCGACTAGCACTGGGTCAGGGCAAGGAGAAGAACGTCCAGGAAACGTATTGGGTGTTGCAGCCTTTAGTAGGGATACATGAAAGACAGGGTGGATTCTCATAGTTCTAGGCAGTTGAAGACGACAAGCAACGGCACTTATAATCTTACTGATTTTATAGGGTCCAATGTACTTATGTCCCAACTTAGACGATGGAATCCTTAACTTAAGATTTCTGGTTGACAGCCAGACCAGGTCTCCTACCTTGAAAGCTGGTGCAGGTTTACGAAATTTATCTGCTGCTTTCTTGTACCTTTCCTGAGCCAATTCCAGATTCTCCTTTAGAAGATCCATATTCTTCTGTAAAGACGTGATTCTTTCAGCCACTGCTGGTAAAGGCGTTTCTATGGGAAATCGTGGAAGAATGTTAGGATGATAACCTAGATTGGAGTAAAAAGGAGACTGCTTAGTGGAGGCGCTCTGAGAGTTGTTATAAGAGAACTCAGCCAATGAAAGTAGATCCACCCAATCATCCTGTAGGTGGCAGATAAAGCAGCGGAGATACTGCTCCAGAGTTTGATTGGTTCGTTCGGTCTGTCCATTAGTCTGGGGATGAAAAGCAGAAGAAAGGTTTACTTTAATGTCCAATGCTGCACAGAAATTTTGCCAAAACCTAGAAGTGAATTGCACCCCTCGATCCGAAATAACCTCATCCGGTACTCCATGTAAGCGAAACACATCTTTAATCATCAAATCTGATGTCTGTTTTGCAGTGGGTAAGCCGACACAAGGGATAAAATGAGCTGTCTTTGTTAAACGATCAACCACCACTAGAATGGTGTTTTTCCCTTGAGAGGTTGGTAACTCCACAATGAAGTCCATAGAAATGGATCCCCACGGGCGGGACGGGGTGGGAAGAGGTTGTAACAGACCAGTTGGTGAGGAGCGAGGTGTTTTGCATCTTGCACAGACTTCACATGAAGTGACATAGTTTAAAACATCCTTCTGCAAGTGGGCCACCAAAAGAAACGAGAAAGAAATTCCTGTGTCTTTAGAATTCCTCTATGCCCAGCTATCTTGGAATCGTGAATGAGTTGCAATACTCTCAATCTGACTGTTTCAGGAATATACAGACGTTGTCCCAGAATCCACACACCATTCTTAAAGACAAGACTTACGTCCCTTGGGGGTTGTGCCAACAAGGAATCCGCATGGTATGCTTCCTTGATGTCCTTAAGTAGGTCTTGATTATGAATCACTCCCAGGAATCTAGAGTCAGGAAGAATAGTCTTAGGAGGAGCAAGTGGACGGGTCTCTGCTGAATGAATCCTAGAGAGTGCATCAGCCTTTCCATTGCGCGATCCTGGTCTATAAGAAATGACAAAATTAAATTGGTTTAAGAAAAGATTCCATCGAGCCTGGCGAGGAGTCAGGCACTTAGCCGACCTGATAAATTCAAGGTTACGATGGTCTGTCAGGACGACTATTTGCTGTGCAGCTCCCTGAAGAAGGTGTCTCCATTCTTTGAAGGCGGCAATAATGGCCAACAACTCTCTATTGCCCACATCGTAGTTCCTCTCAGCCGAAGACAACTGCTGGGAAAAGAAGCACAGGGATGCAAGACATTCTTCTCACCTGTTCTCTGAGAGAGTATAGCTCCAACGGCACAGTCTGAAGCATCCACCTCTATTATGAAGGCAAGTTCGGGGTTGGGATGTACCAAGATAGGTGCGGTGGTAAATTTATCTTTTAGACGGGAAAATGCTTCCTGGGCTTGGGGAGTCCAGGAGAACCTAGACTCTTTCCGGGTAAGTTGGGTGATAGGTGACACTACCTCAGAGAAATTCCTAATGAAACGTCTATAGAAATTGGCAAACCGATGAAGCGCTGCACCTCCTTCACATTTCTAGGACTTGGCCAATCCTTGATGGCTTGGGTCTTGCTTCCATCCATACTAATTCCTTGTGTAGACAGTACATACCCCAGAAATTGAATTTCGGTCCTATGGAATTCACACTTTTCAAGTTTGATGTAAAGATGGTTTTGTCTTAGACGTTCCAAGACCATTCTCACATGTCCATGATGTTCCTCTGTGGAGTTAGAAAAAATTAGAATATCATCCAAATAAATCACCACAAATGTATCTAGGAGATCCCTGAAGATGTCATTCACCAAGTGTTGGAAAGTGGCTGGGGCGGTACTCAGACCAAAAGGCATAACTAGATATTCAAAGTGTCCATAGCGTGACCTGAATGCAGTCTTCCATTCATCCCCAGGTCTAATACGGACCAAGTTATAGGCCCCACGGAGATCCAATTTAGAGAAAATTTTGGCATGCCGCACTCTCTCCAATAACTCAGGGATTAAAGGCAATGGATAACGGTTTCTAATAGTAACCTTATTGAGTTCCCTATAGTCTACGCAGGGTCTCAGAGATCCATCTTTCTTCTTCACAAAGAAGATGGGTGCACCTGCAGGAGATGAAGAGGGGCGTATGAAGCCCTTGGCTAGATTTTCGTCTATGTAATCCTTTAAAGCCTTTAGCTCAGGCCCGCGCAGGGGGTAGATCTTACCAAAAGGTATCTCTGCTCCAGGCAATAATTCAATTGGACAATCATATGGACGGTGAGGGGGAAGCTGGTCAGCGTTCTTCTTGTCACATAAATCCACATAGTCCTGGTATACAGCTGGTAGTTCAGGGACTGACATGGTTCCTTTAGGAACAGAGCAAGCTGAAACTTCTGGACTCATCTGTTTCTCTGGAAAGTGTAATTCCTTGGTCTCCCAGTTAATGGTAGGGTTCTGAGCCTGCAGCCATGGTAGCCCTAGAATAATGGGAAAGTGGGGAGAAGAGATAAGCATAAAGGACAGTTTCTCTTGATGATCTTTACCCATAAGGACCCTCAAAGGCTCCGTTTCCTGATCCACTGGTCCAGAGGTCAGCAGGGAGCCATCCACAGTTTCCATCTGTACTGGAGTAGCCTTCTTCACTGAACGTATCCCTGTTTCAGAGCAAAGGAGACATCCATAAAATTCCCACTTGCCCCTGAGTCGATCATAGCAGAGCTAGACACCCAGACTGAGTCAACCCAGAGTTTGATGGAAAGGAAGCAATGAGAATTGTTTTTCCTACAACTCAGCTGGGACACCGCTGAGGAAACTTGAAAAATTGCAGCGTTTACACAGTCATCGTCCTCAGAAGTAATGGAGTTTAAGTCCGAGAAATCAATATCTGTTGCTGCAGATCTCTCTGGAGCCTGAGGCTCGGACCTGACAGATCTCCTCTCGCAACACTCACAGTGAATGAGTGCTGCAGTAGTCTTACGAGAACGGCTGGGGCAGTTTATAATGAAGTGCCCTGACTTACCACAATAGAAACATAGATTTTCCTTAAAACGATGTTCTTTGCGTGCATCACTAACCCGTCTTTGTAAAGAGTCTACCTGATAGGGTTCAGGTTCAGGTTCCCGTGTGATCCTACTCAAAGGTTCCTTAGCTGGGGAGGAAGGTAGGAAAAGGTTAGTGCGATTGCTTTCGAACCATCTCTCTTGCCTGCGTTCAGTCAGGCGAGCATCAATACGGATGCAGTAGTTAATAAAGTCACCTAACGCAGTGGGAGGGTCGGCACGAGCAAGTTCATCCTTAATTTAGTGGAGATAACCCATTTCGAAAAATAGATTTTTTGGCGGAACTGTCCCAGGTGGTATCAAGGGCCCATCTCCTGAAATCCAAGGCATATTCGGCTACCGAGTGCTTACCTTGGCGCAAAGTTAACATGGCTGCTTCAGCTGTTGCACCTCGATTGGGGTCATCAAACACCTGCCCCATGGCTGAAATGAAAGCATCAAGATGATCCAAACATTCATCCTCAGTCTCAATCAGAGGGTTTGCCCACATCAAAGCCTTGTTGGTAAGTAACATAATTATAGTAAGCACTTTAGATCGTTCAGTGGGAAATTGTGAAGCATGTGCAGAAAAAAACAGATTGCATTGGTTAATAAATCCCTGAATTTTTCACGTTCACCGCCAAAACGAAAAGGGGGCAACTTGGGAATCCCAGAACTCGGGGCTACGGCAGGAGCCTGGACTCGCTCCTCTAGAACCTCAATCCTGGCTCGCAAATCCTGGGCAGTCTGTCCAAACACTTGCAAATTGTGATTAGTGAGGTCCTGTAGGTTTGTAAAACGGGTTTTTATAGTCTGTAAATCTGCAAGGATATTATCAGTCACTCCGCAAAGTTCCTTTATGCGGGCCTCCATTTTCCAGATCTTTTAAGACAGGAGTACTGGAAGGAGAGGAAAAAAAAAAACAATAGTGTTTACCTGTGGTAACACTGCAGAAATAAAAACTTAAGGGAATTGCTCACCTGGAATGGTTGTGAGAAGTCACAACCACTGTCATCACAGAAAGTACAATCGGACATCTGATATCCACAGTTACAGCAGACACAGCCTTCCCAGACCCAGCAGACACTAACGTTTTGGCTTCAGAATCTTGTAATGTATGTAGTACAGTTCATATAGCGTCTTGTGCTTGGGTGCGATGAAAATACATGAGACACAGGTTTGATATAGAAGGTCTTGTATTACTTCATACAAGTGGCAAAAATAGTCACACAGTTTGCAGATACAGAAGCAGGAGACACAGCAGGCCAGAGTAACTTAAGCTCAGCAATCACTCTCCACAACAGGTTCAGGATCTTCTTCTCTGTTACCGTAAGTCCATGCAAACGTGGATCTTTCAAAGAGCAGGGTTCCAGAGTCCACAAGTGTTCCAGAGTTCCTCAGTAGGAATAGCTGGAGTACAAAGTCCAAGGCTTCCAGGAGTCAGGTCACAGGTTCACTGCAGGCTAGATTCTGAAGCACTGATTGCTCAGCTGTGGCTGTTTAAGAAGCAAGAGGGAGAGAATCAGGGCGGGAACATGAAAGCTGGAAACTCCATTTGACTGAGGGCAAGATAGCTGCAGCAAGACAGAAAGCAAAATGGCTGACGGAAAAACTGAGTTTCAAGAACATGTACAAAGAACCTTACAGCCACTCCACGGCGAGGCAGGCTGGCGCGCGCCGCGGATGATGGGAAGGAGGACGTGCGTCATCATGTCCCATCACCACGGCAACGCATCCGGCCGGCCGCACAACAGAGCGGCACAGCGCACGCGCGAGCAGTGTCTGCGCAATGGCCATAAGAGAGTGGAGCGATATAATATAAGTAAGCACGGGTTTTTCCTTTCCATTTGCACTTTGTCTTTTGTATTTATATTACTAATTATTATTTATATTTAATAAATTTCATAATTTTCTAATTAATCCCCCTTGTGGTTTTGTATTTTTCTGTTATTCTTTAGAATTTGCTGAATTCTGACATGATATATTTTATTTTCAGCTTGGTATTGGTTACATCTATATCTTGCCATCTTTTGTTCGGTTTCTAGTTTAGGCTGGGGGATTAGTCCCGCTAGCCACGGTGACATTTTTGTAGGTATATATGTTTGTACAAACCTGCTTGATCACATCACATTTGCTACTAAATGCTACCTGAAAGGCCATCGAGTGCTTCAGATTCCTCCTAAGGAACCGGAGGGCACAGAAGAGTGCAATTTACTTACAGAAGGGAAGGCATGCTGAGATAGAAAGAGACCCAGAGTGAGTTAAAACAAACCTGCTTGATCACATCACATTTGCTACTAAATGCTACCTGAAAGGCCATCGAGTGCTTCAGATTCCTCCTAAGGAACCGGAGGGCACAGAAGAGTGCAATTTACTTACAGAAGGGAAGGCATGCTGAGATAGAAAGAGATCCCAGAGTGAGTTAAAACAAAACGCAAAATACAAAATGAGAAGATAAGGTAAATACTGCTAGAGAGTATGCCGCCTACTTCCTAAACAATAAACAGAACATAGGTGCGAGGTGAAAAGCATAATTAGCAGAGAGATAAACCCTTTCTGGTCTTTCAATGACTGGCATAAACAACAGCAGTATGGTTGGACATTCAAATGAGAATATCACCAGCAGGAAATACCAGCAGGGGGAAAGCATATGTGGCCTCACCGAAAAGGTAATAGGGCAGACAAATGAATTATTTAAAACACCTGTTAACCTAAAATGACCAAAACAAGGATACCAGATAAGAAACTAGACAATAAGGTGTAACTTGTGGCTCAGCAGATAGAGAAGTCGACCTCAAGGCACAGGATTAAGTGCTCAAACCCAGATGAATGACAGTTATGTCACACAATCCCTGCGGCCAATGAATGTTGGCTTCGCTTTCCTCTACTATGGACGTAATTGATATCCAGAGGAAGTGAGAGTTGTGGCTGCTCTCACTTCCTCCAAATGTCTTAAATTGTCCGAAGGAGGGGAGAGTGAAGCAGTGCTGATTGGCCACAGGAATCACATGATATAACAATGTCACACGAGCCATGGGAGACACACTGCCAACACAGCAGAAAGGTGGCAGCATGGCGGCACTGAATGTGAATTTAGGTATTATTATTTTACGGCTAGCTTTGTAACAGATATGGCACCCACACATGAAATATTCAAATAATAACAGGTCAAATAGACTGCCTAGACCAGGGGTGGGTAATTAGTTTTACAGATTTGCCACATGAGAGATATAGCATTTTTCTATATGTTTCTCTTTTGCCACATGAGAGACCCTGATGATTGTGGAGGGCTAGACCAATAGGCTGAAATGAATTCTGTCCAATATTATTAACATATCAATTAGAGATGAGCGAACTTGTTCAGAAAACATTCGTCAATCTCAAATTCGGCACGAATGTTGTACATTCGGATAAGTGTTCGGATTCCCCAGCTTTTTCCCTAAAAATCAGTAAAATTCATCCAATGTTCGGTAAATGATCGAGTTCGCAAAGGGCTCTTTCAGATGTCAGTGTTACCGGTAGCAGCACAGGCCACAAAACATCCTGCACATGTGCAAAATTATGACACACGGATGACATCACTGTGTCATCAGTGTGACACGTACCAACGCCTGGGAATCAGCAGTACTGTTGGCGCTGTTCCCCGGCGTCGAGTGCTGAAGTGAACACAGATCACAACACTGTCCCCTGCTTGTGCTGCGATTAGTGCTAGCAGGGGACAATGTTTCTTTATGACAGAATCACTGACTGGGTGGATCAGGGAAATGCTGTAGATATATATCTTGACTTCAGCAAAGCATTTGACAAAGTATCTCACACAATCCTTATTGAAAAAATGACTAAGTATGGAATGGACAAGGCAACTGTTAGGTGGATTCATAACTGGCTTAGTGATCGGACCCAAAGAGTGGTCATAAATGGCTGCACATCCAGTTGGAAGAATGTCTCAAGTGGGGTACCACAAGGCTCTGTTTTGGGCCCTGTATTGTTCAACATCTTTATCAATGATTTAGATGAAGGAATTGAGGGTAAACTGATCAAATTTGCTGATGACACAAAGCTAGGAGCGGTAGCTAATACTAGAGAAGAGAGAGAGAGGATTCAAAAAGATATAAATAAACTGGAGCAGTGGGCAGCAACTAACAGAATGGATTTTAACAGGGAAAAATGCAAAGTACTACATCTGGGCAATAAAAATGAAAAAAGCATATACAAAATGGGAGGGATAGGGCTAAGTAACAGCACATGTGAAAAAGACTTGGGTATACTAATTGATCACAGACTGAACATGAGTCAACAGTGTGATGCAGCAGCAAAAAAGGCAAATGCAATTCTAGGATGTATCAACAGAAGCATACAGTCTAGATCACGTGAGGTCATTATTGCCCTCTACTCCTCTTTGGTCAGACCTCATCTGGAATACTGTGTCCAGTTTTGGACATCAACAAACTGGAGCAAGTTCAGAGAAGAGCCACCAGAATGGTGACCGGTCTGCAAACCATGTCCTATGAGGAGCGGTTGCAGGATTTGGGAATGTTTAGCTTGCAAAAAAGAAGGCTGAGAGGAGACTTAATAGCTGTTTTCAAATATCTCAAGGGCTGTCACATTGTAGAAGGATCATCTTTATTCTCATTTGCACAAGGAAAGACTAGAAGCAATGGGATGAAACTGGATGGGAGGAGACACAGATTAGATATTAGAAAAAACTTTTTGACAGTTAGGGTGATCAATGAGTGGAACAGGCTGCCACGAGAGGTGGTGAGTTCTCCTTCAATGGAAGTCTTCAAACAGAGGCTGGACAGACATCTGTCTGGGATGATTTAGAGAATCCTGCTTTGAGCAGGGGGTTGGACCAGATGGCCCAGGAGGTCCCTTCCAACTCTACTATTCTATAATTCTATGATTCTATGAGTTGTATTCAACTGTTAACAGTATCCATCAGCAGCCACCTGAACTATAAATAAATAAATGTAAAAAAAAATTACTTGAGGTTCACCTGTATTTTTGATAATCAGCCAGGCAACACTGACAGCTGCTGCTGCAATCCTCAGCTGTCAGCTTCAGGAAAGGTTGGTTATCAAGAATAAATGGGTCCCCATGCTGTATTTTTTAATTATTTAGATTAAAAAAGTGGCATGGGGTCCCCCATTTTTGACAACCAGACATGGTAAAGTAGACAGCTGGGAGCTAGCATTCTCAAGCTGGTAAAGGGCCATGGATATTGGCCCCCTCGCAGCCTAAAAATAGCAGCCTGCAGCCTCCCCCAAAAATTTGCATTTCTTAGATGCTCCAATTCTGGCACTTTTCCCAGCTCTTTCCACTTGGCCTGTGGCGGTGGCTAGTGGCGATCATATTTGTGGGATTGATGTCACCTTTGTATTGTCCGGTGACATCAAGCCCACAGGTTAGTAATGGATTGGCGTTTATAAGATGCCTATCCATTACTAATAAACACACACCCAGAATACAGTCCTTTAATTGAAAGTATGACACAGACTTCTTGTTATGGACTGACCTGGGTTGGAGTAGTGGTATTGGTATTGCAATAACTAGAGGCAGCACCAGCAGGTAGCATAGTCAGGGATAGCCAAGGAGTCAGTATACAGAAATATAGTTTTAAGGAGCAGCACGTAGCGTAGTTAGAGATAGCTAGGGGTCGGTACACGGAGCAGCAGTAGAATTTTGAGGACAAGCAGCAGGTGAAAGGAAGCTTGACTACAGACTTGACAGATCAATTATCTCATAAGGAAGGGTTAAATCAGGTGTTCAATCAGGGTGGAGCCAATCAGGAACTCAGGGTGAAGACAATTAGAAACAACACAGGTACAAGTATTTGGGTTAGCACCGAACTGTCCAGCGAGCTGAAAAGCTCAGAGGAAAGAGTTGTTGCCTGGAGCTGCTGGGTTCGAGGCCTGACAGTACTCCCCTCCTTCCAGGATGGCCTCTGGACATTTTATATGGTGGCTTCACTTTGATGTCTTTGATTAAAAGCTCTTGTAAGTCTGGGTGAATGGATGTTGCCCTCTGGCTCCTATTATCTTCTGATCCCTAACCTCTCCATTGCACCAAATATTGTAGTCTTCCTCTAAATCTTCTAGAGTCCAGAATTTTATTCACAATGTACTCTTCTTCACCATGGACTTTTTCTGGTGGAGGAGGTGGCTGAGTTCTTCCAGTAAATTGGTTCTCACTGAATGATTTGAGCAAGGATACATGGAACACAAGGTGAATTTTAAGGTTGTTAGGAAGTTTTCAATAGAAAGCAACTGGGTTAATTTGTGCAGAAATTTGAATAGGTCCTATGATTTCTTTTTACCAAATTTAAAAGACGAGTTGTTCATTTTCAGATATTTTGTAGACAGCCAAACCTTGTCACTGACCTGAAGGGTAGGAGGAGCTTTGCGATGTTTATTTGCTGCTTCTTTGTTATCTTCTTGGGCTTTTTATTTAAGGTACTGTCACACTAAGCGAGATCGCTAACGAGATCGCTAAAGAGTCACCGATTTTATGACGCAGTAGCGATCTCGTTAGCGGCGCAGCTGTGTGTGACATGTGGCAGCGATGTGGCCCATGCTGAGATGTCGTTGATCGCTTATGAACGTTCTGAGCCATTTTTTGGTCGTTGGTGTCCCGCTGGTGAGCCCGAATCGCTGAGTGTGACACCCTTTATGAACGACTTTACCAGCATCGCAGGTGGGACTAGGTTTTCCCAACGACCGCAGAGGTCGTTATACAGATCGCTGATCTCTGATGAGATCTTTGTGTTTGGAAGCTAACTAGCGACCACATAGCGATCGCACTAGCAATCTCGCCAGGTCGTGTCGTTGTCGTGATCACTAGTGCGATCGCTAAGTGTGACAGTGCCTTAACATCTCAGTTAGCTCTTTTTGAGCTTACTGCAACTCTGTAAGTCTGTTTGTAACAGCAGGAACTGAAGTATTAAATGGAAGATTAGGAATAAATACCGGATGCAAGGCACAGTTAGCAAAAAATGGACTTTGGGATGTAGAACTGTGTTTGAAGTTATTATAATCAAATTCTACTGTTGGTAAATAGTCCACCCAGTCATACTTTATGAGCTGATCCACCACAACAAGGATAACGGTCATTTCATTAGATGGAGGTAGGTCACAATAAAATCCATTGAGATAGATCCCCAAGGCCTTAATGGAACTGGAAGAGGTTGAAGGAGTCCTAGAGGAGAAGATTGCAGCTTCTTGTTCCATGCACATATTAAACAGGAGGAAAGATATTTTCTCACATCCTTCCACTAAAAAAAAAATGAAGCAGTAGTTCTTGCATTTTTATGACTACAGGGTGTCCTACACAGTTGGGGTAGCAACTGTTGTGGCGCCCGGGGCGGAAAATTTTAGGCCACACCCTAGCCACACCATTTCATGGTCACCCAAATCCCCCTGACCACACCCATAGCATGCTGATCACACTGTTTTAAAACAATTAAATTTATTACTTAAGTCATTCCACGAGCTGTCTCCCTAATGCTCTCAATGTACAGTGAAAAACTTTAGAGAAGAGGAAGAGAGCTCGATGTCACAGGACCATAAGTATAAATCGCATATGAGTAAAGTGTCCGTGTGATGACTACTGGAACCTGCAGAGCTGATCCTGACATTGCAGCTTCTGAATTCTACAACGAATGCACTGCACACTTTTAGGATTCTTCTTAACCGTGGCGAGAAATACACGGTCATGTCAGCATAAGCATGTATTTAAACACTTCTGGCCACAATTGATAGACGTGCCCGGCCTCGCTCAGTCAATTTTCATTGAGTGAGGCCACATGTCTATCAGCATGTGACGCTTGTATGTAAATCACGGCACGAGAGAATCCTAACAGCGTGCAGTGCGCACTTGAGAATTCAGAAATTGACTAATTCTCATGTTTTATTTATGTTAGGAGCATTAAGGGTTGTCCAGGTTTGTGCTGAGTCTGCAGTCATTCTATGTGACACAGACTGGAGAACCCTTTAATGCTCCTACAAATAAAGACATGAATTAGTCAATTTCCAAATATATTACATCCAGGTACTTATAGATGACGCTGTCTCTGGAGTCGTTCTCCTTTTCTTCATCTTGTCCAGATCCCATGATGAGTTTTCTCATCCACAGCCGTCTCTGCAGATTTCCATCTTCTCCGCTCTTCTGCATCAACTCTCCACACGATGCCCTTAAAGACAGAAGAGTCATTATAATGCACCTAAATAAAAATATCTGCAATATACTGTCGCCTCACACTATTCTCCTCCCTCCTCACACTGTCTCCTCTCACATCCCCCTGTTCAGCATACTGTCTCCTCATATATTTACCCCCTCACTCTCTATACTGTCTGCTCACACATACCCCTGACTCCCCATACTGTGTCTGCACACATCCCATCACCCTCACTCCCCATACTGTGTCCACATGCATTCACCCGTTCGCTCCCCATACTGTCTGCACCATCCCCCATACTGTTTCCTCATACATACTCTTCAGTACCCTCAATCCCCCCACACATATTAAATGCCCCATCGCCACTCCAAATCCCCCCACACATAAAAGAACCCCCATCCCCACTCCAAATCCCCCCACACATACAATAACCCCCATCGCCACTCCAAATCCCCCCACACATAAAATAACCCCCCATCCCCACTCCAAATCCCCCCACACACATTAAATCCCCCCATCCCCACTCCAAATCCCCCCACACATAAAATAACCCCCCATCGCCACTCCAAATCCCCCCACACATAATGTATCCCCCATCCCCACTCCAAACCCCCCCACACATAAAAGAACCCCCATCCCCACTCCAAATCCCCCCACACATAAAAGAACCCACATCCCCACTCTAAATCCCCCCACACATAATGTATCCCCCATCCCCACTCCAAACCCCCCCACACATAAAAGAACCCCCATCCCCACTCCAAATCCCCCACACATAAAATAACCCCCCATCGCCACTCCAAATCCCCCACACATAAAAGAACCCCCATCCCCACTCCAAATCCCCCCCACACATAATGTATCCCCCATCCCCACTCCAAACCCCCCACACATAAAAGAACCCCCATCCCCACTCCAAATCCCCCCACACATAAAATAACCCCCCATCCCCACTCCAAATCCCCCCACACATAAAAGAACCCCCATCCTCACTCGAAACCCCCCCCCCCATACACACACACTCACACAGTATGTCCCCCATTTATCTTCTGTGGTATCTTCAGCTCCATAATGGAGCACACTCACCACAAATGTTCACCCTTCTGGGCGCCGACGACGAGTGACGTCAGCAGCGTGATCACATGACCTGATCACGCTGCAGACGTCGCTCTGACCCGGCGGTCAGAGCTTCAATTGTACTGGCGTGACGCCAGTGCAATTGATTCCTGGGAGCTGGCACGCAGCAGCTTCTCTGCGCCGGCTGTCAGCTTGACAGCCGGCACAGGGAGCCGCCGACTCTCAGGCCGGGGGCGGCAGAACGCAGCCGCAGGGGAGACAGCTGCAGCAGGGACGGGCCCCCTTCTAGCCCGGGCCCTGTGGCAGCTGCTTCCACGATAGTTCCCGTTCCGCCCCTGCCTGCGGGCTGTCAGCGCTTGTGGAGACATCAGCCGGCATCATCGTCAATGATTCTCCTTGCTTATCGGAAAGAATATGGAAGCGAGTGCTAAACGATTGGAGATGTGAGTACTTCCGATCTCCTCCGTGCCGCCCCCACACATGTGCCGCCTGGGGCGGACCGCCCCCCCCGCCCCCCCCACGCTACGCCACTGGTCCTACATGTTTAGAATAATGGACACATTTGATGACTTCAACTCAAGCAGATTTGGGGACATATATTTGATGGTTTTGCATCCAAAATCCCTCCTTAAAAGAAAGATCAATGTCTTTACAAGCATGGTTAAGAAAAAAGTCACTTTGGTATCCATCTTTAATTTTCATTAAAAATTCTTAGAAGTCCAGTATTCCCCAAAATGTTTTGGAATGTAGAATGGTAGTCAGTGTTAGAACTCTCCTGAGGCCCAGGTTCAGTAAATATCCTGGACAGAGCCTCAGCCTTGCCATTTCTTGAACCAGGCTGATAAGAAAATATAAAATTAAACCTAGAGAAAAATAAGACCCAACGCGCTTGTCTTGCAGACAACCTCTTAACTATATGGATAAATTCTAAATTTTTGTGGTTAGTATGAACAGTCACCGAATTATTGGCCCCTTCCAAAAGATGTCTCCATTAGAGATGAGCGACTTTGCCTCCGGGAAGGTCGAGTCGAGTTTCTGTCACGCTGTCTAATGATATGTATACAATGTCAGTAAACTATTAATACAGGAACAACACTCTATACAACAACTAGTATAGCAACATCAGCATGTAAGTATAGAATAGATTTACCTGACACGATATCTGCTGAACCCAGGGTTAATCTTGAGGACTTGAAGAGCTGAAACAGGAAAGAGGTGGACCGGGATCTAACCTGACCCTAAACTGGGGTCCTAACTAATCCCTCACCTTGGAGGTACTGATAATGGTTCAGAGGTCCAAGTCTCCAGCCTAACCCTGTCTCCTATCAGACCCTGAACCCTGTAATCAGTCCTAAGAAGGATCCTGACTACCACCAAAGGGATATGGGCTGATCTTAGCTAAATACACAGATAAGACATATAAGACAGACATGATAACACTCGCTTGCATACACACTCAAACACCAAAGGAACATAAATGGTCTGGGAAATAAACTCTAACCAAGTTGAGCTTAGAACAACTAAGGAGCTCACAACTAAAGTCTATACAGATTCATTCCTATCTGTGGTCTGCATGAAGGTTTCACTGGCAACTCCCCAAGCAGACAACCAGGAATTTAAAGGAAACGAATCAACAAATAATCAATTGCAGCCGGGAGAAACTGCACCCAGTCCCAGCACCGAGCACAGACAGAATTAACCCCCTAGCTGCCAAACACAAAGAAACAGCAGCTCAGCTGTGAGAAGTCAAAATGTGCAACCGCGACGATCTTCGTGGCAATTCACACATGACAGTACCCCCCCTTCTACGAGGGGCCTCCGGACCCTCAGGGCCAGGCCTGCCCGGGTGAGTTCTGTGGAAGGTCCGAACCAAACGATCTGCGTTAACATCAGACGCAGGGACCCACGTCCTCTCCTCTGGACCATACCCCTTCCAATGCACCAAGTACTGAAGGGACCGGCGATTCAGACGTGAGTCAATGATCTTTGATACTTGAAATTCCAAGTTACCATTGACCAACACAGGAGGAGGAGGTAGAGGTGACGGTATGACTGGTGCCACATACCTTTTAAGTAATGACTTGTGGAACACATTATGAATTTTAAACGTAGGAGGGAGGTCCAGACGAAATGCCACAGGATTAATTATGGAACTGATCCTGTACGGCCCGATGAATCTGGGACCCAGTTTCCAGGAGGGCACTTTAAGTTTTATATTCCTGGTAGACAACCATACCAGATCGTTCACATTCAGATCTGGACCAGAAACTCTCCTCCTATCAGCCATACGTTTGTAACGGTTCCCCATCGCACTCAGATTATTCAATACACCTCTCCACACAGAAGCAAGTGACGACGAGAAACGCTCCTCCTCAGGAACCCCAGAAGGGCCCCCCCCATTGAAAGTACAAAACTGAGGATGAAAACCATATGCCCCAAAAAACGGGGACTTACCAGTGGACTCGCTCCGCCTGTTGTTAAGAGCGAACTCTGCCAGAGGCAAGAAAGAAGACCAGTCCTCTGGTTCTCTGAGACAAAACACCGGAGATATGTCTCTAAGCTCTGATTCAGACGCTCTGTCTGACCATTGGTCTGCGGATGAAAAGCCGAGGAAAATGACAATTGCATCCCCCGACGTAAACAAAATGCCCTCCAAAATTTGGACACAAACTGAGACCCCCTATCTGACACCACATCAGAAGGCAACCCATGAAGTCTAACGATCTCCCTAATGAACACCTGCGCCAGAGTTTTAGCATTAGGGAGTGCAGGAAGAGCAACGAAATGTGCCATCTTACTGAACCTGTCAACAACCACCAGTATGACAGTATTCCCTGACGACGGAGGAAGGTCCGTAATGAAGTCCATAGATAAATGAGTCCATGGACGCTCCGGAAGTTTCAAGGGTAAAAGGGTCCCAGACGGACGGGTATGAGGGGTTTTAGAGCGAGCACACACCCCACATGACGCGACAAAAGTTATAACATCTTTATTAGCATTAGGCCACCAAAACCGGCGAGAAAGGAGATCTAAAGTAGCCTTACTCCCTGGATGTCCTGCTAGAGCAGAATTATGATGTGCCTCAATAACCTTTTGTCTCAACAGATTTGGGACAAACAGTCTCCCTGGAGGTCCTGCAGGGGCGTCCCCCTGAGCCTCTAACACCTCCTCCTCAAGCTCAGAAAATACAGCCGACACTACCACCCCCTCCTGAAGGATAGGACTCGGGTCATCCATTTTCCCGGCCCCTGGGAAACTGCGAGACAAGGCATCAGCCTTTACATTCTTAGACCCCGGGCGATAAGTGACGACAAAATTAAACCTGGTAAAAAACAATGACCATCGAGCTTGTCTGGAATTTAGACGCTTAGCGGATTCCAAATACAACAGGTTCTTGTGATCAGTAATAACGGTAACCGGGTGGACTGCCCCCTCCAAAAAGTGACGCCATTCTTCAAAAGCTAATTAATGGCCAAAAGTTCCCTATTGCCGATATCATAATTCCTTTCGGCGGACGACAATTTCTTAGAAAAGAAAGCGCACGGATGCCATTTACCAGGGGACGGACCCTGGGACAATATAGCACCCACCCCTACATCAGACGCATCCACCTCCACAATGAACGGCTGAGATGCATCTGGTTGGATGAGAACGGGTGCCGAAGCAAAACATTTCTTCAAAGAGGAAAAGGCTTGGCAAGCTTTGTCCGACCATTTAGAAAAATCCGTCCCTTTTCTTGTCATGTCAGTGAGAGGTTTGACGACAGATGAGAAATTACAAATAAATTTCCGGTAGTAGTTAGCAAACCCCAAAAAACGCTGCAGAGCCTTAAGATCCCCTGGCTGATCCCATTCAAGCACTGCTCTCACCTTTTCAGGGTCCATACGGAAACCGGAGGCTGACACCAAAAAACCCAAAAACTGAAGTTCCTGTACGGCAAATACACACTTCTCCAGTTTGCGTATAATTTATTGTCTCGCAAGATCTGCAACACCTGTCTCACATGCTCCTGATGAGACACAAGATCTGGCGAGTAAATTAAAATGTCGTCCAAATATACAACCACAAACAGCCCCACAAGGTGACGAAAAATGTCATTAACAAAATGTTGGAATACTGCTGGTGCAGTAGTCAGACCAAAAGGCATGACTAGGTTCTCATAATGTCCCTCCGGCGTGTTAAACGCCGTTTTCCACTCATCCCCCTCTTTTATCCTAATCAGATTATATGCCCCCCTGAGATCCAATTTAGAAAACCATTTGGCGCCAACAATTTGATTGAAGAGATCAGGAATAAGAGGGAGTGGATACGGATCTCGAACAGTAATCCGATTAAGTTCGCGGAAATCCAAGCAAGGGCGTAGGCCTCCATCTTTCTTCTTCACAAAGAAGAACCCGCGGCTACTGGGGAAGATGAAGGTCTAATATGCCCTTTGGCCAGACTTTCAGAAATATAATCTTTCATAGCCTGCCTCTCAGGACCAGAAAGATTATACAACCTAGCTTTAGGCAACTTAGCATCAGGAAGGAGATTAATAGAGCAGTCATACACGCGATGAGGAGGCAACTCCTGACACCCCTCCTCAGAGAAAACATCCCAAAATCCTCCAAAAAAGGAGGCAATGTACTAGGCACGACCGCACTGATGACTGTGTTCATGCAGTTGCTTTTGCAAAACTCACCCCATTGGCTTATTTCTCTGGACTGCCAATTAATCACAGGGTTATGTTTAACCAACCAAGGAAGTCCCAACACTATGGGAGTAGGTAGACCCTCCAACACATAACAAGATAATTGTTCCCTATGTATTGCCCCTACCCGAAGGTCAATGTTATGAACCTCATGAACAAAGCTACCTTGGCAGAGAGGCCTGGCGTCAATGGAGAATATAGGGATCGGTTTGACCAATACACTCAGATGCATACCTTGAGCCTGAGCAAACTGAGCGTCAACCAGATTAGCCCCGGAACCACTATCAAGAAGAACAGACAATCTCTCCACTCTCGTACCAACTACCACCTCCACTGGTACAAGGAACTGAGAAGAACTGGCGGATGAAATACATACTCCCAGGTTGTCGTCCACCACACAACCTGGGATTAACAGTTTTCCGGCGACTTTTGGCTCAACAAGGCACGGGATGGACATTCTCCAACAAAATGTCCCTCTTTCCCGCAGAAAAAACATCTTCTAGTCCTGCGGCGTACCGCCAATCCCCTCCTACGAAATGATGTCCCTCCCAACTGCATAGGCTCATCCGAACAGACAAGGGGAACCTCAACATAAGGGACTTTAGTGGTAGGTGGAGAAACAACAGGGAGTGGGGTTACCTCACCCCTCTCCCGAAGCCGTCTATCAGTACGGATAGCTAAGGCCATAGCAGCCTCCAGAGAAGGAGGAGACTCATACTGAGCCAAAACGTCTTTTAATTTATCAGAAAGCCCATGACAAAACTGGCTCCTAAGAGCTGGGTCATTCCACTGAGTATCTGTGGCCCATCTACGAAACTCAGAAGCAAATTCCTCTGCCGGACGATCTCCCTGCTGTATCTTACGTAATTTTGTCTCAGCAAGAGAGACCCGATCTGGGTCACATATACCAATCCAGGGCAGTAAAAATTGACTACAGCAGTGAGCGGGATCCGGAGAAGGGAAAATGCCCAGGATTGAGGGTCCCTGCAGAAGTGAGATAACAATTCCCACTCTCTGCTCCTCACTCCCTGATGATCGAGGCCGAAGCCGAAAATACAATTTACATGCCTCCCGGAAGGTGAAAAATTTGTCTCGCCCACCAGTGAACCTGTCCGGGAGAGCAACCTTAGGTTCAACTCTGGTTTGCTCCAGGGGAGACAAAACTTTGGACTTAATGTCCGTCAGCTCCATGGATAATCCCTGCAACTGCAGAGCCAGCTGGGCTACTGGATCCATGGTAACTGGAGATAATTTTTATGGCCAGTGAAAATGTCACGCTGTCTAATGATATGTATACAATGTCAGTAAACTATTAATACAGGAACAACACTCTATACAACAACTAGTATAGCAACATCAGCATGTAAGTATAGAATAGATTTACCTGACACGATATCTGCTGAACCCAGGGTTAATCTTGAGGACTTGAAGAGCTGAAACAGGAAAGAGGTGGACCGGGATCTAACCTGACCCTAAACTGGGGTCCTAACTAATCCCTCACCTTGGAGGTACTGATAATGGTTCAGAGGTCCAAGTCTCCAGCCTAACCCTGTCTCCTATCAGACCCTGAACCCTGTAATCAGTCCTAAGAAGGATCCTGACTACCACCAAAGGGATATGGGCTGATCTTAGCTAAATACACAGATAAGACATATAAGACAGACAGGATAACACTCGCTTGCATACACACTCAAACACCAAAGGAACATAAATGGTCTGGGAAATAAACTCTAACCAAGTTGAGCTTAGAACAACTAAGGAGCTCACAACTAAAGTCTATACAGATTCATTCCTAACTGTGGTCTGCATGAAGGTTTCACTGGCAACTCCCCAAGCAGACAACCAGGAATTTAAAGGAAACAATCAACAAATAATCAATTGCAGCCGGGAGAAACTGCACCCAGTCCCAGCACCGAGCACAGACAGAATTAACCCCCTAGCTGCCAAACACAAAGAAACAGCAGCTCAGCTGTGAGAAGTCAAAATGTGCAACCGCGACGATCTTCGTGGCAATGCACACATGACAGTTTCGGACCACTCGACTTTCACAAAAGTCGAGTCGAACAAAATCGGCCGACTATCGGAAAAAGTCGGAGTTCCGACTGAAACCCGACCCCAATGCAAGTCAATGGGAAATAAAAGTCGGCAGTGAGTGGAGGTCATTAAACACACCTACAGTGCCCATTTCAATGCCAACGACATCAATTCTTATTACTTAAGCTGGTCAACCTTAATTTACTTTATAATAATAGTAACACATTGAAAGCTGGGGGTTATTCGGCTAAAGTTGTGGGGGGGGGCAGGGCTGGCTCCAGGTTTTCGTGGGCCCCGGGCGAAAAAGTGTCAGTGGGCCCCTTTAACACATACCACAATTCATGATGCTCCATACGGCAGAGAAATATAGGTATAGTACAATGCCAAATACTTCACTTCTTACATTACATGAGTGATATCTATTGTAAATTCTACAATAGCTCAAAAACAGGACAGTATAGTCCTCCATACAGTATTATGGGCACCACATAGTGCGCCATACAGAATAATGAGCCCCATATATTGCTCTATACAGAATAATGAGCCCCATATATTGCTCCATACAGAATAATGATTCCCATATATGTTGCTCCATACAGAATAATTATGCTTAGTAACACATGAAATCCCAAATACATAAATGCAAAAATGCCAATGTGGGATATATAATAATACCACATCTAGGCAGAATACACCAGCTCCAAGAAAACTAATACTACAAGAGAAAAATGGAGCCAAGGGTCTTCAAAGTCATAAAAAATGTAATTTTATTACCGTAATCAAAATATAGGTATAAACACATGACAGTCAAAAAGTACAATAGGAATGCAAAAACATCACCACCTCCCCATGAAACTCAAGTGCCTCACAATAAATCCTGTTGATGGTAAGTAAAGATTAGAGTGGCAATATGCCAATGGGCCAATTGCAGCATAGTAAAGATAATGAATATCCACAAGGTGCCAAAAAAGGGGGAAGTCCGAATGGGACTAATATTGCACATAACCGCTAAGCCTGGAATATCCACAGAAGTTAATAAAGTGCATAGCAGATAAAGGCAGCCAATCTTACCGTGTGTAAAGGCAGAAGAGAATGTGTAGGGGATGGGTTGTGCCTTGACGCGCATTTCGCGACAGCGAGGTGTCGACTTCCTCAGACTTCGAAAGACGCTGTATGGCTCCGTTTTTCTTTTGTAGTAATAATAATTATGCTCCAGTATATGATGGTCCCCATATAATGTGCCATACAGTATAGGACGGTCCCCACAGAGTATAATGAGCCCCACATATTGCTCCATACAGTATAATGAGTCGCATATAAAGCTCCATACAGTATATGATGGGCCCCATATATTGCTCCATACAGAATGGGCTCCATATAATGCTCCATACAGAATAGGCCCCATATGTGCTCCATATGATGCTCCATATATAAAGGGCCCTATATGATGCCCCATAAATAATGAACCCCATATGATGCTCTAGTATATGATGGGCCCCATATATGATGCTCCAGTGTATGATGAGCCCCATATAATGCTCCAAGTATAATGGTCCCCATATATAATGCTCCATATATAATGGGCTCCATATGATGCTCCATATATAATGTGCCCCATATGATGCGCCATATATAATGGGCCCCATATGATGCTCAGTATATGATGTGCCCCATGGATGATGCTCCAGTGTATGATGGGCCTATATAATGCTGCATATATAATGGTCCCCATATGATGCTCCAGTGTATAATGGGCCCAATATATGATGCTCCAGTGTATGATGGGCCCCATTTATAATGCTACAGTGTATTATGGGCCCCATATATAATGCTCTAGTGTATAATGGGCCCTATCTATGATGCTCAACTGTATGATGGGCCCCATATATAATTCTCCAGTGTATAATGCTCCCCATATATTGCTCCAAACATTAAAAAAATGAAATACCTCTCCTTGCTGGGCACTGCTCTACTCTGGACTCCTCAGTGTTGCCATCTTCCAGCTCTCTGCACTGTGACTGTTCAGGCAGAGGGCGCACAGACGTGACGTCATCGCGCCCTCTGACCTGAATGTCACTATCAGGAAACGCGGAAGATGTCACAGAGGTGGAGCAGGGAGAGGTAAGTATTGCAAATGCTGGGGCCCTGAGCAAGCAGGGGGTGGCACACTCGTGGGCACCGGCACTGGCACAGGGCCCCTCATAGTACGCCGGCGTCTCTGATGGCGAGTGGGCCCCCACCTGCTCAAGGCCCCGGCACTTGCCCTGGTGCGCCAGGTGCTGATGCCGGCCCCGGGGGGGTACAGTCCATTTAGGGAGGTGGAAAAACTGGCATATGTTAAGGTGTAGGCTGGAAGATCAGCAGCTGCAAATGGAGGAATTGGAGAAGTCGGAGAAAGAGGAGTACAAAGCGAGCCATTTTGCTGGCAACCTATGTGTCATCAGGGGAAGGTGGTACAAAATCCTTTGAAACACAGGCATGGTTCATTTTAATGAAGGTGAGATCACCTACATTTTGGGTCGACAGCTGGGTCCTTCTTTCTGTCAGGATTGATCCAGCAGCACTGAAGACTCTTTCTGATAGCACACTACCAGCAGGGCAAGCGAGCTCCTGTAAGGCATATTGTGCCAATTCAGGCCAGGGGTCCAATTTTCAGGCCCAGTAGTCAAAGGGGAATGAACTGTGAGGGAGATCATCGATAGGGGAGGAGAGGTAATTTTGAACCATAGCTGACAACTGCTGTCTCCTGTCTGTTGCAATCGATTCAGTATTACCAGTCGTGTGAGCGGTACTCGAGAAATCAGTCCACAACATGGTCATGAAATCCCTGTCTCCAACGCCACTTCGGCTTGTGTGCACCACGAACACCTCTTCCATGTTGCCCAGTACGGCTCGTGGTAGAACCTGCTCCACTGCTGTGTGCTGGGAATGCCTCTAACAAACGGTTTACTAGAGTTGCTTGTTTGTTCGCCAATATTAGCTCCAGGTTCTCCTGTGGCATGATGTTCTGTAATTTTCCTTTATAGCGTGGATCGAGGATGCTGGCCAACCAGTAGTCGTCATCCTTCATAATTTTGGCAATGCAGGGGTCCATTTTTAGGATCCGCAAGGCATAATCACACATGTGAGCCAATGTTCTAGGTGTCAATAATGCACTGGCAGTGGTGGGTGGAGGAGCACTTTCTGCCAAATCCACATCCCTTCAGTCACGCACAAACCCTGTACCTGAACTTGGCAAGCCAACATTTTCTCTTGCCCCCTGAGAAGCATCCTCCTCCCCAAAATAATCATCCTCTCATCCTCCTCATCTTCCTCTTCTTCCTTCTTCCACCTCGTCCAGGACAGTTCCCTGAGCAGACAATGGCTGACTGTCATCAAGGCTTCCCTCCTCCTCCTCCTCTTCCTCTCCGCTGCAGACGCCTGATCCTTAATGTGCGTCAAAGTTTGCATGAGCAGACACATAAGTGGGATGCTAATGCTTATGATGGCATCGCCTGCGCTTACCAGCCTGTGCATTCCTCAAAACACTGAAGGACTTTACAGAGGTCTTTCAGCTTTGACCACTGCACACTCGACAACTCCATGTCTGCCCTCAAACTGCCTGCCCGTGTATCCTCCCACAAATGCATTACAGCCTGCCTCTGTTCGCACAGCCTCTCAACCATGTGCATGTGGAGTTCCACCTTGTTGCAACATCTATGATTAGGCGGTGTTTGGGGAGGTGGAGCGATCGCTGTAGCCTCTGCATGCGACTGGAGTCTACGGGTGAGCGACGGATGTGCGAGCACAGTCTTCGCACTTTATGGAGAAGGGCTGGTAACTCCGGATAATTATTTATGAAGCACTGCACCACCAGGTTCAAGGTGTGAGCCAGGCAAGGTATGTGTCTGAGTTTAGCCAGGGCTATGGCCGCCACAAAATACGTCCGTTATCACTGACTACCTTGCCTGGCTCAAGATGTATACTGCCCAGTCTTGATTCAGTTTCTCACTGCAAGTAGTCGGCCAGTACCTCCGCGGTGTGTCTGTTGTTGCCCAAAGACATAATTTTTAAAACAGCCTGCTGACGCTTACCACTAGCTGTTCGATAGTGGGACACTTCGTGTGCAACACTGGCAGTTGTGGATGGAGTGCTCATGCGACTGCACTCTGTTGATGAGCTTTCGCTTCTGGAGGAGGAGGAGGATCGAACACCTACAGCCAACTGTTGCCTATGCCGTGCCTGCATCCAGCACATTAACCCAGTGCGCAGTGATGGACACGTAACGGCCCTGGCCATGCCTACTGGCCCATGCATCTGTTGTGAGGTGCACCTTTCCACTCACTGATTGTTTGAGTGCATGGACAATGCGGTCTTTCACATGCAGGTGGAGGGCAGGGATGGTTTTTCTAGAAAAGAAGTGCTGACTGGGTAGGTCATAGCATGGGACAGTGTAGGCCACGAGCTCTCGGAATGCTGCGCTTTCAACCAAACAGAAGGGCATCATCTCTAATGAGATCAGTTTGGCAATGCAGGCGTTCAACGCCAGTGTACGCGGATGAGAGGATGAGCACTTTCTTGTTCTACTCAGAGTGTCTGGTAGGGTGAGCTGGACTTGAGAGCTGCATATGGGGGAACTATCGGTGGACATGACGGACTGAGAGGGGGTTGATGATGTGATGGTGGTGGTGGTGGTGGTGATGGCCTAGATGCAGTCTTTCGTTGCAAAAACATTGTGATTCCCTGACTGCTTTGGCCTTGCGACGACACCTCAACATTTCTTGCTGGTGGTGTGCCAACCGGTGGGCTTACAGTGGGGGAAGCGATGGAGTGTTGCTGGCTAACTTCAGTCGGCGCCGGTGCACATGTGCTACCTGAGGTTTTGTAGTCCGTCCATGCTTCCAAGAGCATGTTCAGTAAATGTCTAAGCATACAACTGGTATTCAAATTTCTCAGATTTTTCCCTCGGCTAAAGGTCCTTTTGCACTTTTTACAGATAACCTTTGCCTCATCAATAGGATTTTGGTCAAAAAAGTGCCACACTGGACTCTTTCTACTATGGTATAAATTTTCAGGGCTTGCACGCTGTGCTAATTTGACTGTCTGGCCAAGCTGTCCTGCAACTCTTTTTGTTTTTTAACACCTTTTTTGAGTGATACGGGCCTGCCAGATAACCCCAGCTGCGATATCGATACCAGCTGTGGATCCTTCTCCTCTTCTGAGCTATTGCCAGCGACACCCTCCTCCCCCACTGGATGCCAATCCGGGTCAACAACTGGGTCATCCATCACCTCCTGTTCAATTTCATCTGCACCTTCCTCTGTGTCACCGTGTAAGGTGGTAGAGTATGCGGGAAGTGGCACCTAAGTTTCATCACGTTCACATTCTGGCTCAGTACACTGCGAGGGCAATGTAGTGCTGTGGTTGAATGTACCAGCACAATCATCTAGCAGTGGCTGTGCATCAGTGCACTCCATGTCAGATTCATCTTGGACTGGGGAATTTAGGATTTGACTTTATTACCCAGGCATGGTATGTGAAAAGAGCTCCATGGAATAATCTGAAGTGTGGGCTGCCGCATCCTTCACTTTCGGTGGGGGTGAAGGACCCAAGGAAAGGAGTTGTTCCTGACCAGAAGCCTGCACTGACGACTCAGTGCTTGGAGCTTTTGAAACTTCAGAAGAGGAGGAGATAGAGCTGCAGGCTGTTTTGGCAATGTAAGCCAAAACCTGTTCCTGATGCCCAGTGTTAGGGGTCAAGTTCCCGCTTCTGCACAAGGGGAATCTCAAACCATCCCTGCTGCGGTCTCCCATCTGTCTCCGGCCGCAGTGGACTCTGCTCAGCAGAGACGTCGGTCCCAGCGTCTCGCCCAGTCTAACATTGTGCAGAGGATTACTGCTGCCTCTCCAGGTTCTGCTATTGTAGCCAGTACTGGTCAGCAGCGAGCAGACGTCTTTAAGACTAAGTCCTGCGTTTCCCCTTCTGAGCATGCCCAGGGTAAGATCTCTCATTGTAGATCAGGGGTCACATGCTCAGGTACTGCAGCAGCTCCTATTGGTCAGCCAGGAAGGTCCTGAAACTACATGTGTTCTGGAACAGTTTCTCATTGGTCCTTTTCTGGCAGGTCCTGTAGTTGCTACTATAAAAGGGTTGCACGCATGTGGTTAGGGCTCGGCTAAAATAAGCCCCTAGAATACCGGCACCTCCGGTGAGGACATTTGTATGCACGTGTTCAGGGCCTGGCTGAAATAAGCCCCTAGAATACCGGCTTCCCCGGTGAGGAGTTTCTTGTTTGCATTGCTGAATGCATGATCACGGACTGCTATCCGCACAGCAGTTATCTGTGTATCCCTGTGGTGTTAACAGGACACAGTCTCTATTTCTGCGTCTCTACCTCAGCGACTCTGTGATGTAACAGAGTTCACTTATACTGCCATATAGTGCTACAGCATCGATGTCTGCGACTCTGTGAAGTAACAGAGCTCGCTTATACCGCCATCTTACTAGCAGCAGGCTCTGCCTGCATGGTGGACCCAGGGTTGCGAACGCACCTATTATTTAGATTTATTTTTTGCGTTCTGCCAGCCCTAACATAATACTAGCGCCAGGATCTGGCTAGTAAAATGGCGGACGACCAGCATCTTCAACGGAACATCCAGCAGCTGGAGGGTAGGTTGGCGGCCCTTGAGTGCACAACCTCAGCTGTGGATGTCACCGCAGTCGCTGTTCAGGCTGCTAGCGTGGCTGCAGTCAGTGTGTCCACTGCCACCTCTGCCCCTACATTATCCCACCCCCGCTTCCAGATAAGTTTGCTGGTGACAGCAAGCAATGTCGGGGATTCGTGAGTCAGTGCTCTATACAATCGAGCATCTGGCTGCACGTTTCTCCATGGATCGGGCACAAGTGGGTTTTGTAATGTTTCTCCTGTTGGGCAGAGCATTGGAGTGGGCCACCCCGCTGTGGGAGCGTGACGACCGTGTGGTGCGGAGTGCTCCTCGTTTTCTGGAGGCTCTAAAAAAGGTCTATCTAGGACCTCAGGTCACCCACGATGCAGCGCTCCAACTGCTGGCAAGTTCACAGGGTTCGTCCTTGGTCAGCTATTTTGCTGTCCAATTTCGGACTCTGGCCTCGGAGTTAGACTGGCCAGATAAATTCCTCATTCCCATGTTTTGGAGAGGACTGGCGGGCCATGTGAAAGACGCCTTGGTTACCAGGGAGATTCCCGCCACACTGGAGAAGCTTATCGCCATATCTACCCGCATCGACCTCCGTTTTCACGAGCGGAGGTTGGAGCGGTCCCAGTGTAGGCAGAGGTTCCGGCTGGCTCCCACCTTCGCCAGACCTCTAGAATCTTTTAGTCAGGCATCCGACTCCCATGAGGCCATGGAGGTTTCTCGAGCAGGACCTAAGTCCCGGGCCACTCGAGTACCCGTGGTTTGTAACACCTGTCAGCAGTCAGGACATTATGCCAACAGGTCGGGGAAAACGGTCGCGTCTAGTGACCCTGGGAGGAGGTTCACTAGACACCGCAGCATTTTCCACCAAGTTGTCCTTCAAGGGGACAATTACTGTAGGTCCATCCACTCTCACCGCCGAGCTCTGTGTGGATTCTGGAGCCAAGGGGAATTTCATGTCCTCTGCCTTTGCTCTCCGCCACGCTATACCTCAGGTGATGCTCGCCAAACCGGTGACTGTGCGAGTAGTGGATGGATCGACTCTGCCCTCACAAATCACCCACGAGACTATCCCTCTCACTTTATCTATGTCCCCTTCCCATCAGGAGAGTATTTCCTTTCTTGTCCTGCCCGAGGGAATAGACGAGGTTTTGCTGGGAATACCTTGGCTCCGTCACCACTCTCCCCATATTGAGTGGTCCTCTGGGAGGATACTGGGTTGGGGTGATTCATGTAGAGGCAGGTGTGTCAGGGAGTGCGTTCAGGTCACCACCACAGAGATACTGTAGATTTATTTCTCTTCCCCAGTGTTATTGGTCATACGCAGACGTTTTCTCCAAGAAGGCGGCGGAGACTCTTCCGCCTCATCGCCCCTATGACTGTCCTATTGATCTCTTGCCTGGAGCAGAACCTCCTCGGGGAAGAGTCTATCCCCTCTCGCTTCCTGAGACAGAGGCCATGTCCCAGTATATTCAGGAGAATCTGGCAAGAGGGTTCATTAGGAAGTCGGTGTCACCAGCAGGGGCGGGGTTCTTCTTCGTGCAGAAGAAGAACGGAGAATTACGTCCATGTATTGACTACAGGGGTCTTAACGCCATCACCGTCAAGAATAACTACCCGTTGCCCCTAATCTCTGAGCTCTTTGATAGGCTCCGAGGAGAAAAGGTATTTACCAAGCTAGATCTACGTGGTGCCTATAACCTAATTCGCATCCGTGAAGGGGACGAGTGGAAGACAGCTTTTAATACCAGGGATGGGCATTATGAATACCTGATGATGCCCTTCGGGCTCTGTAATGCTCCCGCTGTTTTCCAAGACTTTGTCAATGACATCTTCTGGGATATGCTCTCCACCTCTGTAGTAGTCTGTCTGGATGATATTCTCATCTTTTCACCAGATATAGACTCTCACCGGAGGGATGTCAACAAAGTCTTCGACCTCTTACGGGCAAGCTCCATCTATGCCAAGCTGGAGAAATGTGTGTTTGAGCAAGAGTCTTTACCTTTCCTGGGCTATATCATCTCCGCCCAGGGATTGGCTATGGATCCTGCCAAACTACAGGCTGTAATGAACTGGCAAGAACCCCATTCTCTTAAAGCGGTGCAGCGCTTTATGGGGTTCATTAATTATTATCGCCAGTTCATTCCACATTTCTCGACTTTGGTAGCTCCCTTGGTAGCCCTCACCAAGAAGGGAGCAAATCCCAAATTGTGGTCAGAGGAGGTCTCCAAGGCCTTTACTTCAATTAAGTCCCATTTTGCTAGCGCTCCCATCTTACATCGCCCCAAGGTTGATAAGCCTTTTATATTGGAGGTTGATGCCTCGTCCGTTGGTGCTGGAGCAGTCCTTTTTCAAAAGGATGCTCAAGGTCAGGAAACATCCTTGTTTCTTCTTTTCCAAGACCTTCACACCAGCGGAGAGGAATTATTCCATTGGGGATAGGGAGTTGCTAGCCATGAAGTTGGCCTTTTCCGAGTGGAGACATCTCCTGGAGGGGGCACGCTTTCCCTTTCAAGTTTTCACTGACCACAAAAATTTGGTCTATTTACAGACCGCCCAGCAGCTAAATTCTCGTCAGGCCAGATGGTCCCTGTTTCTCCCGGTTCCATTTCACCCTCCATTTCCTCTCCGGTGAGAAGCACATTCAGGCCAATGCTCTCTCTCGCTCCGTTGTGTCCTCTGAGGAGGTGGAGGAGGAGCCTCGGCTGATTGTCCCCACAGAGAGCCTAAGAACTGTGGCCCCGGTTTCGCTTGAGTCTGTGCCTCCGGGCAAGACTTTTGTGCCCACCAATTTGCGACCAGAGGTACTCTCTTGGGCACATTCGTCCAGAGTGGGTGGACATTTTGGGGCAAAAAGGACATCTGAGTTGCTGGCGAGGACATACTGGTGGCCACATATGGTCCGTGACGTCAGGGAATACGTTGAGGCGTGCGTCTCCTGCGCCAAGAATGAGTCCCCTCGACAACGGCCAGCTGGGCTACTTTTCCCTTTACCAGTGGCAGACAGGCCTTGGGAGATGGTCGGGATGGATTTTGTGGTGGGCTTACCCAAGTCTCGGGGCTGCACCATCAACTGGGTGATAACCGCCCACTTCTCCAAAATGGTGCACTTGGTGCCCTTACCACGGTTACCGTCTGCACGGGCCTTGGCAGCATTATTTATTAGGCATATTTTCCGTTTACTCGGAATGCCAGACAAAATCGTCAGTGATCGAGGTCCCCAATTTGCGTCTCTGTTCTGGAGAGAGCTGTGTCGTCTACTCAGCATTGAGTTAAATCTCTCCTCGGCATATCATCCCGAGACGAATGGGTTGGTAGAGAGGCCAACCAGACCTTGGTTACATACTTGCGACATTTTGATTCAGCCAGGCAGGATGACTGGGCATCTTTGCTACAGTGGGCTGAGTTCGCTTTAAATAATGCTGTGGCTGACTCCACCGGACAAATGAGTAGAAAAACACGTCACTCCTTATAAATTACGGTGCTCAGATAAGGGATGCCAAGTCCAATAGATAAATGAACTAAATAAATCCGGCACTCGAATAAATGAAAAATGGTGAAGATTTATTTTACAATCCAAACATGTGACGTTTCGGTCAAATATCCTGACCTTCTTCAGACTAAGAAACATAAGAGATATACAGAAAATCAAATAGCTCAATTACTGAGTCCAAATATAGTCATTCCTAACAATTATAATGACCTTAATGATATACTACCTATAGCAAACCAACACATACACAATGCATATATTGTTGAACAATCTCATAGTAGTCACAGAATATGGCGATCAAATAACGTGCTCAGGTATTAGCAAATAACAGAGTAACCTAAGAGGCTCACAGGTGTCCAAATAAGAAAACGTTCCATTGGCATTATCTGATCTACTGATCAGCTTGAATGTATGTCATAAGCCAAAATTATTAGTGCCCAAAGTGAGAAAGGAAAAATCCTTACCGGATAAGGAACACTATGAGCCTCTTAGGTTACTCTGTTATTTGCTAATACCTGAGCACGTTATTTGATCGCCATATTCTGTGACTACTATGAGATTGTTCAACAATATATGCATTGTGTATGTGTTGGTTTACTATAGGTAGTACATCATTAAGGTCATTATAATTGTTAGGAATGACTATATTTGGACCCAGTAATTGAGCTATTTTGATTTTCTGTATATCTCTTATGTTTCTTAGTCTGAAGAAGGTCAGGATATTTGACCGAAACGTCACATGTTTGGATTGTAAAATAAATCTTCACCATTTTTCATTTATTCGAGTGCCGGACTCCACCGGACAGACCCCATTCCTCTTAAACTACGGTCAGCATCCACGGGTACCGGTGCCCATGCCCGTGTCTTCCGCCGACTCCAGGGTGGCAGACTGGGCCGTGGAGGCACGGGACATTTGGGACCCCACTCAGGATGCCATTCAGGCTTCCAAGGAGAGGATGAGGTCTTCTGCCGATGCCCATCGGCGTCCGGCTCCGACATTTGCTCCTGGCGACCTAGTGTGGCTCTCCGCCCGTAACATCAGGCTGCGGGTGGAGTCCACTAAGTTGGCACCCCGCTATTTGGGTCCCTTCAAGGTCCCCGAGCAGGTGAACCCTGTGGTTTACCGTTTAGCCCTTCCGCCTCGCCATGGTATCTCCAACACCTTCCATGTGTCCCTCCTAAAATCCGTGGTCATCTACCGGTTGCCTGAGTCATCTGCCGGGACGTCGGGTTCGTCTATGGACGATCACGAGGTGAATGCCATTGTAAGGTGCAAGGTGCTACGGGGCAAAAACATTTTTTGGGTGGATTGGAGGGGTTATGGGCCTGAGGATAGGTCCTGGGAGCCTGCCGAGCATACTCATGCTCCGCAGCTCATCGCTGCCTTTGAACGTAGCGAGGCCCAAAGAAGGGGAGGCCCTAGGAGGGGTGGTAATGTTAGGGGTCGAGTTCTCGCTTCTGCACAAGGGGAATCTCGAACCATCCCTGCTGCGGTTTCCCATCTGTCTCCGGCCGCAGTGGACTCTGCTCAGCAGAGACGTCGGTCCCAGCGTCTCGCCCAGTCTAACATTGTGCAGAGGATTACTGCTGCCTCTCCAGGTTCTGCTATTGTAGCCAGTACTGGTCAGCAGCGAGCAGACGTCTTTAGGACTAAGTCCTGCGTTTCCCCTTCTGAGCATGCCCAGGGTAAGATCTCTCATTGTAGATCAGGGGTCACATGCTCAGGTACTGCAGCAGCTCCTATTGGTCCGCCAGGAAGGTCCTGAAACTACATGTGTTCTGGAACAGTTTCTCATTGGTCCTTTTCTGGCAGGTCCTGTAGTTGCTACCATGCTCTAGTATCAATTGCATTATGTGCTTTGTGCCAGTGTGATCATGCATGCATGTGGTTAGGGCTCGGCTGAAATAAGCCCTAGAATACCGGCACCTCCGGTGAGATTTGTATGCATGTGTTCAGGGCCTGGCTGAAATAAGCCCCTAGAATACCGGCTTCCCTGGTGAGGAGTTGCTTGTTTGCGTTGCTGAATGTATGATCACGGACTGCTATCCGCACAGCAGTTATCTGTGTATCCCTGTGGTGCTAACAGGACACAGTCTCTATTTCTGCATCTCTACCTCAGCGACTCTGTGGTGTAACAGAGTTCGCTTATACTGCCATATAGTGCTACAGCATCGATGTCTGCGACTCTGTGAAGTAACGGAGTTTGCTTATACCGCCATCTTAGTCCTTCTATCTTTGTCTGTGAGCTTTGAATTGATGTAAGTTAGTTACTCGCAATATAATGGGGAACCTTGCCGTTGGTTTGCGAGCTTATCTGCTTTGGCCAAAATAGTAACCAATACCTCATTGATGCATTTATCAGATGCATTTTTTTGCACTTTTTATCATTTTCTGCAGGGTGCAGGTAGGCTCCTTTTTGATGGTCTGGTTTTTTGTGTGATGCATATATAGTGCTGAACAGCCCGCTTTCTATTATGGGCGTTATAAATAGGCTGCTATCCAGACACTATGCATTGCCCTTTTTTGTCCTCTTAAGGCCTCTTTCACATTTCTGTTTTGCGCCTGACGGCGCCCGCGGCATTTTGCCGCAGCGCCGCATCACAAAACCGGATGCGCCGCATGCGGTTTTTTTCCCATTGACTTTCATTAGCGCCGGATGGCGCCGCATGTCTCTGCGGCGCGTCCGGTTGGTGCCGGATGCGGTGTCTGGTCACCGTCCGGTGTCTGGAAAAAACGTTGCATGTAACGTTTTTTGTCTGCGGCGAAAAAACCGGAAGCGCCGGATGCGGCGCCTCCGGTTTTTTTTTACAATGAAAGTCTATGGACGCCGCAATGTGCCGCATCCGGCAAGAGCCGGATCCGGTAGCCGCATCCAGTTTTTTAATTGATATACCAGCCCACAACAAACAGATACCAGACAGATACCACCCCTCAGCAAACATATAAAAAAAAACATTTTGTGGGACATCAGACACATCCACAGAAGCCACAGAGAAAGCCAGAGAGCCACCGACGCAGCCACAGAGAGCCACCGACGCAGCCACAGAGAGCCACCGACGCAGCCACAGAGAGCCACCGACGCAGCCACAGAGAGCCACCGACGCAGCCACAGAGAGCCACCGACGACTCGCAGCCAGGATCCGCACAATGGAGCGCCAGGAAAACAGACGGTAAATATGCCCCCCCCCAATCCAAAACTTACAATACATATGTCACCAATGCTGTGTGAGCGGATTTTTTTTTTGGCACCCTGGTACATTTTATATTTAATGTCTTTTCTGTGATGGGGATTGGTTCCCCTGGTACTGTACCAAATTAAATTTCCGATGATGGGGTGGGTCCCCGAGTTTAAAATACATATGTTGGTGAACTTATTGTGTATCCCCTGCTACTGTTGTGAATGTTGATAATGTAGATCTACTGTTACTGTTTTTTTGCAGTGATGTGCTTGGTCTCCCTGCGACAATATGAAATGTGGATGTATTTGTGTATCATAATTTTTTTTTTTAATTTTTTTTTGGCCTGTGATTTGATTACTTGTCCTGCTACTATGTGAAATGTGCATGTGTTTACTATGCTAATGTTGATGTTGTGTATTTTTTTTTTTTTTTATGGCCTGTGACGGTTTATTATGTACTCCTGCTATGTGAAATGTGCATTTTTTTGTTAGCAGAATGTTTTTTTTTTTAATTTTTTTAACATTTTCTTGGCCCTGTGATGCTTTTGCTAGTCATCATGCTATGTGAAATGTGCATCTGTTTACTATCCTAATGTTTATCTCCTTTTTTTTTTGCAATGTTTATTTTTTGGGGCCTGTGACAGTTTTTCTACTCATGCTATCTTTTACATTTGCATTTGTTTACTATGCTAATGTTGATGTTGTGTATTTTTGTTTTGGATTTTTTTTTTTTTATGGCCTGTGAGGGTTTATTATGTACTCCTGCTATGTGAAATGTGCATTTTTTTTTAAGAAGAATGGTATTTTTTTTTAACATTTTCTTGGCCCTGTGATGGTTTTGCTAGTCATCATGCTATGTCAAATGTGCATGTGTTTACTATCCTAATGTTTATCTCCTTTTTTTTTTTGCAATGTTTATTTTTTGGGACCTGTGACGGTATTTCTACTCATGCTATCTTACATTTGCATTTGTTTACTATGGTAATGTTTTTTTTTTGTTACTTTTTTTTTAAAATCTTTTTTTTTTTGTGGCCTGTTATGTACTCATGCTGTTATCTTACATTTGCATGTGTTTAGTATCCTAATGTTTGAATGTTTTTTTTTGGGTGCCTCTGACCTTTTTCTACTCATGCTACTATCTGAAATGTGCATGTTTTTATTATCATAATGTTTGTACTGTATTTTTTTTTTGTATTGGGGATCGGGTGGTTCCCACTGGTACTGTGTTTTTTTTTTTTTTTAAAACAGGGACAATCAATTCATATAAACACAATTCCTTTTTGTCTGTTAATTCCACAGCAGAAGAATTGATGCTGGCGATGCAAGGGCGCAGGAGATCCTGGATGCAAGGAGGCAAGCCAGTAGAAAGTAAATGACATCCCCCATGTCCCTAAAAATTAAATGTTTGTTTTTCTCTTTCAGCCAGGGACAAGGAATCCACATATATTCACTGTCACTTTTTTTGTCCTTTATTCAACAGCAGAAGAATTGAACGAGCGGGGCGGTCTGAAGCACAAGTCGAGCAGAGGGGAGGAGAGGACCTCCAAGCTAGGAGGCTAGCAAGCAGAAAGTAACTATTACATCACCCATTTTGCTCTAAATTACATGTGTTTTTTTTCTCTTTCAGCCAGGGAAAAGGAATAGACATATATTCACTGTCCCTTTTTGTGTCCTTATTCAACAGCAGAAGACTTCACCGAGCGGCGGCGGCTGAAGCCCAAGTTGAGCAGAGGGGAGGAGAGGACCTCCAAGCTAGGAGGATAGCAAGCAGAAAGTAACTATTACATCACCCATTTTGCTCTAAATTACTGTTTTTTTTTCTTTCAGCCATGGACAAGGAATATTTAATGTACAGTCCCTTTTTACTTAACAGCAGAAGACGTCAACAAGAGGGGGAGGCGGCGGCTGTAGAGAGACGAGAGGAGGAGAGGAGGGCAAGGAGGGAAGCCAGAAGAAAGTAAATATTACATCTCCCATTTCACATGTTTGTTTTTCTCTTTCAGCCAGGGCCAAGGAATATAGAAATATATTCACTGTCCCTTTTTGTTTCTTTCCACAGCAGAGAACGTCAAACAGCTGCTGCAGCTGCCGCAATGGCGGTGTTGGCGGAGGAGGCAGCGGCAGAAGCAGCAGCGGCGGCGGCAGCACCACCGGCATCGCCATCTCCTCCCTCACAGCCAGAGCCAGAGCCGCCACAGCAGGACACATCTTCTTCTGGGAGCCCTCCTAGCCATCGTCAGGAATTGGCGGTAAAAATATATATATTTTTTTTCTATCCACAATCCATCTGTGGCCTATATTTCTTGATTGGGTTTTTTTAATAACAGGAATCTGAAGATGACGAGGAGCTCCCAGAGGAAGAAGGACGGGGTGGAGAGATACCCGGAGTGGGCTCACAATTCGTAAGTATCCTGCATCAATCGCAGAAACACAACATCACAGTACACACAACACATAGAAAACATTTAGTACATACTTCACACAGCGGCCAACACCTGCCAATATCCTAATTTTAATTTTAATTTTTAGTCTCTCGGATCTGGGAGCCAGACGGTTTCTCCCAGCGCCTCCCAGAGTCGTCGTGAGACTGCCGGCGGTTCTCAACGTGTAAGTTTTTTTTTTTTTTTTTAGCATTTTCTATAATTTTTCCTTTTTACAAAACGTGTTATCTCAAAATTTTTGGTGCAGTAATTTACCCATTTTAACATGTATAATTTAGAAAATTTCAAACAATGTGTGTGATCATTTTCTATTTTTTATGTGTTAATTTCACAGGCTTCACAGCGTGCTCCCGACTCAGGACACGGAGGAGGGATTGGACGTGGAGTTGATGATCGATCTGGTCCGAGAAAGGGAGCCGCTGTGGAACATGGGGGACCGCCGGCATTCGGATCAAATTGTGACGCGACGGCTCTGGACGGAAGTGGCAGCAGCAATGGTACAAGGCTGGGAGGACCTCAATCCTAGGTCCCAGACTAAATTCCGTAAGTATAATTCATGTTGCTGACTGTAAAGGTGTGTTTACAAAACTTCTGTCCTTGTGTCATCCACTCTTCATGTTTTCATGCTTTCCTTTTGTGAAACACTATGGAAATAATGAAAACCTGAACTCTGGGGGACACGAGGACAAAAATGTGGTAAACACTGGTGTGGTATAGTTAACCAATGTGTGCTTTCTCGTTTCAGGGGAGAGAATTGTGAAGCGGTGGCGGTCTGTGAGGGATCGCTTTAAGAAGGAATTTAACAAAGAGATGCGGGCCCCGAGTGGTTCTTCAGGACGCCAGAGCAAGTACAAATATGCACGAGCTCTGGCGTTCCTGCGTGAAACCATGGTCACCAGAAGGTAAATATTAACATCAAATTTTAAACTTTTTTTCTTTTTTTTGCAGCCAGGGCCATTCCACATCTGTATATTAATTTTATTTTTTTGTTTCTTCCACAGCACGGTGACCAGCACTCGGGCGCCCGCAGAGTTGGAGCCTTCTAGAGCGATCCCTCAAGAGACCGACACCGAGGGACACTTCGACCGCCCCTCTACATCTGCCCCTTCCCAGACTTCACACACACTTGATCCCGCTGTCCCCTCAACCAGCGCTGGAGCATCGTGGCCGGCTGCATTATATGAATCTGCTGGTCAGGATATAACCTTCCATTTACCCCACCCTTCTGACCCTGCCACCTCTAGTACAGCTGTGGGTACTGGGCGGCAGCGTCAGAGGGGTCAGGAAAAGAACTATGCGCCCGAGTTCTTACATATGAACGCATCTTTCCAGAACTGCCTTAAGGTGCTATCTGAACAAGTTGCCGCAGGCGTTAGTCAGATAACCTCCCTAGTTGGTGAGGTGAAGACACTTCTGGAAACTGTACGTTCAGAGTTAAGAGCACCCCCGAACTACAGCTTTTTTAGGTCGGTTGCGTAGCGCATAGATCCACTATCTTATGACCAGCAGATGTATGTGATGCACACGTGCCACGCTGCTCTAGCGCAGGTTGTCTCCCATCCTCAATCCACCCCAGTCATTCCTCCACCCCCCCTACAGCCGCCGTCCATCCTCCCCCCCCTACAGCTGCCATCATCTTCCCCCCCTCCACCTGCCATACCTCCTCCCCCTCCTATTCAATACCAACCACCTCCCCAGGTCCATCAAACTCCCCAATACCAACCACCTCCCCCGGTCCATCAGCCTTCACAATATCAACCACCTCCCCAGGTCCAACCACCTCCACAATATCAACCACCTCCCCAGGTCCATCCACCTCCCCAATTCCAACCACCTCCCCAGGTCCAACCACCTCCCCAATTCCAACCACCTCCCCAGTACCAACAACCTACCCACTACCAGCCACCTACCCCCTACCACACTTCTACCTCTTTCCAATCTCCTTCCCCCTTCCAATTGCCTACTATGTCACCTGCTCCTCATGCCCAACCCTCGACTCCACCACCACCCACCTGTTCTGCCTTGTCTTCCCATTTTAGTCTTTCCACCCCTTCACCTCTTCCTGTTCCTTCCCCACCACCATCCCGTTCGTCCCTCCACACTCCCACGGTCGAAGTGTCCCGCAGCCCCTCCAGCATTATTTCCACCCCACACTATACAGACCTGTAAATGTGTAAATATTTTTTTTCATTTCAAAAATAAAAAAAAAGTTGACTAAAAATATAAAGTTTAATAAAAAAAAAAAGGTATTTATATTTGAAACATTTGGGCAAAAGCCCTAATTTTATAACAGTTATATTAAAAAAAAAATTTTCAAAATAAATTGTTAATTGGTTTAACATTGTTGTCTGTCTTTAATTTCTAGGATGTTAAGTTTAAAATGTGTTATACAGGTACACCTAACTTTGGCTAAAAGGTTCATAAATGCAAGCTTTTTGCAAAATTTATGTCCCGGGTTGTGTACTATGCAAAGTATATTCTATTTTTACAAAAATTGTGATTGTTTGTTAGATTATCCCCTACCCCAGGTTTCCCCAAATCCAGTCATCATGGCCCACCAACAGGTATTGTTTTCAGTCTTTCCTTTGTATTGCTCAGTATGTGTAAATTCTCTGCTGGCGTACGGCTTCAATAGATGTTCGGACAGCTGGAATGCCTCATCACCTACACAAACAAATGGCATCGGTGGGCCTGAGGTTTGAGGCAGTGGCCTAGGGGGGGGAAATGAAAACTGTTTCCATACAATTTACGTCCCATAGCAGATAGTTTAAAGACTTGGGAGTCATTAGACCGTCCATAAGACCCAATGTCCACCGCGATAAACTTGTATTCGGCATCTGCAATAGCCATCAGGACGACAGAGAAATATTTTTTATAGTTGAAAAATTCCGATCCGGTTCCTTTAGGCTTTTGAATGCGGATGTGCTTTCCATCAACGGCGCCCAGGCAATTGGGGAACTGGCAGATACAGAGAAACTGGTCCGCTATTTGAAGCCACCGCTCTGTTGTTGGCTCTGGAATAAATTCTCCAACCAAAGTATCCCACAGAGCACGACAAGTGTACTTTATTATGCCGGATAGTGTGGAGATTCCCAGGCGGTACTGAAAATGGAGCGATGCCAGCGTCTCACCAGTTGCCAGAAATCTGAAAACAAAATAGAAAATACAAATTATTTCAGAAACACAGCATTACATACCAGAACACAACTACAACTGTTGGAGATAAGAGAAACACTGTTTTATAACTAAATTTTGGCCTACTGATATGGTTTCCTAGGTGCCCTGTGATGTTAACTTAATTATAAAATTGCAAGTGTGCTGAAGCAAACAGATCCAATACATATAGCTTACCTTATAGTCACCATGAGACGCTCCGCCGGAGATATCGAGAACCGACAGTAGGTGTCCGATTTTTTAATTTTGTCGCCAACACGCTCCAGCAAATCATCAAAGTTTTCTTTGTTCATACGCAGATATGCAAAAAACTTTTCTGGATCTTGTCGCAGCTCCATGTTCAGTGTGGAATAGACACCACGAGTCAATCTCTGTGCCGTGATGGGGTGGATCCACATACGGCGTCGTCTTCGCAGACGCTGACGTCTAATGCGCTGCTCCTCAAACTTTCGCTCCTTCTCCAGAACGATAAACCTCAATCGATTCATCTCCGCAGTAAAATCAACAAGATTCCTGAAGATATTGCCGATAATGACATCCATGTTCGCCAATCACTTGCTACTTGCTCTTCTCTCCAACCTGCACTTGCTCCTCTACAACCTGTCAAAGATGGGATGTAGGAGCAGTGTATATATAGGATTACAGTAGCCAATCATGTTTGGAACCCCAAAAAGGGCGTTCTTAAAAACCGGATCCGGCGCATTACGGCGTCAACGGATGCCAAACCGGATACACCGGATGAGACGGATGCGGTTTTTGACCGCATTAGTGAACCGGATCCGGCGAAAAACCGGATGCAGGCGCGTCTGGTTTTTATTGAGAATGCCGGATGCGGCGCTACGGCAAAATGCTGCGGGCGCCGTCAGGCGCAAAACGGAAATGTGAAAGAGGCCTAAGCAAGCTTTATTTGTATGTTTTCTCCACCAGGCAGCTTATACCTTTATCATCACTTTTTTGTGATAGGGTGGCTGTCCTCATCAGTGGAGGGCACCTGTGCTGCGCCAGCCTTTATCTGTGGGAGCCAGCTGCATCCTGCTAGTGCACTGTTCATCTTTCAAGATCTGGTGAGGCTATTTTCATGTTGTGTTTTTAACGCCATCTTACTAGCAGCAGGCTCTGCCTGCACGGTGGACCCCGGGCTGCGAACGCACCTATTATTTATATATATTTTGTGCGTTCCGCCAGCACTAACACCCAGTCTGGCTAACACCAGTATATGAAAATCATAAAAGTGTACTCTATCAGTAGCGCACAGCTGTATACAGTGTTGGGGGGGATTGTAAATCTCCATATATTTTTCAGGAGGAACACACACAATCAGAGGCCCAGTCTGGCTAACACCAGAATATAAAAATCATAAAAGTGTACTCTATCAGAAGCGTACAGCTGTATACAGTGTTGGGGGGAATTGTAAATCTCCGCATATATTTCAGGAGGAACACATACAATCAGAGGCCCAGACTGGCTAACACCAGAATATGAAAATCATAAAAGTGTACTCTATCAGTAGCATACAGCTGTATACAGTGTTGGAGGAATTGTAAATCTTCGTATATATTTCAGGAGGAACATACACAGTCAGAGGCCCAGTCTGGCTAACACCAGAATATGAAAATCATAAAAGTGTACTCTATCAGTAGCGTACAGCTGTATACAGTGTTGGGGAATTGAAAATCTCCGTATATATTTCAGGAGGAACACACACAATCAGAGGCCCAGTCTGGCTAACACCAGAATATGAAAATCATAAAAGTGTACTCTATCAGTAGCGTACAGCTGTATACAGTGTTGGGGGAATTGTAAATCTCCGTATATATTTCAGGAGTAACACACACAGTCAGAGGCCTAGTCTGGCTAACACCAGAATATGAAAATCATAAAAGTGTACTCTATCAGTAGCGTACAGCTGTATACAGTGTTGGGGGAATTGTAAATCTCCGTATATATTTCAGGAGGAACACACACAGTCAGAGGCCTAGTCTGGCTAACACCAGAATATGAAAATCATAAAAGTTTACTCTGTCAGTAGCATACAGCTGTATAGAGTGTTGGGGGGAATTGTAAATCTCCGTATATAATTCAGGAGGAACACACACAGTCAGAGGCCTAGTCTGTCTAACACCAGAATATGAAAATCATAAAAGTGTACTCTATCAGTAGCGTACAGCTGTATACAGTGTTGGGGGGAATTGTAAATCTCCTTATATATTTCAGGAGGAGCACACACAGTCAGAGGCCCAGTTTGGCTAACACCAGAATATGAAAATCAGAAATGTGTACTCTATCTGTAGCGTACAGCTGTATATAGTATATAGCTATAGTATATAGCTATAGTATATAGTATTATAGTATATAGCTGTATATAGCATACAGCTGTATACAGTGTTGGGGGAATTGTAAATCTCCGTATATATTTCTGGAGGAACACACACAGGCAGAGGCCCAGTCTGGCTTACACCAGAATATGAAAATCAGAAAAGTGTACTCTATCTGTAGCGTACAGCTGTATATAGTGTTGGGGGAATTGTAAATCTCCATATATATTTCAGGAGTAACAGACATGGCCACAGGCCCAGTTTGGATAACAGCAGAATATGAAAGGCAGAAAAAGTGTACTCTATCAGTAGCGTACAGCTGTATACAGTGTTGGGGGAATTGTAAATCTCCGTATATATTTCTGGAGGAACACACACAGGCAGAGGCCCAGTCTGGCTTACACCAGAATATGAAAATCAGAAAAGTGTACTCTATCTGTAGCGTACAGCTGTATATAGTGTTGGGGGAATTGTAAATCTCCATATATATTTCAGGAGTAACAGACATGGCCGCAGGCCCAGTTTGGATAACAGCAGAATATGAAAGGCAGAAAAAGTGTACTCTATCTGTAGCGTACAGCTGTTTATAGTGTTGGAGGAATTGTAAATCTCCATATATATTTCAGGAGTCACACACAGATAGTCAGCATATACTTGTCCGTGATACCAGCTGGTACATGGTACTGTGAGGAGCGTACAGCTCTATATGGTGTGGGAAAAAATGAACACTCGGTAACTGAAAGAAATTTCCCCCTTCTCACTGGCAGGCAGCCTGGTAATAAGCTCTGCTGCGCCACACAAGAATTCCCTTCTCACTGGCAGCAGCCTAATAATCAGCTCTGCTGCGCACACAAGAATTTCTCCTTCTCACTGGCAGGCAGCCTAATAATCAGCTCTGCTGCTCCACCCAAGAAATTTCCCCCTTATCACTGGCAGGCAGCCTACTAATCAGCTCTGCTGCTCCACACAAGCAATTTTTACCCTGTCACTGGCAGGCAGCCTAAGAACCAGCATTGCTGCACACACCAAAATCCTCCCCTGTCACTGCACAGTAACTGTACAGCTAATCGCTATCATCACAAGCACAGTTTTTTTTTTTGGGCCTGACTAACGCTCTCCCTGCTGAGAAGCAGCATCAGCAACCTTTCCCTACACTAAGATCGGCAGAAGTAAAATAGCGGTCGGCGCTGAGGGATTTTATATGCACTGTGATGCCACACAAAGCCAGCCAATCACTGCAATGCCCTTCTCTAAGATGGTGCTGGCCGCTGCCCATGTCATCGCGTTGCCCACAGTCTGCTTTCTAGCTCATTGGCCGAGAAAAGGCCCTTAAAGTATTATGGGAAAACCGACTTGGGCGCAATGGTCACCGAACACGTGACCGACCTCGCGCCATGGTCGGATTTCGCTCGGCGAAGCCCGACTTTGGCGAAAGTCATTGTTTTTTAAATTGACCGACCTGTTTTGCTCAACCCTAGTGAGGAATATTGTTTTTCATTATTTTAATTCTGTTAGAGGAGACATTCACTTCTGTTAACTGGGCGATGACATGAGTATGGTTTAATTTAGATTGATTTATAATGGAGTCTGTGTCATTCTGGGTGTGGGTTTTTTTTACACAATATGACTATGGGGTTAAAAAAGTGGATGTCTTACAGACACCTATCCATTACTAACCTCTTGGCTTGATGTCACCTGACAATACAAAGATGACATCAACCCTCCCAACTATCACCGCACTTGGCACCGCACCAAGGCAAGTGGGAAGAGCAAGGCTAAGTGCCAGATTGGGTGCATCTTATGGATGTTTTTTGTTTACTTGTGTTATCTTTGTCTAATATTTAATCCCTTAAGGACCAAGCCATTTTGTAGGTTAATGACCAGGCCAATTTTTACAATTCTGACCACTGTCACTTTATGTGCTTATAACTCTGGAACGCTTCAACGTATCTTGGCGATTCTGAGAATGTTTTCTCGTGACATATTGCACTTCATGTTAGTGGTAAAATTTCTTCGATATAACTTGCGTTTATTAATGAAAAAAACGGAAATATGGCGAAAATTTTGAAAATTTTGCAATTTTCAAACTTTTAATTTTTATGCCCTTAAATCAAAGAGATATGTCACAAAAAACAGTTAATAAATAACATTTTCATATGTCTGCTTTACATCAGCACAATTTTGGAACACCTTTTTTTTGTTATGAAGTTATAAGTGTTAAAAGTTGACCAGCGATTTCTCATTTTTCCAACAAAATTTACAAAACCATTTTTTTAGGGACCACCTCACATTTGAAGTCACTTTGAGGGTTCAATATGACAGAAAATACCCAAAAGTGACACCATTCTAAAAACTGCACCCCTCAAGGTGCTCAAAACCACATTCAATAAGTTTATTAACCCTTTAGGTACTTCACAAGAATTGAAGCAATGTGGAAGGAAAAAATGAACATTTAACTTTTTTTCCCCAAAATTTTTCTTTCGACACAATTTTTTTAAATTTGTCAAGGGTATCAGGAGAAAATGAACCACAATAGTTGTTGTATAATTTCTTCTGGGTACACCGATACCCCATGTGTGGAGGAAGACCAATCTTTAGGCACATGGCAGGGCTCAGAAGGGAAGGACCATCATTTGAGATTTTGAATGTCAAACTGGCTGGAATCGAGAGCTGACACCATGTCGCGTTTGGAGAGCCCCTGATGTACCTAAACAGTAGAAACCCCCCATAAGTGACCCAATTTTGGAAACTAGACCCCCAAGAAACTTATCTAAATGTGTGGTGAGCACTTTGAACCAACAAGGGCTTCACAGAAGGTTATAACGTAGAGTTGTAAAATTAAAAAATCATATTTTTTCCACAAAAATGATCTTTTCACCCCCAATTTTTATTTTCCAAAGGGTAACAGGACCCCAAAAGTTATTGTGCAATTTGTCCTGAGTACGCTTATACCCCATATGTGGGGGTAAACCACTATTTGGGCACATGGCAGAGTTCGGAAGGGAAGCAATGCTATTTGACTTTTTTGGCTGGAATTGAGATTGGACGCCATGTCGCATTTGGAGAGTTCCTGATGTGCTTAAACAGTGGAAACCCCCACAAGTGACCCCATTGTGAAAACTAGACCCCCCAAGGAACTTATCTAGATGTGTGGTGAGCACTTTCAACCCCAAAGGGCTTCACAGAAGGTTATAACGTAGAGCCGTAAAATTAAAAAATCATATTTTTTCCACAAAAATGATCTTTTCACCCCCAATTTTTATTTTCCAAAGGGTAACAGGTCCACAAAATTTATTGTGCAATTTGTCCTGAGAACGCTGATACCCCATATATGGGGGTAAACCACTATTTGGGCGCATGGTAGAGCTCGGAAGGGAAGCAGCGCCATTTGACTTTTTTGGCTGGAATTGAGATTGGACGCCATGTCGCATTTGGAGAGTCCCTGATGTGCCTAAACAGTGGAAACCCCCACAAGTGACCCCATTTTGAAAACTAGACCCCCCAAGGAACTTATCTAGATGTGTGGTGAGCACTTTGAACCCCCAAGGGCTTCACAGAAGGTTGTAACGTAGAGCCGTATAATTAAAAATTCATATTTTTTCCACAAAAATTATCTTTTCACCCCCAATTTTTATTTTCCAAAGGGTAACAGGATGCAAAAGTTATTGTGCAATTTGTCCTGAGTATGATGATACCCAATATGTGGGGGTAAACCACTATTTGGGCGCATGGCAGAGCTCGGAAGGGAAGGAGAGCCGTTTTGGAATGCAGACTTTGATGGAATGGTCTGCGAGTGTCATGTTGCGTTTGCAGAGTCGCTGATGTGCCTAAACAGTGAAAACTCCCCACAAGTGACCATATTTTGGAAACTAGACCCCCCAAGAAACTTATCTCGATGTGTGGTGAAGTTTATAATGTAAAGCCATGAAAATAAAAAATCATATTTTTTTCCACAAAAATGATCTTTTTGCTCCCAAATTTTTATTTTTATAAGGATAACAGGAGAATAGGACCCAAAAAGTTGTTGTGCAATTTGTCCTGAGTACGCTGATACCCTTTATGTGGGGGTAAACCACTGTGATCGCTTTACTGCGATCTTTGGGAGGCAGAATGAACAAATCCACAAAAGGTGAAGAATTGATTTTATTTTTTATGCCGTTCCTCCTGCGGTATTAGTGATTAGGCGACTTTATTTCTTGGGTCGGTGCGATTACGGCAAAACCAGATTTATATCCTTTTTTCATATTTAGCTTCTATCACACACTGAAAGACGCTTTTTTTTTTGAAGAATTTTTTGTAAGAAATTTTTGCATCGCCGTATTTTGAGAACTATAATTTTTCCATATTTCGGCCGACAGAGTCATGTGTGGGCTTATTTTTTGCGGGACGAGCGGATGTTTTTATTGGTACAATATTCTGGTACATAATGTTTTTTGATTGCTTCCTATTCCGATTTTTGTTGAAGCAGAATGAACAAAAACCAGCAATTCAGGATTTTTTTTTTCTCTCCGATCCGCGTGTGGTAAAATTGATAAAGCAGCTTTATTCTTCGGGTCACTATGATTAAAGCGATACCTCATTTATATCTTTTTTTTGTTTTTTACACAATAAAAACTTTTATAGAAATAATAATTATTTTTGCATCACTTTATTTGTGAGCTATAACTTTTTTATTTTTTTGCTGATGATGCTGTATGGCATCTTGTTTTTTGCGGGACAAGATGACATATTCAGTGGTACCATGTTTATTTATATCCATTGTTTTGATCGCGTATTACCGCTTGGAAAAAGTATAATTTGCTACTTTTTTTTTTACGGCTTTCACTGAAGGGGTTAACTAGGGTTACGCTTTTATAGATGGGATTTTTACGGACGCGTCAATACCAAACATGTGTATTTGTATGTGTATTATTTTTTTACATAAAAATGTGTATTTTTTAGGGGAATTTTTTTTATTATTTTTTAATATTTTTTTTTTTACCAATTTTTTAAAAAAATGTTTGTTTTTTTTTTACCTCGTCCCTTTATGGGACTTTCACTTTTTAACTTTTGATTGCAGGTATAATACATTGCAATGCACCAGCATTGCAATGCATTATACCAATGAAGAAAGCTGTTGAGACCATGTTGTGAGCATGGTCTCAGCGGCTTTCCGTAGATGGATGACCCGGGGGTTGTCATGACAACCCCGGGTCATCAAGGCAGAGATCGGGCCCCGTGATTACATCGTGGGGACGCCGATCTGAAGCAGAGGGAGCTCCCGACCCTCTGCCTCCCCTCTGAACGCTGTGATCGCGCTCGATCGCAGCAGTCTGGGATTTAACAGCCAGGGGTGGCATGGACACCACTCCCAGCTGTCAGTGCAGGAAGCTCGGCCACTGCAGCGCTGAGCTCCTGCACTGATCGGGCAGGAGATGCTGAAATTTCAGCATCTCCTGCCCAATCGCTGCTGTGTTTGGTCAGTCAGATTGACTGACCAATCACAGCACTGTGGGTGCGGGGACCGACAGCATGAGTCCCCGCACCTCTTGCCATGCCTGTCAGCTGTCATAGTCAGCTGTCGGCACTGAACTACCACTGCGTAGTATGATGTGCACAGTCATGATGCGGAACTGACATCCGGCCATGACGGACTGTGCACGTTAATGGACATTAAGGGGTTAAATTTGTTTGATGGTCTGAAATATTTAAGTGTAACAAACATGCAAAACAATAGGAAATCAGGAAGGGGAAAACACTTTTTCACAGAACCGTACAGTATGATCCCCCACAAAGGCTCCTTTAAACAGCATAAACCCACATAGCCTTCACTATATAACATACACCCTCACACAGCCTCTTTATTTATAGCATGAGCCCCCACATAGTATCCTAAATACAGTGTGAGCCCCCAGATAGCCTCCAATATACAGTAAGAGCCCCACATAGGCTCCTATATACAGCATAAGCCCCCACACAGCCTCCCTATATAAAGTATGAACTCACACATAGCCTCTGATATACAGTATAATCCCCCATACAGCCTCCCTATTCATAGCTTGAGTCCCCACATAGTCTCCTATATACAGTGTGAGCCCCCATATAGCATCCAATATACAGCATGAGCCCCCACACAGCCCTTATATACAGTGTGAGCCCCCACATAGCGTTCTATATACAATATAAGCTCCCACATAGCCTCCAATATACAGTATGAGCCCCCACACAGTCCCTATAAACACTATTAGCCCCTACACAGACCACTCTATTCAGCATGAGCTCCTACATAGCGTCCTATACACAGTATGAGCCCCCACATAGGCTCCACTGTACACCATGAATACCCATCACACCCCCTTTGTTCTATGTGCCCCAACATAGCCCTTTATATACAGTATGAGTCAACAGATAGCACTCTATATACATAGTATAAGCCCTCACATAGCCTCTAATGTATAGCATCAGCCCCATTTATCCTTCTATATACATGTAAACATCCCACACGCATTTGAAAGAAAAACAAAAAAAATGAACACATACTCATCTCTCTATCATTCCCCCGGTGCTCTGCTCCTGTCACCTGTGTACTGTCTCTCAGCAGCAGTACAATGAAGTGACATTATCGCGTCTGCTGCCTCACACGCTGACTGGTGATAGAAGAAGCTTGTGTCTCCTTCCTCCACCATTGCAATGCTGTCTGCATCCCGAGGATACAGATTTAATTGTAACCGGGTGGCGGCTGGCAGGTGGCAGAGGGCAAGGTGCGTCCTGTGGGTCACTGTATTCAGCTCCTTGACTGTCTCAGGGGCCGTATTGGAACAACCAGTGGGCTGGATGGGGCTTTGCCCAGCTCTGGTGTATGAGGAAGGAACAGCCACCATCTTGGATAGGGCCTATATCAGCCTCCATTTTGTCTGTTCACAGAGCCACAGGCTGCTAACTGCACCTGGCCCCAGGGCCTGTGGGTATATTCAATACGACAGGGTTTTGTGTCCACTGTGAATAAAAAGGTCTTTTAGTATGCTAAGGAATTCAGGCCCAATGTTGAATAGCAAGGTCTGTTAGTATGATAATGAGATAAGGCCAAAACAAGACCTCAAAGCTTTAGCCTGAGCCATGGTAGCCTGTGGCCTGGGGGGCTTCAATTAGATTATACCTGCCAGCTAGAGACAGAAAACACATCTATTGTGTCTCCCAGCCATGACGGCTCCATTCTAGGATTATGAACTATGAGCACATCTTTCTAGGTACAAACTCATAAAAAATATCTGCGTGATCCTGCGGACCTCAGGCATCTGATGGTGCAACTCCTGAGTCGGTGATGGCTCGGGGGTCTGAGATATAGAGATTGGCTCTCCACAGAGACCCAGTCAGGCCAGGTTTGATCTCCATGCGACAGGCAAAACATACTGCATCCACTGGTACCTCTCGTGTCCTGATCCGATCGTCCTGGAGAAAGTTAACCCCTTTATTAGGTATTGGGAATAAATTCTGCAGTGGGCTAAGGGTGGAGATTATCATCCCACCCTTGGACACCGAGGGGAGGGACCTAGCAGGTTTAAGAACTGTGAGCTATGGGCAGACCAGATCCATTCTCACAGCAGCAAGACAATGAAGAACTAAGGACCAAAGGGACAGATCTGCCAAGGGAGCAGAGGTACACGCTTTGAGGGACTGTCCAGCAACTAAGACTTTCACCTGTAGATCGCAGAGCTCCCTGCCTCCGCATGCCCCTACAACCTGGTAATATTGACCTCTAGCTAATACCTCTAAGCCTTGTACCATTATTGTTGTATTTTACTCTGACTGAAAATCCATTGTAATTCCGTTGTATAGCTTACTGTATATTTCTATAATTATCTAGTGCGCCCTTAAGGCAATTAAACCATAAAATTAATCTTGAGCTGATGCTTTTACTCTGATCACGAATCTTAGAATACCCAGTGGGTAACAGGACACCCTCCCCGGCAGCCAATTGCTCTAGGTGCAGTTCCCTTACTGACCTGAGAGACAAAGGGGGCGCCGGAGAGCTGTGCCTGTGGAGTTACGTCACATTTGTGACGTGGAAGGACGGGGGTTGACCTTCACATGGTGTATACTGATCTTACACATGTGTTAAATATGTGAAATTATTATTACTCAATTACAAATATTCAAATTCATTTACTTTTCAATTCAATTTGCTTCTCTATATAATTAAATTTATGAAGAAGAATACAATCTGCTATTCTGTTCCTAATATAAACAGTGTATAAAATATACACAGTTATGTTTTATAATTACACAAAACAGTCAGACTTCTAGATAATTGTTATTGGAAATAAATTTGCTCTTAATTTAACCTATGGCAAAATCTCTCCACCAGTTCATGCAGAAAACTTTCAAATGAAGAGGTTATACAAATTAAATTATTCCGGAACACATAATATCACTAAATAAACTGTCCATTAGTCTGTTTTCACACAAAATTATTTTAGCAGTAATTTGCAAAAGAAATTGTAAGCCAAAACAAGCATGGAACATAAATGCAGTAAATTTATAATGGAATGATTTGCAGCTCTGCTCGGTTTTAGATCTATTTCTGCTTTTAACTTCCAATTCTGATACAGTCTGCTAACCAAAAAACACTTATATAAGAATGGCTTCGCAGCATATCTGATTTAAAGGACACTTGTCACATCCAGAAACACTATTTATGTGCCGATATAGGGGTAAGTGTACATACCCATTTGCGAGAAAAAAAACAGACGAGTGCTATGCAAGTGTCTTGCGAGTGTAATGCGATTTCCGTGCGATTTTGCAACGGAACATCCGTATGACATACGTATGCAATCCGTATGCAATGAGATTTTAACATGAGTTTTTACATACAGCAGTTCACTCTATTGTAAAAGCTCATGTTAAAATCGCATTTTAAAACAAAACTGTACACATCATTTTAAAACCAAATAATAACAAATAACAAAACAGACATATACATACAGGTGCATCTCACAAAATTATTTATAATATCAAAAAGTTAATTTATTTCAGTTCTTCAATACAAAAAGTGAAACTCATATTATATAGAGTCATTACAAACTACGTGATCTATTTCAAATGTTTAATTCTGTTAATTTTGATGATTATGGCTTACAGCAATAAAAACCCAAAGGTCATTATCTCAGTAAATTAGAATACTTTATAACACCAGCTTGAAAAAATTATTTTAAAATCCGAAATGTTGACCTACTGAAATATATGTTCAGTAAATGCACTCAATACTTGGTCGGGGCTCCTTTTTCATCAATTAATGCATCAATGAGGCCCATGCAAGAGCCTTATCAGCAAGGAGATTAATGATAAACAGAACTTTTTTCCTGTCACTGGTAAATGGAGAAGGTTGCATCTGAAAATAGATATCGCATTGATTTAGAAATCCATGGTAATGATAATGATCCCCACTGAAGTTTGGCAGGGTGGAGCCAATCAGGAACTCAGGGTGGAGACAATCAGGAACTCAGTGTGGAGACAATCAGAAACATCACTGTTACAAGTATTTGGGTTAAGCACAAAACTGTCCATTAAGCTGAATAGCTCAGAGGGAAGAGTTGCTGCCTGGTGCACAATAGCTGCCGGGTAAGAGTCCTGACACACCTTTAACCCCTTCCCGACCCATGACGCCGACGTCGGCGTCATGCCATAAATCATGTTCCTGCGGGCCGGGAGACCGGGGTCACTGAAAGGTCACCCGACCCGCAGTAACAGGACCCTTACTGCATCACCACAGGGGGGTTGGCTTAACCCCCACGTGGCCACGATCGCTCTGATTGGCTGTTAAAAGTGAAACTGCCAATCAGAGCGATTTGTAATATTTCACCAATAAAACTGGTGAAATATTACAATCCAGCCATGGCCGATGCTGCAATAGCATCTGCCATGGCTGGACACCAAGATCTGACCCCACCACATCAAGTCACTGCGGTGATCGGCCGCCGCCATCGAAAGATGGCAGCGATCGGTCACCGCCGTCACTGTCTGCTCCCCTGCTCCTGCGATCGGCTGCCCCACCTACCGATCCCCCCCCTCACCTTCCGATGACCCCTACTCACCTCTCCCGGTCAACCGATGTCCCTGGATCCGTCCCGGCGGCTGCCCGGGATTCTTCATGGGCGCCGCCATCTTGGAAAATGGCGGGCGCATGCGCAGTGCGCCCGCCGGTCGGCGCATGCGCAGTGCGCCCTCCATTACACAAAAGTTTATTTTGATCACTGTGATAAACTGTCACAGTGATCAAAATAAAAAAAAGTAAATGAACCCCCCCTGTCATAGGTAGGGACAAAAAATAAAATAAAGATTTTTTTTTTTTTTCCTAGCGGATTTTGCTGCTGATCCGCAGCTGATTTTGCTGCGGATCCGCAGCGGATATCGCTGCTGATCCGCGGCGGATTTCGCGGCTGATCCGCGGCGGATTTCGCTGCTGATCCGCGGCGGATTTCGCTGCTTATCCGCGGCGGATTCGCTGCTGATTCCCTGCGGATCCGCGGCGGATTTCGCTGCGGATCCGCATGCGGATTTCGCTGCTGATCCGCGGCGGATTTTGCACTGCGCTGATTCGCTGCGGATTCCGCTGCTGATCCGCGGATTCGCGGATCCGAGGCGGATTTCGCTGCGGATCCCGGGCGGATTTCGTGCTGATCGCGGATATCGCTCGATCGCGGCGGATTTCCTGCGGCCGTGGCGATCCGCTGATCGCGTGATTCACTGCGGATATCCGCGGCTGATTTCGCTGCTGATCGCGGCGGATTTCGCTGCGGATCCGCGGCGGATTTCGCTGCTGATCCGCGGCTGATTCACTGCGGATCCGCGGCTGATTTCGCTGCTGATCCGCGGCGGATTTGCTGCGGTCCGGCTGATTTTGCTGCTGACCGGCGGATTTGCTGCTGATCCGCGGCTATTTTGCTGCGGATCCGCGGCTGATTTCGCTGCTGATCCGCGGCGGATTTTGCTGCGGATCCGCGGCTGATTTTGCTGCTGATCCGGACTGATTTTGCTGCGGATCCGCGGCTGATTTTGCTGCTGATCCGCGACTGATTTTGCTGCGGATCCGCGGCTGATTTTGCTGCTGATCCGCGGCGGATTTTGCTGCTGATCCGCGGCGATTTTGCTGCGGATCCGCGGCTGATTTCGCTGCTGATCCGCGGCGGATTTAGCTGCGGATCCGCGGCTGATTTTGCTGCTGATCCGCACTGATTTTGCTGCGGATCCGCGGCTGATTTTGCTGCTGATCCGCGACTGATTTTGCTGCTGATCCGCGACTGATTTGCTGCGGATCCGCGGCTGATTTTGCTGCTGATCCGCGGCTGATTTTGCTGCTGATCCGCGGCGGATTTTGCTGCTGATCCGCGGCGGATTTCGCTGCTGATTCCGTGGCGGATTTCGCTGCGGATCCGCGGCTGATTTTGCTGCTGATCCGCGACTGATTTTGCTGCGGATCCGCGGCTGATTTTGCTGCTGATCCGCGACTGATTTTGCTGCGGATCCGCGGCTGATTTTGCTGCTGATCCGTGACTGATTTTGCTGCGGATCCGCGGCTGATTTTGCTGCTGATCCGCGGCGGATTTTGCTGCTGATCCGCGACTGATTTTGCTGCGGATCCGCGGCTGATTTTGCTGCTGATCCGCGACTGATTTTGCTGCGGATCCGCGGCTGATTATCTGCTGATTCATCTGCGCTAGCGGGTATAGCATAACGCGATCGCGTTATGCTATACCGTTACCAGCCGGTCAACGCTACGTGTTGAACGGGCTGGTAAAACGCAATATGAACCCAGCCTTAGGGTTAGAACTAGGGTTAGGGTTAGCATTAGGGTTAAGGTTAGAATTACGGTTAGGGTTGGAATTTGGGGTAGGGTTGGAATTAGGGTTAGGGTTGGAATTAGGGTTAGGCTTGTGGTTAGGTTTATGGTTAGAGTTGGGATTAGGGTTAGGGGTGTGTTGGGGTTAGGGTTATGATTAGGGTTTGTATTAGGGTTAGGTGTGTGTAGGGGTTAGGGTTGGGGTTAGGGGTGTGTTGGGGTTAGGGTTGGAGTTAGAATTGAGGGGTTTCCACTATTTAGGCACATCAGGGGGTCTCCATACGCGACATGGCGCCACCATTGATTCCTGCAAATTTTGCGTTCAAAAGTCAAACAGTGCTCCCTTTATTCCAAGCCCCAACGTGTGCCCAAACAGTGGTTTATCCCCACATATGAGGTATCAGCGTACTCGGGAAAAATTGCACAACAACTTTGGGGGTTCTAATTTCTCCTGTTAACATTGGGAAAAAAATTGGGGACTAAAATTTATTTTTGTGGAAAAAAAATGATTTTATATTTTCACGGCTCTGCGTTATAAACTTCTGTGAAGGACTTGGAGATTCAAAGTGCTTATCACACATCTATAGGAGTTCCTTGGGGGATCTAGTTTCCAAAATGGGGTCACTTGTGGGGAGTTTCTACTGTTTAGGCACATCAGGGACTCTGCAAACGTAACATGACGCCCGAAGACCATTCCATCAAGTGGGCATTTCAAAACGTCACTACTTCCCATCCGAGCCCCAACGTGTGCCCATACAGTAGTTTTCTCCCACATATGGGATATCAGCATACTCAGGACAAATTGGACAACAACTTTTGGGGTCTAATTTCTCATGTTACCCTTGGGAAAAAAAAAAATTGGGGACTAAAAGATCCTGATTGTGGAAAAAATATGATTTTTTTTTATTTTCATGCCCGGGCGTTATAAACTTCTGTGTAGCCCTTGGGGGTTCAAAGTGCTCACCACACATCTAGATAAGTTCTTTGCGGGGTCTAGTTTCCAAAATGGGGTCACTTGTGGGGAGTTTCTACTGTTTAGGCACATCAGGGGCTCTGCAAACGTAACAAGATGCCCGCAGACCATTCCATCAAGTCGGCATTTCAAAGCGTCACTACATCCCTTCCGAGCCCTGACGTGTGCCCAAACAGTGGTTCCCCCCACATATGGGGTACTAGTGTACTCAGGACAAACTGGACAACAACTTTTGGGGTCCAATTTCTCCTGTAACCATTGTGAAAATAAAAAATAGTGGGCTAAAAAATCATTTTTTGAGAAAAAAAAATGATTTTTTATTTTCACGGCTCTGCGTTATAAACTTCTGTGAAGCACCTGGGTGTTCAAAGTGCTCACTATGCATCTAGATAAGTTCCTTAGGGCGTCTAGTTTCCAAAATGGGGTCACTTGTGGGGGAGCTCCAATGTTTAGGCACACAGGAACTCTCCAAATGCGACATGGCAACCGCTAAATATTCCAGCATATTTTCCATTCAAAAAGTCAAATGGCGCTACTTCCCTTCTGAGCCCTGCCGTGAGCCCAAACAGTGGTTTATGACCACATATGAGGTATCTGTGTACTCAGGAGAATTTGCCCAACAAATTTTAGGGTCCAATTTATACTGTTGCCCATGTGAAAATGAAAAAAACTGAGGCTAAAAGAAAATTTTTGTGAAAAAAAAGTACTTTCTTTTATTTACGGATCAATTTGTGAAGCACCTGGGGGTTCAAAGTGCTCACTATGCATCTAGATAAGTTCCTTAGGGGGTCTAGTTTCCAAAATGGGGTCACTTGTGGGGAGCTCCAATGTTTAGGCACACAGGAACTCTCCAAATGCGACATGGCAACCGCTAAATATTCCAGCATATTTTCTATTCAAAAAGTCAAATGGCGCTCCTTCCCTTCTGAGCCCTGCCGTGCGCCCAAACAGTGGTTTATGACCACATATGAGGTATCTGTGTACTCAGGAGAAATTGCCCAACAAATTTTAGGATCCAATTTATACTGTTGCCCATGTGAAAATGAAAAAAACTGAGGCTAAAAGAAAATTTTTGTGAAAAAAAAGTACTTTCTTTTATTTACGGATCAATTTGTGAAGCACCTGGGGGTTCAAAGTGCTCACTATGCATCTAGATAAGTTCCTTAGGGGGTCTAGTTTCCAAAATGGGTCACTTGTGGGGAGCTCCAATGTTTAGGCACACAGGAACTCTCCAAATGCGACATGGCAACCGCTAAATATTCCAGCATATTTTGTATTCAAAAAGTCAAATGGCGCTCCTTCCTTCTGAGCCCTGCCGTGCGCCCAAACAGTGGTTTATGACCACATATGAGGTATCTGTGTACTCAGGAGAAATTGCCCAACAAATTTTAGGATCCAATTTATACTGTTACCATGTGAAAATGAAAAAAACTGAGGCTAAAAGAAAATTTTTGTGAAAAAAAAGTACTTTCTTTTATTTACGGATCAATTTGTGAAGCACCTGGGGGTAAAAGTGCTCACTATGCATCTAGATAAGTTCCTTAGGGGGTCTAGTTTCCAAAATGGGGTCACTTGTGGGGGAGCTCCAATGTTTAGGCACACAGGAACTCTCCAAATGCGACATGGCAACCGCTAAATATTCCAGCATATTTTCTATTCAAAAAGTCAAATGGCGCTCCTTCCCTTCTGAGCCCTGCCGTGCGCCCAAACAGTGGTTTATGACCACATATGAGGTATCTGTGTACTCAGGAGAAATTGCCCAACAAATTTTAGGATCCATTTTATCCTGATGCCCATGTAAAAATGAAAAAATTGATGCTAAACGAAAATTTTTGTTGGAAAAAATTAAAATGTCCATTTTTTCCTTCCACGTTGCTTTAGTTCCTGTGAAGCACCTGAAGGGTTAATAATCTTCTGGAATGTAGTTTTGAGTAGCTTGAGGGGTGCAGTTTTTATAAATGTGTCACTTTTGGGTATTTTCTGCCATATAGACCCCTCAAAGTGACTTCAAATGTGAGGTGGTCCCTAAAAAAAATGGTTTTGTAAATTTTGCTGTAAAAATGAGAAATCGCTGGTCAACTTTTAACCCTTATAACTTCCTAACAAAAAAAAAAGTTGTTCCCAAAATTGTGCTGATGTAAAGTAGACATGTGGGAAATATTATATATTAACTATTTTGTGCCACATAACTCTCTGGTTTAACAGAATAAAAATTAAAAATTTGAAAATTACAAAATTTTCAAAATTTTTGCCAAATTTCCATTTTTTTCACAAATAAACGCAAAAATTATCGACCTAAATTTACCACTAACATGAAGCTCAATATGTCACGAAAAAACAATCTCAGAATCGCTAGGATCCGTTGAAGCGTTCCTGAGTTATTACCTCATAAAGGGACACTGGTCAGAATTGCAAAAAATGGCAAGGTCTTTAAGGTCAAAATAGGCTGGGTCATGAAGGGGTTAATGAATCTTAATTAAGCCATACTCATGCAATCACCCAGTCCACAGAAGCCTCCTGTTACAGAATTAAAATAATAATGCTAGCGCTGCTCAGTGTCTCGCGGTGAACTCCTATGACCTGATTGACGTCACCGTGAGCAGTGCCATCAGAAAGGTCCTGGGTGTTCACAGCCAATGAATTCAGTTCAACTCACTGACGTCAGTGCGAGCACCGTTACAATTTTTCCCATGGATATCGCACTGATGTCAGTGAGATGAACTGAGTTCATTGGCTTTGAACTCCCAGGATCTTTCTGATGGCACCACGAACATGAAAACTTTCTCACACTCACAGTTAAGTCATTCATGTCATAGGAGTTCACTGCAAGACACTGTCAGTGGTAGCACACGCTGCTCAGTGTCTCTGCTTGATGGCAGGCTGTATAGTCGCATCATGCAACAATGCAGTCTGACATCTAGATATAGCAGAGCTAGACCCGTCGAGGAACAAATGGATTATTTCTTCTCTGTGGACAGGTGACGAATATTGTGCTTCATTATTTTAAATCTGTTAGAGGAGACATTTACTTCTGTGGACTGGGCGATGACATGAGTATGGTTTAATTTAGATTGATTTATAATGGAGTCTGTGTCATTCAGGGTGGGTTTTTTTAGAATACTTTATAACACCAGCTTGAAAAAATTATTTTAAAATCCGAAATTTTGGCCTACTAAAATGTATGTTCAGTAAATGCACTCAATACTTGGTCGGGGCTCCTTTGGCATCATTTACTGCATCAATGAGGCGTGGCATGGAGGTGATCAGCCTGTGGCACTGCTGAGGTGTTAAGGAAGCCCAGGTTGCTTTGATAGCAAGCTTCAGCTCATCTGCATCATTGAGTCTGGTGTCTCTCAACTTCCTCTTGATAATACCCTATAGATTCTCTATGAGGTTAAGGTCAGGCGAGTTTTCTGGCCAATCAAGCACAGTGATACCGTTGGTTTTAAACCAGGTATTGGTTCTTTTGGCAGCGTGAACAGGTGCCAAGTCCTGGTGGAGAATTAAATTTCCATCTCCAAAAAGCTTGTTGGCAGAAAGACACATGAAGTGCTCAAAATTTCCTGGTAGACAGCTGCACTGACTTTGGTCTTCATAAAACACAGTGAACCTATACAAGCAGATGACAAATCTCCCCAAACCATCAGTGACTACGGAAACTTCACACTAGAACTCAAGCAGCTTGGATTTTCTCTCTCCACTCTTCCACCAGGCTCTGGGACCTTGATTTCCAAGGTCTATTGTGAAGTATCCATAATCAATGATGGTTTCGGGAGCCATCTCATTTGCTGGTGTACGTCCACTGTATTTTATTAAGACCAAAGTCAGCGCAGCCATCTACTAGGAAATTTTAGATCATTTCATGCTTCCCTCTGCCGGCACGCTTTTTGGAGATGGAAATTTAATTCTCCAGCAGGACTTGGCACCTGTCCACACCATGTTTGATAAATCTCCCCCTTCATAACCCTATTACACATACTGCTCACCTACTGTTGGACCACCCTGTATATATAGATAGATATATTAAAAGCAGATGTCCCGTACAGTATAGAATAGAATAGGTCAGAATAGAATGGATAGAATCGTGTTATGAATGTGCTAGAGATGGTTTCTGAGCAGAGGCTCCCTCTGGTGGTTACAGACAGTACTGAACCTTTCAGCGAGGAGTGGCAATCTGGGTTCACTGACTGGTCTGATATAAGGGAGGTTCCCTCCCATGATGGTTGCCGGTGATCAATTGTTCTTGTCTCAATTGTGGTTCCTGGTTCATTTGGAAGTTTGCTGGAGTCTTGCCTGCATCTCCTGCTTTCAGATAAGATATTTTTTGCTTTTCTTTTTGTGCTTGCTTTTTGCATTGTTTTCTGCACTTTTGTGGAGGTCAGCCAGGTCCCCTCCTGGGGCCTGAGTTCCTCACAGTTTATCTGCAGCCACTGTTATTTGCTCATTTGCTTTTTCCTGTTTTCTCAGCGGCTGCGGCTTGGTTTTTGTTCACACTGAGATCTGATTTAGTGGGCGGCGAGATCGTGTGATCTCAGTATTTTTGTAATCAGAATTGTTGGATTTTTGTAGGGTTTTCTGGGTTGCAGAAAGTAATCTCTCCTGTCCTATCCTATTTAGTCAGCTTGTGGCCCCAGCGTTTGCTCAGTCTATTTTCTGCCTATGTTTGTATTTTCATCTTGTCTAACCGCCATTATATGTTTGGGGGCTTCCTATTTTCTTTGGGGATCTGCTCCGGGGCAGATAGCTTTCATCTTTCTGCCTTTAGGTGTAGTTATCTCTCAGGCTGTGATGAGGCGTCTAGGATCAACGTAGGAATGCTCCACGGCTACCTCTAGTTGTGTCGTTAGTTTAGGAATCTGCAACCCATCCATGGGCGTACCCACCATGGGGCAGGGGGGGGCACATGGTGCTTGATCCGGCCCGTCGGCCCTGCCGACATTGAACTGACTGTTCATTGCCAGCGGGCGGCGGGCCCTTTAATCGCGGGCGCAATGTGCTGAGTTAGGAAGGCCTTGCGGCCTTCCATATGCAGCACAGGCGACGTGATCGTCATCACGCCGCCTGCGCGCCCTGATGATGTCACGCCGCCTGTGCCAGGAGAAGACGGAGTCCAGAGAGCGCTTCTTCAGAGCAGCGGGGGAGATAGGTGAGTACTGTTTTTTTTTTTTTTTACGCCGGGCCCGGCCTATGGGGGATTATGCTGGCTATGGGGATTATGCTGGCTATGGGGGATTATGCTGGCTATGGGGGATTATGCTGGCTATTGGGGGATTATTCTGGCTATGGGGATTATGCTGGCTATGGGGGGATTATGCTGGCTATAGGGGGATTATGCTGGCTATGGGGGATTTTGCTGGCTATGGGGATTGATTATGCTGGCTATGGGGGGGATTCTGCTGGCTAGGGGGGGGATTCTGCTGGCTATAGGGGATTATGCTGGCTATTGGGGGATTACGCTGGCTATTGGGGGATTTTGCTGGCTATTGGGGATAATGCTGGCTATTGGGGGATTATACTGGCTATGGGGGGATTATGCTGGCTATGGGGGATTATGCTGGCTATGGGGGGATTATGCTGCCTATGGGGATTTTGCTGGCTATGGGGATTATGCTGGCTATGGGGGGATTACGCTGGCTATTGGGGGATTACGCTGGCTATTGGGGGATTTTGCTGGCTATTGGGGGATAATGCTGGCTTTTGGGGGATTATGCTGGCTATTGGGGATTATGCTGCCTACTGGGGACTACTATGCTGCTTATAGGGGATTATGCTGCCTATTGAGGACCTATGCTGCCTATTGGGGACCTATGCTGCCTATTGGGGCTATGCTGCCTATTGGGGACCTATGCTGTCTATTGGGGGACTATGTTGCCTATTGAGGACATTTGCTGCCTATTGGGGACCTATGTTGCCTATTGAGGACATATGCTGCCTATTGGGGATCAATGCTGCCTATTGGGTACATTTACCTGCCTATTGGGGACATTTACCTGCCTATTAGGGACTCTCGCACCACACCAGTCTGAGCCTGAGCTAAAAGCGGAGTTGCGCCACTATGTGCACTGATGAGGATGAAATGATATGGATTGGCAAGGCTGCAGTGATGGGCAGTGCAGGCTGTATGTCTGTGTGTGGGCAGTTTTATTGCTGGTATATTGTTTTTGTAGCGCTGTATATATATTGGTATTTTACTAATAGCAATTTGGAATCCCTAGGAAATAATAATATCAAGAAAGAGAAAAATTGCTTCACTTGTGACAAATATGAAACTGAACATTGACCATCTCATTAGCCAAAAGCAGACCCATAGTTCCATTGAAATACCAGTAAGTTTGTTGATTTTTAACTTTACTTGTTCTTTATTTTAAGTATTGTGTTTGTTCCTGTTTATTTTTATTTTTTTTACTTCAAAATAAGAGTGTAGTATATGGTGTATACAGGGTCATACACATCGTGTGCGGTATATAGAGTGTATATACATGCTGTATTATACTTTTCATATACAGGTTATAATGCCTCTTATTCTTTGTATAGAGGTGAGTGTGCCATGTATAATATATGGTATATACAGCATAGTGTCGCATACACTGCTGTATTATACAATATACAACAGTTCTAATGCTCCATACTTAATATGCAGGATAATGTACAGTGTATATGATGTAACCTGTATAAGATGCGACATTGGCTTGCCCCCCTAGTTTTGATTCTGGGTACGCCCATGAACCCATCAGTTACCAACATCTCAGGTGTTCGGCTGCCCGGCTGTTGTTCCTGTCCTCCTCAGCTACCGAAACATAACAGAATAGATATATACACATAGAATAGGTATATATATATATATATATACATATATATATATATATATATATATATATATAGGGGTTGGACAAAATAATGGAACCACCTAACGTTTTGGCATCATAATCTTCGAACATGTTATAAACATGCAAACCGTGACATATGGTAATGTTTTGTAGTTGATTATTTGTGTTATGTGATATATATATATATGTAAATTAACTGTTTGTTTTGCTAATTGTAAGAACATTGATGAGAACCTGATACCAATGGCAGACCTCTCGGATTTTCAAAGAGGCCAAATTGTTGGTGCTGGTATGGCAGGCGCTAGTTTAACCGAAAGTGCCCGAATGATTGGTGTGTCAAGAGGTACTGTCTCCAAAATAATGGATGCGTTTGAAAGAGAAGGAAAAAACATCCGCAGCAAAGCACAGGTCCGGCCGAAAGTCAAAGTTGACTGAGAGAGACCGTCGGACTCTAAAGCGAATTGTGAGAGAGGATCACAAGACCACTGCTCCTAAAATCACTGCTGAGCTCAATGAACACTTACAGAACTCAGTTTCCACGAAAACTGTTAGTCGGGAGCTGAACAAATCTGGATTCCACGGTAGAGCTGCAATTAGAAAACAGCTGCTCTCAATGACAAATGTTTCCAAGCGTTTAGAGTGGTGAAGAAACCTCCAGAATTGGTCCCTCGAGTCGTGGAAACATGTGATATTCTCAGATGAATCATCGTTTACCCTATTTCCGACCTCCGACCACGTGTACGTTTGGAGACAGCCGAAAGAAGCATTCCGTCCAGACTGCCTTCTCCCAACCGTAAAACATGTCGGAGGTTCTGTGATGATCTGGGGTGCTACTTCGTGGAGATCCACCGGGCCAATGATATCCCTTCATGGAAGAATTAACAGCCGCGATTATTTAGGCATTTTGGGAGACCAAGTGCATCCTATCATTCAAGCACTGTTCGCGGTGGGGAACGCCATCTTTCAGGATGATAATGCACCAATTCATACAGCTAGAATCGTTAAAGCATGGCACGAGGAACATTCTAATGAAGTTGAGCATCTCATCTGGCCCCCACAATCCTCAGACCTCAACATTATTGAGCATTTATGGTCAATTTTAGAGATTCAAGTTAGACGTCGATTTCCACCGCCATTGTCGCTCAAAGAACTGGAGGGTGTTTAAACTGAAGAATGGGCTAAAATTCCTTGGGAAGCATTTCACACCTTGTATGAATCCATAGCTCGGAGAATTGAGGCTGTAATTGCCGCAAAAGGTGGATCTACACCATATTAAACTAACTTTTTTTGATGTTTCCAGGTGTTTCCATTATTTTGTCCAACCCTTGTATATATATATATATATATATATTATATATATGTCATTGACACATATATATATATATGTATATATATATACAGTACAGACCAAAAGTTTGGACACACCTTCTCATTCAACGATTTTTCTGTATTTTCATGACTGTGAAAATTGTAGAATCACACTGAAGGCATCAAAACTATGAATTAACACATGTGGAATTATACATTACACTTTACAAAAAAGTGTGAAACTACTGAAAATATGTCTTATATTCTAGGTTCTTCAAAGTAGCCACCTTTTGCTTTGATTACTGCTTTGCACGCAGAAAAGGTGAACGGATGGACTCTACATGCCTGGTTCCCACCGTGAAGCATGGAGGAGGTGGTGTGATGATGTGGGGGTGCTTTGCTGGTGACACTGTTGGGGATTTATTCAAAATTAAAGGCATACTGAAGCAGCATGGCTACCACAGCATCTTGCAGCAGCATGCTATTCCATCCGGTTTGCGTTTAGTTGGACCATCATTTATTTTTCAAATATAGAGTGCTTTCAGTGGGAGAAGCAAAATATGAATCTTGTGGGTATGATACCTTTTAATGGCTAACAAAATATAGTTTAAGATATTACAGGGCAAGCTTTCGAGACTGCTTACGTCTCTTCATCAGGCTGGTGTAACAAAATATTTGAAGAAACACAATTATATACAGTGAAAAACACAGGGATGGTGTGATGCATGGACATTTAAATAAACAAACACTGAAATAAACAAACACAGAGCTTAAAGAGAGAATCCTTAATTAGGTAAGATTAGATAAGTGGTGTGAAAGTTTTATGGACCCCATATGCATGTGAGATCAAAGGACTGGTGGTGTCTCCATTGTTTTTGGAGGAAGTTGCTCAGATTTGGTAATGGGCTATGAATCCTCCTGACAGATTGAGTCCTGTGTGAACAGAATCAAAGATGTTAATGAATTTGCATTCCCAAATCCTGCGATGTTTTTGCGATTGGAAATTGCCTTTCAAAATGACAATTTTCATATTGTTTATGTTGTGTCCTGGACCACAGAAATGTTTAGCCACAGGTAGATGTTTTTTTTTGTCTGTAATCGTATGACTATGAGACCTCATCATTGCTCTCAGTTTCTGTCCTGTTTCTCCAACATAGAGGCCACCCCCAGGACATTGTTGTGAATGGGCTTGAGATGAGTTCTGAGCAGAGGCTCCCTCTGGTGGTTACAAGCGGTACTGGTCTGTTCAGTGAAGATTGTGAGGACTGGGAATCAGGTGTTACTGACTGGTCTTATATAAGGGAGTCACCTTCCCATCAGGGTTGCCGGTGATCAATTGTTCTGGTCTGAATCCTTGATTCCAGTTTCCCTTGTAGCCTGCTGTGTCGTGTCTGCATCTCCTTCTAACAGATAAGACATTTTCTTCTTTTTGTTTCTGTGCTTGATTTTTGCATTTTGTCCTGCACTTCTGTGGGGGCCTTCTGGGTCCCCTCAGGGGGCTTTTGCCCTCTCAGTTTGGTTCGGCCACTGATGTTTGTGCTTTTGCTTTTTCCAGTTTTTTCGGTGGCTGCTGTTTTGATTTTGTTACACCAGAGAGCTAATTTAGGTGGTAGAGGTCGTGTGATCTCAGGTGTTTTTGAAATTAGTAGAGTTGGTGCTTTCAGGGTTTTTTTGGGATTGCAGTAAGTACCCTTCCTATCCTTTTCTATTTAGTTAGTTTGGGCCCCAGCGTTTGCTCATACTATTTTCTGTCTGTGTCAGTATTTCGTCTTGTCTAACCGCCATTACATGTTTGGGGGCTTGCTATTATCTTTGGGGTTCTGCTCCGGGGCAGATAGCTTTCCTATTTCTATCTTTAGGTGTAGTTAGTTTCTCAGGCTGTGACGAGGCGTCTAGGACCAACGTAGGAACGCTCCACGGCTGCCTCTAGTTGTGGTGGTTAGTCAGGGTACTGCAATCTCATAGATTCCAACTGCTCTGGTGTATTGTCTTTTTGCCTGCACTCCTCAGCTACCGAATCATAACAGTATCACTGGCCCAAAAAATTGAAAATTGTATGGTACTCACAGAAGGGAAAAAATATTGTGAAAGAAAAAAAAAAAAAAAAAAGTTGTCAGAGTTGTCAGAGATATTTTTTTGTTTGTTGCATTTTTTTTTTTTTTTCCCTCTGTATCTCTGGGTGCTGGGAGGATTTTTTTTTCTCTCAATGGAGTTTGCACAGTTGTCTGGCCGTGTGGATCAGCTTGCCACTGAGGTTCGGAGTATTGCTATCTATCTTGCTAGGTTCCTGTTGTGGAACCTAGGATTCCCATGCCAGATTTGTTTTTAGGGGATTGAGCTAAGTTTCAGAATTAGTGTTGAGCATTCCGATACCGCAAGTATCGGGTATCGGCCGATATTCGCTGTATCGGAATTCCGATACTTAGTTCCGATATTTTTCATATATCGTATACCGGAATCGGAAGTTCCCATAATTCTTTGAGAGGCAATGTGATTTTAGTCAGCCAATGAGGAATCTTATGAAGTGTGGGCACATCCTGTAATGCTGCGGTCATCTTAACTAATGGCATGGCTGTGATTGGCTGCTGAAATGATGTCAGAATGCACTATAAAAGGCGCCGCCTCCATTTTAGCGTCACTGTGCTGTGAACTCAGTTAGGGACAGAACGCTGCTGTGCTGACTCTGAGGGACAGTTAGACATTGCGATTTTGTGTACTCTACTGTGCTTTAGGCAGGCTAGTTTACCAACCGCTGTGTAAAGCTTCCTTTTGCCAGTGTTGTTTTAACAGCTCTGTGCAAGGTGTGTGTGAGAGTGCAGGTGACGCTGCAGTTTGCTCTGCATCCACCGCTGTTTGTAGGCATCTGCAAGTGTCACTCACTGACTCTTTTTTTTATTTGATTTTGTGGAATTGGTGCAGCTCCATTATATTTGCAAAAAATCTAATCTATTAGTGTGACGCGCTTCCATCCGTATACAATACATTGGTTGCAAACACTATAGAAGTAGACAAAGGGGCCTTTCACAGCTACTGAACAGTTGTGTTTCAGTGTTCACTGTAGTCTGTGAGCTTTTCATTTTTTGAGTGCAGATCACGCTCCAGTTAGTTCTTCAACTACTGCTGGTTGTAGTCTGCTGAGCGTGTGTCACTGCCTCATCCTTCACATTTTTCTCTAATTGGTGCTGCTCCATTATATTTGAAAAAAATCTAATCTATTAGTGTGACGCGCTTCCATCCGTATACAATACAGTGGTTGCAAACACTATAGAAGTAGACAAAGGGGCCTTTCACAGCTACTGAACAGTTGTGTTTCAGTGTTCACTGTAGTCTGTGAGCTTTTCATTTTTTGAGTGCAGATAACGCTCCAGTTAGTTCTTCAACTACTGCTGGTTGTCGTCTGCTGAGCGTGTGTCACTGCCTCATCCTTCACATTTTTCTCTAATTGGTGCTGCTCCATTATATTTGAAAAAAATCTAATCTATTAGTGTGACGCGCTTCCATCCGTATACAATACAGTGGTTGCAAACACTATAAAGTAGACAAAGGGGCCTTTCACAGCTACTGAACAGTTGTGTTTCAGTGTTCACTGTAGTCTGTGAGCTTTTCATTTTTTGAGTGCAGATCACGCTCCAGTTAGTTCTTCAACTACTACTGGTTGTAGTCTGCTGAGCGTGTGTCACTGCCTCATCCTTCACATTTTTCTCTAATTGGTGCTGCTCCATTATATTTGAAAAAAATCTAATCTATTAGTGTGACGCGCTTCCATCCGTATACAATACAGTGGTTGCAAACACTATAGAAGTAGACAAAGGGGCCTTTCACAGCTACTGAACAGTTGTGTTTCAGTGTTCACTGTAGTCTGTGAGCTTTTCATTTTTTGAGTGCAGATCACGCTCCAGTTAGTTCTTCAACTACTGCTGGTTGTAGTCTGCTGAGCGTGTGTCACTGCCTCATCCTTCACATTTTTCTCTAATTAGTGCTGCTCCATTATATTTGAAAAAAATCTAATCTATTAGTGTGACGCGCTTCCATCTGTATACAATACATTGGTTGCAAACACTATAGAAGTACACAAAGGGGCCTTTCACAGCTACTGAACAGTTGTCTGCAGTGTTCACTGCAGTCTCTGAGGAATAACCACACTTAGGCCTTATAACTTTTCTGACTTTCTTTATCAATCTACCAAGATGAAGAAGGCAGGGAGTAAGGCACGTGGTCGTGCCCGTGGAGTTTCAGCAGGGAGAGGACGTGGGGATTCTGTGGCTGCTGCCGCACCCAGTGACACAGCATCCACCAGTTTTCCCCGTGAGCGTTCCTTTATGCGCACTTTTGTAGGAGCTCAGCGTACCCCCCTGCTGCGGGAAGAACAAATTGAAGCCGTTGTTGGTTGGATGGCAGCCAATGCATCGACTTCAATTGCTTCCACCTCCTCTCAGGACCACAGCACTGTTGAACAACCATCTGTCTCTTCACCGCCTGCCAAATTGCCCAGGCAGTCAGAGAGTTCTGAACTGGAGCCAGCTGAGTCTCTGCTTCTGTTCTCAGAATCTGTTGGCCTGGAAACAGGGGCCCAGCCAAGCAGCATTCTGGAATGTGAAGAAGAGGCAGTATGCAGTGATGCGCAACAGCTGTGTCTCTCTGAATGTGAAGAGGCGGGTGAGCCAGTGCCGATGGTCAGCACACTGCAGAACGCATCTGATGATGATGAGACTCAGGTGCCATTTTCTGTTGAGCAAGGTGCTGGCCAGACCACCCAACAGCAGCAGGTGTTGGAAGAGGGTAGTGGAGATGATGAGGTCCAAGACCCAACATGGCGTGAGGAACAGGAAGGTGGTGGTAGCAGCTCTGAGGAAGAGATTGCCCACACGGTCCAAACAGTAGAGAGAGGTAGGCTGCAGACTCGGTTGCCTGTACCCTCCAGTTTGGCACCCGTTCGTAGCAGTTCTCTTCCAACAGCCAAAACCGGGCGCTCCCAGGACTTGCACTGCGTGGTCCTTTTTTGACACACTTGCAGATGATATTTGCTATGTCAAATGCAAGCTGTGTAATCAAAAAGTTAAAAGAGGTAAAAATATCAGTAACCTCAATACCACAAATATGTGGAAACATGTACGGACAAAGCACGTAGCTGAGTTACAAAGACACACTGGAGATGTAGGCCAACCTACAGCAGCACCTACATCTTCAGCTCATGTTGGAGCCTCTTCCTCCAGCTCACACACAGCTGGTTCGGCTTCCTCACAGGATCGCCATGGAAGAACCTCTGTAACTGTTGTCCAGAGACCCAGTGTTATTCCACCCACAGCTGCAAGTTCCCTGTCATCCTCACACTCCCAGGCCACAAAAGAGCCATCGGTAGCACAGGCATGGGATAAAAGACGGCCATACTCGGCAAACCATCCACGAGCACAGGCTCTGAATGCTGGCATTGCAAAACTCCTGTCCCTTGAAATGCTGTCATTCAGGCTGGTGGAGACTGACAGTTTCCGTGGCTTAATGTCATTGGCAGTCCCACAATACAATGTGCCCAGCCGATTTTATTTCAGCAGGCAAGCCGTCCCTGGTCTGCAAAAGCATGTTGAGGGAAAAATTAAACATGCGCTACTAAACGCCGTCAGTAGCAAGGTCCACCTGACCACCGATGCGTGGACCAGTACCCATGGCCAGGGACGATACCTTTCCCTCACTGCCCATTGGGTCAATGTTGTGGAGCCGGGTACAGATCTTGCGAGTGGCGCTGTACGTGTTCTGCCAACTCCAAGGATTGCAGGAATCAAGTCTGTCCACATTGACTCCTCCTCCTACTCCAGTTCCTCAGAATCATCGCTGCAGGAGCCGTCACGGTCTACCTCCACATGGACCCGTGAACGCTTACCTGATGCGACCGATATGAGCACAGCCGTGGCCAAACGTCAACAGGCCGTCCTGAAATTAATTTACATGGGGAATCGAAGCCACACAGCGCAGGAGCTCTGGAATGCCATCAAGCAGGAGAGCGACGTGTGGTTTTTGCCAGCGAATCTCCAGCCAGGCTTGGTAGTGTGTGACAATGGCCGAAATCTGGTGGCAGCTCTGGGCCTTGGCAACCTCACTCACATACCATGTCTGGCACATGTGCTCAACTTGGTCGTGCAGAGTTTTTTGAGGGACTATCCGGATCTTGATGCACTGCTGCACAAGGTCCGCCTAGAGTGCGCTCACTTGCGACGTTCCAGCATGGCCAGATCGCGCATTGCAGCTCTGCAATGCAGATTTCGCCTTCCTGAACATCGCATCATATGTGACGTACCCACCAGGTGGAATTCCACGTTACATATGTTGGAGCGGTTGTGTGAGCAGCAGCCAGCAGTAATGGAGTATCAGCTGCATCAGGCGCAATCAACTCGCAATTTGCGTCGTTCACACTTCACCACTACTGAGTGGGCCTCTATGAAGGACATCTGCCACGTTTTGCGTGCGTTTGATGAGTCAACGTGGATGGCGAGTGCAGATGATGCACTAGTCAGCCTGACTGTCCCCCTTATCTGCCTGCTTCAAAAAACACTGCAAGCAATAAGGGATGAGGTTTTGGAAGAGGTGGAGGATGAGGAGTCACAAATTCCATCACCTTCTGGACAGTCAGCGCAACGTGGTTCCTCACAAAGGGCTGGGCAGTGTTCACTTTGTGAGGAGGATGAGGAGGAGTCAATGGAGGAGGAAGACATCGCTCCAGAGGGAGGTACACAACGCTCTAGTCAGTATGTAGAGCGAGGGTGGGGTGATGCAGAGCAGTCAGAGATGACGCCTCTTGCAGGGGACAGCGTTTCTTGGCCAGTTGGGAGTCTGCAGCACATGGTTGATTTCATGCTGCAGTGCCTGAGAAACGACCGCCGCATCGCCCACATTCTCACCACGTCTGATTATTGGGTGTACACCCTCCTAGACCCTCGCTACCGGGACAACTTACAAAGCCTCATCACACCATTGAACCGGGAGCGTAAAATGCGGGAGTACCAAGACATACTGGTGCAATCCATAATGTTCTCCATTCCAGCCGAGAGCACTGCTGCTGCTACTGCTTTACAAAGCAGCTCTGTGCGTCGAGGCAGTGGAGACAGCTCTGGAACAAGAGGGAGCACAAGCAGCGCCTCTGCACAGGGCAAGACCAGTATGTTCCAAATGTGGCGAAGTTTTGTGGCAGCGCCACCAATGTCTACACCATCCGAGACGGCTCCAGTCAGCAGGAGGCAACGTTTCCGTAAGATGGTGACAGACTACATGTCTTTCCCTCTCAGTGTACTCCCAGATGGCTCTTCCCCATTCAAGTTTTGGGTCTCTAAGCTGGATACATGGCCAGAGCTTAGCCAGTATGCATTGGAGGTGCTGGCTTGCCCTGCTGCCAGTGTATTATCGGAGCGCGTCTTTAGTGCCGCAGGTGGTGTACTAACAGACCGTCGCATGCGACTATCCTCCGATAATGTAGACCGGCTTACTTTTCTGAAAATGAACAAGGCATGGATCTCGCCAGAATTTGTCTGTCCGTTTTCAGATTAAATAACTGGTTCGCAACATTATCCATGTCTCCTGTTATGTTCATCTTTCTACCACCTGAACTCTACTCCCTGGGCTACAACACTGCCAGTTGCTGCTCAGAAGTGTCGTGTCCACAGACCAATACACAAGCTATAGTGTTAGTGGGGTTCAGTAACGCCAGCTGTTCCCCTGCTGTGTGTCCGACAACAAGTCTCCTGTTCCCTACACATGCACAGAAAAACCCATGTCGAACATGCTCCAAATAGGGAAGAGCCGTCACCCTGATTGTTATGCTTAAAACAGGAAATTGTGAAGTTTTCCAGGCCTAGAATGATAAATTTTTATGACAAATATGGACAAATAATAATTTGTCATCACAGCGCATATCTGCACATGTCTATTATAAATGGTAACAAAAACTAAAACATAGTCTTCACTTTTTGAAATTAATGCATAAAAGTACATTTCATACTTATCAATTAATGCTTTTTAAGGAACTTTATCTGTACCTGTAAGATAATGCAGTCAATGGATGTACAAATCATAAAATCCTCATCATCATCATCACGATTTTTATTTATGACAGACATTATAAAATACACATACTGATGCCAACTGTAACTTCACACACCATATATGAAATGGCCAGCATCTAAACCTGGTAATAATGTGCAATAATAAATTATTACATCTATAAAGTGCATCATGCATACTGACAATAGGTAGTACTAGTTATACCTGCAAGTGCTGTTGAAACAACCACAACAGATATAAATTAATAATGGTATATAGGTATCACAGTGCATAGTTACTCATGGACAATGTCGATGTAATACTGTACCTCAATAAAGTCAGCGTGAACCATTATGCTTGTTAGTCTTGTAGATTGTTAAAGAGGGAACGGTCTTTTTTTGTTGGTCATAGGTGGAGTATTAGACAGTAAATGATTACTGCTGTTGTATTTTTGGCGTCCCTAGGGCGCAATAACGCTGCGTAACGTCACATTTTATAGAGTCATCTAATTGACACACGCTACCCTACCCTACGCGTGACAGTAGGAAGGTAGTGTTGACGGATAAGCCTTGCGCAACCAGACATGCTTTTACCCTCTTCAACACTGTCCAAGCAAAAAATGCATGATTGCAGCCGCAGACTTTATTGACGTACAGTATAACATCGCCATTACCAATCAGAGGCTGTCCACTGTCTGATACAGACATAGAATATACCTTTGCTATCCGTAGCCTTTCTTTCACCTACACTTGCAGGCACACACTTAAATTGTGACAATGCATTATGTTTTTTTAAATGGTTATTTTTTATCGTACATTATTGTGTCATCACATTGATGAGTCCATGCTGGGCATGTCATACATGCTGTACAAAGTAACGATTTTATTAACTTAAATAATTGAAATGTCTGTGACTGTCACATCTAAATTGCAATGATGATGATGATGAGTGACGATTACAAAATCCATTGTCTTCACTATGTTATGGTTTAACATAGCGTTCCTTAAGCATTATTCATAAATACAAAAATGGACTTTTATTCTTAAATTTACAACACTATATTTTGTAACCAATTTTTTGAGGTGTGTTGTTCCATTTCTTGTTGGCATGTGCATATATGCGTTTATATTTGCAGTGTCTTTATTTTTATTATTGAAGTTAGGAAACATGTGTATCTTCGTACCGTGTTAGCCATTAGATAGAAAAATATTTACACTTGAGAGTCCACAGTGGTTGATACCTTTGAATGGATAACTGAAAAGATGGTAACAAATTGCAAGCTTTCGAGGCTACTCACGTCTCTTCATCAGGCAAAGACTAAAACAAAAAATGAAGCATCACATATTTCTATACATAACAGGACACAGGAATAGTGCAATAGGTAAGACAAGTAAGTGACGTGTAGCAGAACTGTCATTATCACAGAGGGATGAACATAAATATTGGAACAGTTCCTAGATAAGGATAGAAAGTTTTATTGCCCTCTGATTGGGGTCTGGTTTTGTGTTTTAATGCCCCTGGAAGGGCAGAGACGCAGATTCCTTAATTGATATAGAATTACATAAATCCGTGTGATCTATTCATTCCATCACTAACAGTGTCAAAGGTCATGATGAGCTTATATTCTGAAACCTTTGTATCTTTGTCATATTTGAAGTTATATTTAATACCAGTAATTCCATATCCATCATGCTATGACCGGGCATACAAAAGTGTTTTGCCACAGGTAAATCCATTATTTTTTGTCTTATCGTGTGGCGCTGATAATTCATCCTTGTTCTCATTTTTTGGCCGGTCTACCCTCACTTGTCCCTCCCTCACTTGTCTTACCTATTCTGTGTCCTGTTGTGTGTACAAATATGTGATTCTTCCATTTTTTTTTTAGTCTTAGCCTGATGAAGAGACCTGAGTAGTCTCGAAAGCTTTGAATTTGTTACCATATTTTCAGTTAGCCATTAAACGGTATCAACCACAGAGGACTCTCAAGTATAAATATTTTTCTATTCTTGAATTGAAATTCATCATTTTATTGTCCTAGTAAAACTTCATTTATTCTTGTTTGAAGTACATACATTTGCAATGGCCACGTAACAAGGCAATAAATCAATATTTTGTGCCTACACCCTCCTTGACCCTGGGCTTCAACAGCGCCAGTTGCTGCTCAGAAGTGTTAGATGCACAGATGAAAACAATCGCTGATGTGTTTTGGGTTCAGTAACGCCTGCTGTTCCCCTGCTGTTGTGTCTAGCAAAAATTACTGCTGCTAACTACAATCTTCAACTTCAAACGTCCATACTAGCCTCTGCCTACACCCTCCTTGACCCTGGGCTTCAACAGCGCCAGTTGCTGCTCAGAAGTGTTAGATGCACAGATGAAAACAATCGCTGATGTGTTTGTGGGGTTCAGTAACGCCTGCTGTTCCCCTGCTGTGTGTCTGGCAAAAATTACTGCTGCTAACTACAACTTCAACTTCAAACGTCTCATACTAGGCCTCTGCCTACACCCTCCTTGACCCTGGGCTTCAACAGCGCCAGTTGCTGCTCAGAAGTGTTAGATGCACAGATGAAAACAATCGCTGATGTGTTTGTGGGGTTCAGTAACGCCTGCTGTTCCCCTGCTGTGTGTCTGGCAAAAAATTACTGCTGCTAACTACAACTTCAACTTCAAACGTCTCATACTAGGCCTCTGCCTACACCCTCCTTGACCCTGGGCTTCAACAGCGCCAGTTGCTGCTCAGAAGTGTTAGATGCACAGATGAAAACAATCGCTGATGTGTTTGTGGGGTTCAGTAACGCCTGCTGTTCCCTGCTGTGTGTCCGGCAAAAATTACTGCTAGCTACCTAATCATGGTGAAAAAAACCTGACATCTCAAAGTGTCTAGTGCTACACCTAGATATGAGGCTACACCCTGATTTCTAAGCTGTAAACATTTGAAACGTCAACTTTCAAACCATAAAATGATTAGTCTTTGTCACAAATCTGTAACAAAATAAATGTGACATATTATTACAGATATGCACATGTCGAAAACAAATGCAAACACAAAATCCTACTTATGCTATAGGATACTGATGGTCAACCTTGTCACTCCATAGCTTAGACAAATCCAACTCACATCATGATGACTCCAATGCTGCAATGTTGGAAGTGCATAATGTGGGTTGAACTTTGACAACTGCTGCAGTGCGAAGGTTATACTTCAGTGTTCTTGCCTTTGAAATAAAAGCATACAAGTAAATATAATAATCCAATGTTGATTAAGGGACGTGATGTACACGTGTAATATTGTGCAAACAATGCATGTAGGAATAGTCCTCTTCAACATTACTTATATTTGTGTCATTTTAAAAAAATACATATTTGATTAGAAAGTTAACAGCCCATATCATAAGGGTCCTTCATGTAAACATGATAATCGCTTACAAAAATCATGCATTACCTTGGTAAAGTCAATAGTGCATAGTCACAATAGCAAAATATATACCTGTAAGTGGTGCTGAAAGAACGACAACTGATAGAATACGTGAATGATATATATTTATCAGACTGAATAGCGACATCTGTACAATGTCGATATAATACTGTACCTTAACAAAACAGCTGTGTCACACTCACACTCGTTTTTCTTGTAGCTTGTTATGTAATAGGGCACATGCGTGTATGTTTCATCATAGGTGCATGTTTACTGAGTAAAGCAGTCATGACAACGCCTTTGTGTTGTCGGTACGCTTGCGATGATGAACGATGCGCACCGTGAATGTTAGTCTGCGTCATAAGACGTACAGACGCTCCAATACCCAATGCGTCACAGCAGGAAGCCAGTCTGTGCGTCCAAACAGAGGCGCAACCATACATGCACGTAACCTTTTATAAAGCTAGATAAAAAAAAGGATGTAGTAGTAACGCACACTTTATTGAGGTACAGTATTACATCGCCATTCACCATCTGTGGCTATGCAGTCTCATCTATATATACCTTATCTATCCGTTGTCATGCTTGCAAGTCCACAGTCAGGCATAAATATCTGTTTTCACTCTGCACTATGTACTTTTTAAATTTTCATTTTGTTAATATAAATGATTGGCACATATTATCAGTATTACATGATGGAAATTTTAGATATTTTTTAAAAAATTGTAGTTTATTATTCACCAAATGTAAAGTTTTATGAATGTCAAAGAAAACTTGTAATGCTGATTATGTTTTTAAGTCAGCCATTCATTGTCTACACAATAAAAATGGTGTACATACTGTACTTACCCATCATTAATGGATTCTGATGTGTACTTGTATGCTTTTATTTTAAACCGTATAGCAGATTATTTAACCTATTTTAATTGTGGTTTGCATTGCTTTTCAACATGTTAATGTATGCGTTTATGTTTGTAAATTTTTAATTTACATATATTTTTTTAAGTTAATCATCATCTTATGGTACTAAAGTTTATATTTCTCTTGTTTGGAGTATAGACATTTTTAATTGACACGTAAACAAGGAAAATACTTGATATAGTATTTAAACATCCTCCTTGACCCTGGGCTACAACACCGCCAGTTGTAGCTCGGAAGTGCTGGTTAGCACAGTCTACACTTGCTCCTGTGTTTACTGGGGTTCAGTAATGTCAGCTGTTCCCCTGCTGTGTGAACGGCAAAAAGTCCTGCTGCCTCCACCCTGTTCTCTTCTCATCCCTGGGCTACAACACCGCCAGTTGTAGCTCGGAAGTGCTGTTAGCACAGTTACACTTGCTCCTGTGTTACTGGGGGTTCAGTAATGTCAGCTGTTCCCCTGCTGTGTGAACGGCAAAAAAGTCCTGCTGCCTCCACCTGTTCTCTTCTCATCCCTGGGCTACAACACCGCCAGTTGTAGCTCGGAAGTGCTGTTGCACAGTCTACACTTGCTCCTGTGTTACTGGGGTTCAGTAATGTCAGCTGTTCCCCTGCTGTGTGAATGGCAAAAAGTCCTGCTGCCTCCACCCTGTTCTCTTCTCATCCCTGGGCTACAACACCGCCAGTTGTAGCTCGGAAGTGCTGTTAGCACAGTCTACACTTGCTCCTGTGTTACTGGGGTTCAGTAATGTCAGCTGTTCCCCTGCTGTGTGAACGGCAAAAAGTCCTGCTGCCTCCACCCTGTTCTCTTCTCATCCCTGGCTACAACACCGCCAGTTGTAGCTCGGAAGTGCTGTTAGCACAGTCTACACTTGCTCCTGTGTTACTGGGGTTCAGTAATGTCAGCTGTTCCCCCGCTGTGTGTACGGCAAAAGTCCTGCTGCCTCCACCCTGTTCTCTTCTCATCCCTGGGCTACAACACCGCAGTTGTAGCTCGGAAGTGCTGTTAGCACAGTTACACTTGCTCCTGTGTTACTGGGGTTCAGTAATGTCAGCTGTTCCCCTGCTGTGTGAACGGCAAAAAGTCCTGCTGCCTCCACCCTGTTCTCTTCTCATCCCTGGGCTACAACACCGCCAGTTGTAGCTCGGAAGTGCTGTTAGCACAGTCTACACTTGCTCCTGTGTTACTGGGGTTCAGTAATGTCAGCTGTTCCCCTGCTGTGTGAATGGCAAAAGGTCCTGCTGCCTCCACCTGTTCTCTTCTCATCCCTGGGCTACAAACACCGCCAGTTGTAGCTCGGAAGTGCTGTTAGCACAGTCTACACTTGCTCCTGTGTTACTGGGGTTCAGTAATGTCAGCTGTTCCCCTGCTGTGTGTACGGCAAAAAGTCCTGCTGCCTCCACCCTGTTCTCTTCTCTTCCCTGGGCTACAACACCGCCAGTTGTAGCTCGGAAGTGCTGTTAGCACAGTCTACACTTGCTCCTGTGTTTACTGGGGTTCAGTAATGTCAGCTGTTCCCCTGCTGTGTGACGGCAAAAGTCCTGCTGCCTCCACCTGTTCTCTTCTCATCCCTGGGCTACAACACCGCCAGTTGTTGCTCGGAAGTGCTGTTAGCACAGTGAACACTTGCTCCTGTGTTACTGGGGTTCAGTAATGTCAGCTGTTCCCCTGCTGTGTGAACGGCAAAAAGTCCTGCTGCCTCCACCATGTTCTCTTCTCATCCCTGGGCTACAACACCGCCAGTTGTAGCTCGGAAGTGCTGTTAGCACAGTCTACACTTGCTCCTGTGTTACTGGGGTTCAGTAATGTCAGCTGTTCCCCTGCTGTGTGAACGGCAAAAAAATCCTGCTGCCTCCACCTGTTCTCTTCTCATCCCTGGGCTACAACACCCCCAGTTGTTTGCTCGGAAGTGCTGTTAGCACAGTCTAAAACTTGCTCCTGTGTTACTGGGGTTCAGTAATGTCAGCTGTTCCCCTGCTGTGTGAACGGCAAAAAGTCCTGCTGCCTCCACCTGTTCTCTTCTCATCCCTGGGCTACAACCCGCCAGTTGTAGTCGGAAGTGCTGTTAGCACAGTCTACACTTGCTCCTGTGTTACTGGGGTTCAGTAATGTCAGCTGTTCCCCTGCTGTGTGAACGGCAAAAGTCCTGCTGCCTCCACCCTGTCTCTTCTCATCCTGGGTACAACACCCCCAGTTGTAGCTCGGAAGTGCTGTTAGCACAGTCTACACTTGCTCCTGTGTTACTGGGGTTCAGTAATGTCAGCTGTTCCCCTGCTGTGTGAACGGCAAAAAGTCCTGCTGCCTCCACCCTGTTCTCTTCTCATCCCGGGCTACAACACCGCCAGTTGTAGCTCGGAAGTGTGTTAGCACAGTCTACACTTGCTCCTGTGTTACTGGGGTTCAGTAATGTCAGCTGTTCCCTGCTGTGTGAACGGCAAAAAGTCCTGCTGCCTCCACCCTGTTCTCTTCTCATCCCCGGGCTACAAACACCGCAGTTGTAGCTCGGAAGTGCTGTTAGCACAGTCTACACTTGCTCCTGTGTTACTGGGGTTCAGTAATGTCAGCTGTTCCCCTGCTGTGTTACGGCAAAAAGTCCTGCTGCCTCCCCTGTTCTCTTCTCATCCCTGGGCTACAACACCGCCAGTTGTAGCTCGGAAGTGCAGTTAGCACAGTTACACTTGCTCTGTGTTACTGGGGTTCAGTAATGTCAGCTGTTCCCCTGCTGTGTGAACGGCAAAAAGTCCTGCTGCCTCCACCCTGTTCTCTTCTCATCCCTGGGCTACAACACCGCCAGTTGTAGCTCGGAAGTGCTGTTAGCACAGTCTACACTTGCTCCTGTGTTATGGGGTTCAGTAATGTCAGCTGTTCCCTGCTGTGTGAACGGCAAAAAGTCCTGCTGCCTCCACCCTGTTCTCTTCTCATCCCTGGGCTACAACACCGCCAGTTGTAGCTCGGAAGTGCTGTTAGCACAGTCTACACTTGCTCCTGTGTTACTGGGGTTCAGTAATGTCAGCTGTTCCCTGCTGTGTGTACGGCAAAAAGTCCTGCTGCCTCCACCCTGTTCTCTTCTCATCCCTGGGCTACAACACCGCCAGTTGTTGCTCGGAAGTGCTGTTAGCACAGTAAAACTTGCTCCTGTGTTACTGGGGTTCAGTAATGTCAGCTGTTCCCCTGCTGTGTGAACGGCAAAAATCCTGCTGCCTCCACCTGTTCTCTTCTCATCCCTGGGCTACAACACCGCCAGTTGTTGCTCGGAAGTGCTGTTAGCACAGTGAACACTTGCTCCTGTGTTACTGGGGTTCAGTAATGTCAGCTGTTCCCCTGCTGTGTGACGGCAAAAAGTCCTGCTGCCTCCACCATGTTCTCTTCTCATCCCTGGGCTACAACACCGCCAGTTGTTGTCGGAGTGCTGTTAGCACAGTGAACACTTGCTCCTGTGTTACTGGGGTTCAGTAATGTCAGCTGTTCCCTGCGTGTGACGGCAAAAAGTCCTGCTGCTCCACCCTGTTCTTTCTCATCCCTGGCTACAACACCGCCAGTTGTTGCTCGGAAGTGCTGTTAGCACAGTGAACACTTGCTCCTGTGTTACTGGGGTTCAGTAATGTCAGCTGTTCCCCGCTGTGTGTAACGGCAAAAAGTCCTGCTGCCTCCACCTGTTCTCTTCTCATCCCTGGGCTACAACACCGCCAGTTGTTGCTCGGAAGTGCTGTTAGCACAGTGAACACTTGCTCTGTGTTACTGGGGTTCAGTAATGTCAGCTGTTCCCCTGCTGTGTGACGGCAAAAAGTCCTGCTGCCTCCACCTGTTCCCTTTTCATCCCTGGGCTACAACACCCCCAGTTGTTGCTCGGAAGTGTATGGGTGGCACGGGGTATCACTTTCCCGCCCAGACTGTTACAAAGCCGCCCCCATGCCCCCTTCGCGTTCCTTCTCAGTGTACAACCGTAACACTTCCTATGCACGCCTCCAATAAGTTGTCCTGTCGTGTTGCGGTCGGGTTAGCCGACTCTATGGTGCTTGGAGTTTAGGTGCTTCCTATGTTGGCTGCGGGATATGCAAATAAAGGCTGTTTCCGTTTTGACAATAGGACAATCACCACGTTAGTACTGTGGGATTCGGTAACTGCGGCCGGCTCGCGGCCTGTCATCTTAAATTTCCATGGGTACCTTCTGCTACCCGTCGGGTTCCAGTACCGTCAGCTGGTTCTCGCAGTGCCTTTGGCCTAGGGGCCTCCATCTCGGTATCCGAGTTCCAGCAACGTCTGCTGGTCCTTGGTAGTGCTTTGGGCACAGTACCTCTGCTTAGTAACCGTGTCCCAGTAACGTCAGCTGGTCCTCGGTTGTGCCATTGGCTCTTTTCCTTCTGCTGCCCCTCGGGTTCCAGCACAGTCAGCTGGTCCTCGTTACTTGCATTGGCTCTTGTACCTTCTGCTACCCGTCCGGGGTCCATACCGTCAGCTGGTTCTCCGCAGTGCCTTTGGCCTAGGTGCCTCCATCCGGTATCCGAGTTCCAGCAACGTCTGCGGTCCTTGGTAGTGCTTTGGAGCACAGGTACCTCCTGCTTAGTAACCTGTCCAGTAACGTCAGCTGGTCCTCGGTTGTGCCATTGGCTCTTTTCCTTCTGCTGCCCCTCCGGGTTCCAGACAGTCAGCTGGTCCTCGTTACTTGCTTTTGGCTCTTGTACCTTCTGCTACCGTCCGGGTTCCAGTACGTCAGTGGTTCTCCGCAGTGCCTTTGGCCTAGGTGCCTCCATCTCGGTATCCGATTTTCCAGCAAGTCTGCTGGTCCTTGGTAGTGCTTTGGAGCACGGGTTACCTCCTGTTAGTAACCGTGTCCCCAGTAACGTCAGCTGGTCCTCGGTTGTGCATTGGCTCTTTTCCTTCTGTGCCCCTCCGGGTTCCAGCAACAGTCAGTGGTCCTCGTTACTTGCATTGACTCTTGTACCTTCTGCTACATTTACAAATTGAAGATTTTTTTCAATGCTTTTTGTGGTAATCACTCTGGATCTCAACAATGAAACGACGACCCTGATGACCACCCGAAGAAGATGACGACCACAAGGACGATGAGCATCAAAAGCCAACCAGCCTAAACACCATCACAAAGAAGAAATAAAAGATTACAAACAGACTAAGAAGGTTAAGACAAACTGCAAGATACAGAACAAGAGACTTAAGAACAATAAGCAGAAGATCAAAAAGCAGAAGAACATGAAGTTATAAGCCAAAATGAAGAGCAAAATATTGCTCTAAATTCTAAGCAGAAGAAGACTAAGCAGTGTATGGGGGTGAGTCCGTTCCTCCTCGTGGTGCCCCTGGAAAAATGCCTGCTGCTGCAGGCTAATGAACCGGACAAATACTGTTGAATTTAAATCTTTTGTGACAGCAAGAACGGAAGGATGAAAAATTCATACTTTGACAGATTACAAGTACAGGATTCTCTGTCACAAATAAGAAATCTGATGAAGAATATGAAGTTCAATATAAATTTAGAATAATAGTTTAAAAAGAAGAATATGAGTAATGTTAAAAAAAAGATGAATAGCAAGAAGTTTAGAAGAAGATAAAGAAGGTGAAGATGAAGAATAATTTGATGAAAAAGATGATGTCCCTGAAGATTTGAAGGAGAAAGTGTGTGAAAAGTTAAAAAGGTGAAGAGCATGGAAGTTGTGAAATATACATATTTGCCAAAATAGAAAAAAACGTTAACAACATTGTCAATTTATTCGTCAATCCGAACATCTTTAAAAAAAAAAATATATATATGCTATTCATTTGATTGGGTTAAACATCTATGCCTTTAATGTCTCCACCTTCCCCAATACATTCTACATTACTCTTTGTTGTTTTCCTTCATGTACAATTAACCAACAAGGCAAGAATGGGTTTTTTTTTTTTTCCGATATTTTGTTCCATAGACTTACATGGGACTTCCCGGTATCGGTATCGGGTATCGCCGATATTTTTAATGGTATCGGCGATACCATTCCGATTCCGATACTTTTGGATATCGGAAAGTATCGCTCAACCTAATCAGAATTTCAAAATAATTGTAATTGTTTTTTGCCTTAAAATCTAAGTCCTCAGGAAACGCAGCGCAGCAGGTTCAAATTGTCTCTCTCTCCTGCGCGGCGATCCTCAGGATTGGGCTTTTTCCCTGACACCTGGGGATCCTGTTTTGAGTGATGTTGATGCATTTTTTCAGGCTTTGGGGTTATTGTAAAGATGAGCCTAATGTCACTGATCAAGCTGAAAGGGCCTTGTTGGCATTGAATCAGGGGCTTGATGACGCTGAGTTGTACTGTCAGAGATTCCGTAGGTGGGCAGTCCTGACCAAGTGGAATGACGAGCTTTGGCGGCCCTTTTTCGGAGGGGCTGTCAGATAATGTAAAGGATGTTATTTGGGGGGATTCCCTGTCCCCTCTGGTCTCAATGATTCTATGTCATTAGCGATTCAAATTGACAGCGTTTGCGTGAGCGGAAAGTATGCGTGGAAAAAGTGTTGCCTTGTGAACCTGCTTCTGGGAAACCATGCAGTGTGATAGAGTGGTGTCTGGGGCACAGCATCATGAGTTTCGAAAGCGCAATGGGTTATGTTTCTACTGTGGTGATGCCTCTCATGCTATTTAAGTCTGCCCAAGCGGGGAGTACGTTTTGCACGCTCAGTTGTCTTGGGTAGTGTTCAGACTAAGTTTTTACTAACTGTCACTCTGATATGCTCTTGTCCTCATTTTCTGCTCGGCTTTCGTTGATTCTGGAGCAGCTTTAACCGATGGATTATGATTTTGCTAAACGTTGTGGGTTTCCCTGATACCCCTACAGAAGTCTATTCCCCTTCTGGGGATCGATTCTACCCCTTTGGTGAGAATAAACCTCAGTTCTCTACTCAGGTTATAATGAGGGTTGAACCCGATCATCAAGAGTGCTGCAAATTTTTGGTTCTGTATAATCTGCATATATTATCGTACTGGGTTTCCTTGGTTACAGTCTCATAATCCTGTTTTGGATTGGAATCTGTGTCTGTAACCCGTTGGGGCTGCCAATGTGTTAATACCAACACTCCCGTTTTTTCTGCCTCCCCCAGGCTCAGGATGTTCCTGACTTTTTGATTGATTTTTCTGATGTGTTTAGCGAAAGTAAATCTGCATCCTTGCCTCCCATAGGAGCTATACTGCGCTATTGAATTAGTGGCTGGTAGTAAATTCCCTAAAGGTCCCTTTTTAACTTGTCTGTACCTGAAACATGACGCTATGCGGTCTTATATCAAGGAGTCATTAGAGAAAGGTCATATCAGACATCCTCTTCACCTTAGGTGCCGGTTTTTTCTTTTGTGGCCAAAAAGGATGGTTCATTAAGGCGTGTATTGATTATCGTCTTTTGAACAATATTACTGTAAATATCAATACCCTTTTACCCTTGATTTCTGACTGTTTTCCAGGGTGAAAACGCTACTTGGTTTACCAAGCTTGACCTCAGGGGGGCATATACCTTATTCGCATTAAGCACGGGGATAAATGGAAGACGGCATTCAATACCCCGGAGGGGCATTTTGAGTACCTTGTGATGCCCTTTGGGCTCACTAATGCCCCTTTTCTGTCTTCCAGTCCTTCATGAATGACATTTTCAGGGATTTTGTGGATAAATTTTGATTGTTTATTTGGATGATATCTTGATTTTTTCCAATGACTGGGACTTCATTGAAACATGTTCGAACTGTATTCCAGATTTTGAGAGAGAATGCTCTGTATGTGAAGGGATCAAAGTGTCTTTTTGGCGTACAGAGGATTTCATTTCTGGGATTCATTTTGTCCCCATCTGTTATTGAAATGGACGGTCAAGGTTCAGGCCATCTGTGATTGGGTCCAACCTACTTCATTTAAAGGCTCTTCAAAGATTTTTGGGTTTTGCCAATTTTTATCGAAAAATTTATTGGTAATTTCTCGGTTATTGTTAAACCATTAACTGATTTGACCAAAAAGGGTTCTGATGTGGTGAATTGGCCTCCTGAGGCAGTCTCTGCATTTCAGGAACTTAAGCAGAGATTCACTTCTGTCCTGTTTCTACGGCAGCCTGAGTTTCTCTGCATTTCAGTGGAGGTTGATGCCTCTGAAATTGGGGCAGGTGCCGTTTTGTCCCAAAAAGACCCAGAGACCTCAAAAAAGTAACCCTTGTGCCTTTTTCTCTCGAAAATTTTCTCCTACTGAACGTAATTTGACGTGGGTAATCGGGAGTTATTGGCCATGAAGTGGGCTTTTGAAAAAGTGGAGACATTGGCTGGAGGGAGCCAAACATCGGGTGGTGGTCCTTACGGACCATAAGAATTGGTTTATCTGGAATCTCCCAAGCGACTCAATCCTAGACAGGCCAGGTGGGCCTTGTTTTTCACACGTTTTAATTTTGTGGTTTCCTTTTTTCCTGGCACTAAGAATGTTAAGGGGGATGCTCTTCGAGGAGTTTCCTTGCGGACTTCCTGAGTTATCTGATCCTTCTGTTATTTTGAAGAGGGTGTAGTTCATTCCGTCATCTCACCCAATTTGAGACTTGCTCTGGAGGGGTGTCAGGAGGATAGGCCCGAGTGCTGCCCTGTTGGAAATTGTTTGTCCGGACAGTGGAAAAAGAGTGTGATGTTTGAGATTCATTGTTCCGCGTTGGCTGGGATCCCGGAATTTTTGGTACCAGAGACTTGGTTAGTCGGTCCTTTTGGTGGCCTACCTTGTCTCGTGATGTCGGGGGAATTTGTGCAGTCCTGCGGGACTTGCTCTCGCTCTGGTGGTTTGTTGATGCCATTGCCTGTGCCCAAGAGACCATGGACCCCTATCTCTATGGATTTCATTTCCGACCTTCCTGTTTCTCAGAGAATGACCGCCATCTGGGTGATTTGTGATAGGTTTTCCAAGATGATACATCTTGTGCCCTTGCCTAAGTTGCCTTCCTCCTCTGAATTTGGGGCCTTTGTTCCTTCAGCACGTGGTTCGTTTACACGGCATTCCTGAGAACATTGTGTCTGACAGAGGAGTCCAGTTTGTTTCCAATTTTGGAGGACCTTTTGTTCTAAACTTGGTGTTCAATTGTCTTTCTCCTCGGCGTTTCATCCTCAGACAAATGGTCAAACTGAGAGAGCAAACCAGACATTGGAGACTTATCTAAGATGCTTTGTGTCTGTGATCAGGATGACTGAGTTTCTTTTTTGCCTTTGGCTGAGTTTGCTCTTAATAATAGGGCTAGCTCTGCCACTTTGATGTCTCCATTTTTCTGTAATTTGGGTTTCACCTCGATTTTCTTCGGGACAGACGGAGGCTTCTGTCTGTCCAGGTGTTGACTCTGTTGTGGAGCGTATGCAACAGATTTGGGACCAGGTAGTGGAGAGGTTGTCCCCCTCTCAAGAGAGGGCCCAGCGGTTTGCTAACCGGCATAGGACTGATGGTCCTCGGTTTAAAGTAGGGACTTGGTCTGGTTGTCCTCAAAAAATATTCCTATGAGAGTGCATCTCCTAAATTTAAGCCTAGGTTCATTGGACCTTATAAGATCATGGAGATTCTTAATCCTGTTTCTTTTCGTTTGCTTCTTCAGGGACATTTAAGATCCATAAGTGTTCCACAAGTCCTTGTTGAAGAGTTTTGTTGAGCCAGTGGTTCCTGCTGCTGTGCTCCTGACCCTGTTTTGGTTGAGGGCAATTCCTGGAGTATGTGGTTGAGAAAATTTTAGATTCTGTTTTTCTAGACGGAAACTCCAGTATTTGGTTAAGTGGAGAGGTTTGGTCAGGAAGACATTCTTGGGTGTTTGCTTCGGACATCCATGCGAGGAGACTCAGTGCGTATCATAGAACTCATCCTGACCGACCTGGTTGCTAAATGAGGGTTCGGTGACCCCCTTCTCAAGGGGGGTACTGTTGTGAATGGGCTGAGATGAGTTCTGAACAGAGGTCCCTCTGGTGGTTACAAGCGGTACTGGTCTGTTCAGTGAAGATTGTTAGGACTGGGAATCAGGTGTTATGACTGGTCTTATATAAGGAGTTCACCTTCCATCAGGGTTGCCGGTGATCAATTTGTTCTGGTCTGAATCCTTGATTCCAGTTTCCCTTGTAGCCTGCTGTGTCGTGTCTGCATCTCCTTCTACAGATAAGACATTTTCTTCTTTTTGTTTCTGTGCTGGATTTTTGATTTTGCCCTGCACTTCTGTGGGGGCCTTCTGGGTTCCCCTCAGGGGGCTTTGCCCTCTCAGTTTGGTTCGGCCACTGATGTTTGTGCTTTTGCTTTTTCCTTTTTTCGGTGGCTGCTGTTTTGATTTTGTTACACCAGAGAGCTAATTTAGGTGGTAGAGGTCGTGTGATCTCAGGTGTTTTTGAAATTAGTAGAGTTGGTGCTTTCAGGGTTTTTTTGGGATTGCAGTAAGTACCCTTCCATCCTTTTCTATTTAGTTAGTTTGGGCCCAGCTTTGCTCATATTATTTTCTGTCTGTGTCAGTATTTCGTCTTGTTAACCGCCAT
>JARQOD010000001.1:309456013-309504879 GCA_033576555.1 Oophaga sylvatica
GCCCCATATGTTCCACAGCTTATGCCCCCATATGCTCCATATTATGCCCCCATATGCTCCACATTATGCCCCCATATGCTCCATATTATGCCCCCATATGCTCCATATTATGCCCCATATGCTGCATAATTATGCCCCATAGAATAGGCCTCATATGCTGCTGCTGCAAAAAAAATGACATACTCACCTCTCGTCGCTGGGGGCCAGGTGCCGTGTCATGAGCAGGCGGTGACCGCTCGCTCAGGACCCCGGCATCTGAGATATTTACCTGTCCTCTCTGCACCCAGCGCTGCTCCCTCAGTCTGACTCTGGCTGTGAATGATCTTCCAGGGGCGGGGCGCCACTAACGACGTCATCGCGCCCTCTGCCTGAACAGTCACAGCCAGGACCGAGGGAGCAGCGCGCAACGGTGGCACGGGGACAGGTAAATATCGCTATACTCACCCCTCCGCAGCGCGTCCCTGCAGCCTCTCCTCTTCTTCCGGCGCTCTCCGCAGCGCTTCAGTCTTGCAGCGGTCACGTGCTACCGCTCATTAAAGTCATGAATATGTGCATATTCATGACTTTAATGAGCGGTGCCATGTGACCGCTGCAGGAAGGAGCCGGAGATCGTGGGAGAAGCAGGGGGGCTGCAGAGACCGTGCCGGCGGAGGGGTGAGTATGATCCGACACCCCCGATCCCCCTCCCCCGCCGACCCCCGTATATGACCCCGTATAAGCCGAGAGGGGGACTTTCAGCCCTAAAAAATGGGCTGAAAATCTTGGCTTATACATGGGTATATACGGTAATTTCCTTGTTCAACCCCTTCTTTTTCATTCTCTATTTTGGAATTAAAGATATCTAGCACACAACAGCCTTTTCAGCTTCACGGGCTGAATCCAAAGCTGCTTTTAATCACAGTTTTGAATATACTGCGTCGTCACATCATGGTAATGGAATTAGGGGTTGGTGTCAGTAGATGTCGCTAACACCAAGCACTAGGTTTAGTAATGAAGAGATGTCATCCTGACTCCCTCATTACTAAACTTGTAACTAAAGAGTTAAATAAACACATACATCGAGAATAAAACACTTTATTTGAAATAAAACAGACACATTCTTTAATCATTTAAATTAAGCCAATATACTCACCACAGGTCTGACATTAATCCAAGGGTTAAAGCGATGTCCCACATTATCACCAGCCTATGTATAAGCATTCACAGAATGAACCTACAAAGGCTGTAACCAAGCAGCAACTGGCAGAACTCGTTGTGCACCGCGATACCTGGTGGCAGTGACACGTGTGGGGTTATTCGAGTTCTTATTGGCAGGCTCCCACGCCTACATTTGCCTTTTTATTTATTTAAAAAAAGCATGGGCTCCCACATAATTTTCCTGAACAACAGAGGGAAAGCCGACGGCTGAGGGCTGATGCTAATATTCTGCCATAAAGGTTCCCAGGCTATTAATATCAGCTCACAGCTGTTTCCTTAGTCTTTACTGGCTAGTTTACAATGGGACCCCAGAAAATTTTACTACATAGGATCCTCCTATAAATTCTAATCAGCAAAGGCTAAATAGACAGCTGCAGGGTGATAATAATAGCCTAGGAAAGGGCCATGGATATTGGTCCCCTCCCAGACTAAAAACATAAATAACATGTGCTTACTCTGGTGCTTAGCCTTGCACATCCCACTTATCCTGATGCAGTAGCAAATGGGATAATAGAGTTGGGGGGTTCATGTAACCCTAGTATTGGCAGCTGACATGAAGCACAGGGGTTAGTATATAAGATGCCCCCATTACTAACCCCATATTCAAATTGTAAATAAAAAACACCCAGAATAAAGTCCTTTATTTGAAATAATTGACCACATGGTTTTACACATTTATTTTCAAATAAAAAAACACATTATAATCACCTTAACACCTAATCCCCTATGCCCTTTTCTTCAGTAAAAAAAACAACAAAAAACAACCTTAATACTCACCTGTCTGAAGTGAACAGGTAATCCATAATGTCCCACGATGATCCTGAAGACTTCGAGAGCAGTCAGATCAGCAGTCACTGATGTGACTGCTCTCAAGGACAGCAGCTTCACACTGACACAGGAGGTAATTGCTCCTGTGTCAGTGTGTAGCGCTGAGCTGAGGTAAGTTCACTGGAGTTCATCAGCTGATGAACCCCAATGAACTCAGTGACAGCACTGCAGTGTGATAAGTTTCTTGCACAGTTGTTGTGCCTTAAGTGAGATCACCGGGGTTTATCAGCTGATGTACTCTGGTGAACTTTCTTACTGCAGCTCAGCAATTACACACTCCTGTAAGTATGTACCGGCTGCCAGGTAGATCAATTGCTCAGCTGTTGTGACTGCTCTACAAGTGATGCGAATCGTCGTGGTAATATGGATTACAGCGGATATGTGAGGGATATTGTGGTTTATTTGTTATTTCTCATTTACAGGTGACATGGGCATAGGGGATTAGGCATTAAGGTGAGCATTGTGTTTTTGATTTTTTTATAGGGGACAAGGGTTCGCCCATGTATGTATGTATGTATATTATATATATATATATATATATGTAAAATTTACTGACTGCAATTATTATGACCTGTTATCATTGCATTCTGATATATACATATATATATATAGATATATATATACACACACAATAACTTACCGACTCGATTGACTGGTCCAATTCTATTTTGTAAAGGCACATTGCTGTGGTTATTTTTTTCACCTTTCATGTTAAAGGTCTCTTTTTGTTTTTTCTCTTTTAATTGTGTACTTTAGGTACTGCCCGCTATTACCGCATGTTCATTTTATGTGTAGCAACTTCGCAACCTAGCATTTTCAGCTTCCTTAAATAATGTTTCAGATTGGTTGAAGGAAGAGGATCATTATTGTACCTACATACCAATATCTTTATTTAGGGTTAAGCATTTTTTGTCATAAATGGAAGAATATTATACTAACCCCACCCAAAAAAAAAGTGAAAATATGTAAACACTTTTACACATGTTTTACTTTTTCCTACCTATTCCAAATTTCTATTTTGGCAATGGTACACCAACTAACTATACTGTGGTCAGTTGAAGTATATTTAGGCAGTGTTTTACCTTCTATTATTAGTTTTTATGTGGTCCCTTTTGGCCAGAAAGAATTCATATGCTTTACTCAAAATTTGTAAATAAATTATTACAGTAAATCCAGACATTTAATATCTGTTTAAATTGTAAAATTGGAGACATACACACGTGGTTAAAATTTTGGTACCTCTCAATTAATGACAGAAAAACCCACAATGGTAACAGAAATAACTTGAATCTGACAAAAGTAATAATAAATTAAAAATCTATGAAAATGAACAAATGAAAGTCAGACATTGCTTTTTAACCATGCTGCCACAGAATTTAAAAAAAAATAAAACTCGTGAAATAGGCCTGCACAGAAATGATGGTACCTCTGAATATAATGTGACAAAAGGGACATGTTAAATCAAGGTGTGTCCACTAATTAGCATCACAGGTGTCTATAATTTTGGAATCAGTGAGTGGGCCTGTATAGAGGGCTACAGATACTCACTATGCTGTTTGGTGACATGGTGTGTATTACACTCAACATGGACCAGAGGAAGCAAAGGAAAGAGCTGTCTCAGGAGATTAGAAAGAAAATTATAGACAAACATGTTAAGGCCAGCGTCACACACAACTACAAAAAATCGGTCCGTTTTAGTCGGTCGATTGTCGGATCAAAATACAAACATCACATATCCTTCTGGCATCCGATTTTCCTTCAAAGATGCGATTTAGTCGCATGTGTGTATACCTTGTAACATCCGATTTTCATCCGACTACCGTTTTTTTGTCGCAGCTTACCAAAAAGGACCAATAACGGTTTTGAGGCCTGATACTCATTTAAATCATCAGGCAGAGCTATATTTAAGTGCTCTGCTACAGGTGTGACCCTCCCACCTTTGCACTGGTTTCATTTTGTTCCTTGTGCTTAGTGCTTGCTAGCTGCTTTATCCAAACATGAGCGACACACTCAGATTTACTCCCACTGAGCGTGTGCTGTTCCATTGGGTTATATCCAGACGTTTTGGGGAGCCATATCCTGTCATATCAGATCCCAGAAGATGCAGAAGGATGTGGGTACATCCACTTTTGACAAGAAGGCTAACTAAAGGCATTTTCCCCCGCTATATTTGTCACTGCGTAGGCATGGAGACAAGTTTTTCCTATATTGTCGAATGAGCATAGCTACCTTTGATACGCTGCTTGAAATTGTGCGCCCTGGGATTACATTTCATGACACCAGGATGAGAAAAGCTATTTCTGCCGAGGAACGTCTTCTCCTAACAATAAGGTATGTGTGTCAACGATATGTTGATGATGTTTTCCTCCACATACTCACTTAGCAAGTGTTGGAGCACACTTCTTGTAAACTTATAATGTGTGTAATGTATTTCTCAACCTTACCTATGTCAATTATTGACTATGGTCTATTCTACAGAAGTCATGGCTTGTAATCTAATTTCCACCATGTGTGCTGTAACAAACTCAAGCATTGTAAGTGTTGTGAATGCTGTTATTTTTTTAAAACTGATTTGTCCATGTTCTTTGTGTGTTACAGGTTCCTTTCTACTGGCATGTCCTACGCTGCTCTGCACCTAGAGTTCCTAATAGGCAGATCAACAATTTCTGGCATTGTTCGGTCAACTTGTGTGGAAATTTGGAACAGACTACATGAAGAAGTCATGCCTGAACCCAAAATGAGTGACTGGTTGAGGATAGCACAGGGTTTTGCACAAAATTGCCAGTTTCCACACTGTATAGGAGCCCTGGACGGCAAGCACATACGTGTTCGTAAACCTCATAACTCAGGCTCCCAATTCTTCAATTACAAACAATATTTTTCTGTTGTTTTGTTGGCCTTGGTCGACACAAACTACATGTTTATAGTTGTAGACATTGGGGCCTATGGAAGGACTGGAGACTCAAGAGTCTTCAATACTTCCATAATGGGTAGGCGGATACGCAATAACCAACTGGACCTACCTCCAGCAAGTCAACTTACTGACTCTATTCCAGAACATGTGCCTTATGTTATAGTAGCGGATGAGGCCTTTCAATTAAGCCGTAATGTAATGAGGCCATATCCCCGTCGCTATCTCACCCATCGCCGTAGAATATTTAATTGTCGGCTGTCACGTGCTCGGCGTCTGGTGGAGTGCACATTTGGAATTCTTTGTGCTAAATGGCGGGTACTTCAATCTGCAATTCAACTGAGTGAAGATAATGTTAATGTGGTCCTTAAAGCATGTGTGGTCCTACATAATTTTTGTAGAATCCATGAATGCTCCTCTCAACATGTGGGTGAATTAACCTCTGTGAATGTGTCTTTGCCTATGTCACCACCCATCCATCCCCGTCGTCCACCTTCAGGCATAAAAGTACGTGATGTCTTCACTCAATATTTTGTGTCCCCTGAGGGTGCTACTGCCTGGCAAGAGGAGGCATTATTAGACATGTAGTGTGGCTATGTTACTCAGTCATAAAGATATTTCTTCTCACTTTATTGTATATGTTGTGATGTTTTTCTTGTCATGTTGTGTGTAAGTTACGCAGCCCATCACCTTTTGAAATAATCACATACAATCAATGCCACTTCAATATTTTTTTATGTCTGCTGTTATGTTTAGTGGCTTTAAACATAATGGTAAAGGACTAATGTGTCCCTAGGTTTTTTAAACATATTTGCTGATAACTTCTCAGCAGTAAAACAAAGGTAAATTTGATAACTTAAAACATAAACATTATAAATACATTTAACACCTATAACTGCTGGTAGGTGTGTGGTGGTGAAGGTGGAAGTCCAGCTTGTGAGGGCTGCCTAGACTGTTCTCCAGACACTGTGTCATCATGAGTGGTGGCTGACTGAGCAGTTTGCTGCATGCCTCTGGCTTGCTCTGGATGTGGGTTTGGGTATGGTAAGTTTGGGAACTGTTGTGGGTAGTCATAATATGACTGCCCACTTACACTATAGCCCCCAAAATGCCCATGTCGACCATACCCATGTTGTGGCCAGCATTGAACATTGGGTATGGTCGAGTGGGCATATTGTGACTGTGCACTCTGTGCCATGGCTTGGATCTGGTTAGCTCCGTATAGAGAAGAAGCTGCAGTAGGATGAGGAGGAGGAGTTGGGTTCTGTTGGACACAAGAAGGAGGTGGAGGAGGAGGATGATGATGAGGAGTAGGATCAGAGGCTGATGCAGATTGTGAGGGAGTTGGACCCAACAATCTAAATACATTTTCTGGACCAACCACCCATCTATCAAGATAATTGAGTAGGTTGGTTGGATCATTAGGCGGTGTTCCAGCATCCAACACAATATGCAGTGCACTTCTGATCCGCAGTATGTGCTGTCTTGGAATCGCCCGGAGGTAACGGGCCAGACTGCGGCAAAATCCCTCCTCACCATCATCATTAGCTACAGTGGACAAATAGTCCAGCACTCCTCGGTTCACCTGCCTCCTTGTGACAGAACCAACTCCTTCTCTTCTACGCCTGGGTCGCCGTGCAACATCTGCTGTAGGCGAAGCCACATCCAGGGGCCTACCAGGGCTGCTGCTCAGGGGAGGGTCTTGCGACTGTAGAGCCAATCTCTCAGACTCCACTGCTGGTGGTGGTGGTGGTGATGCTGCTGCTGCACTTGCTGCTGATGATGGGCCAGCCTCCTCAACATCCCCCACAGGGTCGATAACTGCCTCCGAGTCCGAAGCTGGCTCTCTGTCTGTAAGGTTTGACTCGGTGCTAGAGAATATGAAAAATTTATTACAATTTATTCATTAAAAATCATAGAAACTTTGTACAGACATGAACTTACGGTCGCAAATCCAGAGCTGGAGCAAGAAAATTAAGTCGATCAAAATACACATATTTGCGCTTAGTGCTTGCTGCTGCCCCACTGCGCCCCCTCAGCTGTCTCTCTCTCCTGTAGCAGTCTCTACAGCTGCGCCAACGTCTTGTAACATCTGAGGCTGAAAAATGAACAGATACAATAACATTTTTAAATTATGTTCCCTTGTAATGTATTTTACAAAAAAAAACCTACACCAGCAATATATTACTTTTTTAACCTGTTATAGGGGTATAGAACAGCAATACAAATTGTATGTAGGTAAAATAACAATTTAATATTACAAGGGGTCATACATAGAAAGCTGTATGACATATGTGTCACAATAATTAGCATTTATTTGGCACACAGCAATGGAATTAACTAAAGGGACACATATTAAGTAGTTCACCTACGCATTTATTGTGTCCGGCAAAATTTGAAACTTTAATTTGGCGACCATTGCAGTAGGACCTAAATATCACACCAACACAGACGGCACCTGAACATTCATCATACCAGGACCTTCAGTTGGTCCCTGCCCTGTGTGATTCCCGTATATATGGGATGGAGCATTTGGAAATTATCATATCCCACAGTGCCCTCCTCTGTTCCTTTTGAGTTATGTTCCTTAAGGTTTGAGAAACACCCGTTGCAGGCTCGAAACGTTACCTCTACATGTTTTTAGTCTGTGGACTTTTTAAGTTACACTTTTTGAACTTGCATTGATTTTTTTTTTTTTTGGCCCCTGTTTTGACAATTATACAGGAGCTAAATATTACATGTGCTTGGATTTCTCACATAGCATTGGGGGTTCAACAGGAATAACTGATTTATTCAACACATTTCGGGTTCACATATAAGGGTACAGGGACATTATAACACATTGTTGTTGGTACATACTGAGTAATCAAACAGTATTGTAAGCGGTTTCAAGTCGTTACTTACTAATGCGTTCTTGCTCCTCCCTAGACCTGTCGCTAAAATCCGGGAACATCTGTCCACATATTCTCCTCCAAGCCGCGTCCTTCCGCGACCGGTTCGAATAATTTGGATCCCGCTGGTCCCAAAATTCTGGCCTCTCCTGGACCAGAACGATCAACATCTCCACATTGATGTGACTGGCCATGGTTCTGGACTCCGTGGAGGCGGTTTCCTGTTTGGGTTTGAATTTTCGTAGCCTAATTAGCATGTCAGCCCTTCCTGCCAATTATCCTGATGCAATTTCCTGACACCTGGGATAGTGGTGCGATTTAATCCAAGTCACACGTGCGGTCCGTTTGTAATCCGATTTTTCATCGCTCCCATAGACTTGCATTGGCGATAGTCGACCCACAATCGGTGACAATCGCAGCATGCTGCGATTGCACACGGGCGATTAAAACGGACCACAAAAAATCGGATACTGGGAGCTGCTCCATAGATTAACATAGGGCAGACTGCAATACGATTTTTCATCGTATTGCAGTCGTCCGATTCTGTCGCCAGTGTGACGCCGGCCTAAAGGTAAAAGTTATAAGACCATCTCCAAGCAGCTTGATGTTCCTGTGACTACAGTTGCACACATTATTCAGAAATTTAAGCTCCATGGGACTGTAGCCAACCTCCCTGGACGTGGCCGCAGGAGGAAAATTGATGACAAATCAAAGAGACGGAAAATATGAATGGTAACAAAAGAGCCCAGAAAAACTTCTTAACAGATTAAGGCCTCATACTCACTGGTGCCGAAAACGGATGAAAATCAGACGATAAAAAATCGGATGCAAATCTGACCAATGTTAGTCAATGGGTGAGTTCTCATTAGCGATTTTTTTCTCATCAGATATTGGTGTGAGAAAAAAATCGCAGCTTGCTGCGATTTGATGCGATTTTGGGATGAAAATCGCCAATGCAAGTCAATGGGTGTGATTAAAAAACGAACAGCACTCGCACCATGCACGTGCTGTCCGATTTATATGCACCAGTCTCCTTTGAAAAGCCGGTAATTCATCCCCGGCTACTGTAAAATCACACTGACAGCTCACAAAACAGTAGATACATACACATATAATACATATATATATATATATATATATATATATATATACATGTCATTGTAACACATACATATATATATATTTATAGTTCTTACACTTCTACATACTGTAATAGCCGCTAATTCAATTGCCGGCTTTTGTGAAATCACAGAAGTCGACATGAAATGATACATTGTTTCCACACAGTTAACCATGTCATTTCCTGTATTTTGATATATGGTTTGAACTTACAATTACATGAGTGTATTTGTACAAAATTTCAGACATGTAGGGGTAAATTAAAGGTGTAAATTCGTTGAAAAAAATGCGTGGGCTCCCGCTGTATTTTCTCCACCAGACAGACAAAGCAAGCGAGTGGGGGCAGATAATAATAGCCTAGGGAGGGTACATTTTTTTTGTGCCCCCCCTGGCTACTAACATCTGTCCCCAGACACCCCAGAAAGGGCAAATCTATAATTAGATTCGCCCTTTCTGGCACTTTGCCCGTCTATTCCCATTGCCCTGTAGCGGTGGCGAATGGTTAATAAGGGTTAATGTCACCTTGCTATTGAAAGGTGACCTTAAGCCATGTTAATAATTGAGAGCTGTCAATTAGACAACTATCAATTATTAATCCTATTGAAGTAAATAAAAAAACACAAACACACTTTAAGAATAAATAATTTTAATGAAATCAAAACACATTTTTTTGACCATCTTTTATTTAACTCTTAATCCGTGCGAAGCCCTTGTTCTTCTAAAATAAATATAAAATAATAAAACAACATTATTCTTACCTATCTGGCGATCTGTCACGTCCCACGATGTAATCCTTCACAAAGGGTTAACTAGCAATCAGATAAGCAGCGCAAGTAATCCTGCGTGCTCATCTGATAGCTCCTGAATGAATGAGCTTATCTCCTGCTGACAGGAGAGGATGTGATAATGAATGAAGCTTAATTGATTGTATCCCACTTTCACCTTAGGTCAGGTCACTCAAGTGAAAGTGGCAATAAATCAATTAAGCTCCATTCATGAATCTATTCCTCTCCTTTCGCTGGGAGAGGAAGTTATTCATTCATGGGAATACAGCTCGGAGACAGCATTTAGCTCTCTGCAAGCTGTAACCTGTTAACCCTTTCTGATGGATTACACCGTGGGACCTGACTGTACATCGGATTGGTAAGAATAATTTTGCTTTTTTATTTTATTTTTATTACAGGAAATGGTTTTAGCAGGAAAATAAAATATGGTCAAAAACTGTGTGATTATTTCATTAAACTTATTTTTTATTAAACTGTGTGTGTTTGATTTTTCTATCATACAATAGGATTAATAATTGATAGTTGTCTAATTGACAGCTCTCAATTATTAACATGGCTTAAGGTCACCTTTCAATAGCAAGGTGACATTAACCCCTTATTAACCCATTCGCCACCGTTACAGGGCAATGGGAATAGACGGGCAAAGTGCCAGAAAGGGCGAATCTAATTATAGATTTGCCCTTTTTGGGGTGTCTGGGGGCAGATGTTAGTAGCCAGGGGGGGCACAAAAAAATGTACCCTCCCTAGGCTATTATTATCTGCCCCCACTCGCTTGCTTTGTCTGTCTGGTGGAGAAAATACAGCGGGAGCCCACGCATTTTTTTCCAACGAATTTACACCTTTAATTAACCCCTACATGTCTGAAATTTTGTACAAATACACTCATGTAATTGTAAGTTCAAACCATATATCAAAATACAGGAAATGACATGGTTAACTGTGTGGAAACAATGTATCATTTCATGTCGGCTTCTGTGATTTCACAAAAGCCGTCAATTGAATTAGCGGCTATTACAGTATGTAGAAGTCTAGGAACTAAAAATATATGTATATATATATATGTCACAATTACATATATATATTATATATGTATTCTATGTGTGTATATGTATTGTTTCTATTCTTTATTAAAGCTGTCAGTGTGATTTTACAGTATAGCCAGGGATGAATTAGCGGCTATTATACTATGTAGAAGTGTATGACCTATATATATATATATTATATATATATATATTAGATGTATATATATATATATATATATATTATATATATAATTATTTGCTTTTTGTGTAAATTTTTTTGTTACAATGTGATTTTTACATGACTTTTTACATAGAGATAACTGCTCTATGTAAAACTTCATGTTAAAATCGCATTGCATACAGATGGAAAACTGATGGAAAACTGACAGAAAACGCATGGTGCGATTTAAAATCGCATCAAAATCGCATGCCTTTTTACAACAAATGTACCGATTTTTTCCTGCAGAAAACGGACCGATTTTTTTCCAGCCAGTGAGTATGAGGCCTAAAGGTGAACTTCAAGCTCAAGGAACATCAGTGTCAGATCGCCGCATCCATCGTTGTATGAGCCAAAGTGGACTTCATGGGAGACTACCAAGGAGGACACCATTGTTGAAAAAAATCATAAAAAAGCTAGACTGGAATTTGCCAAACTACATGTTGACAAGCTACAATGCTTCTTGGAGAATGTCCTATGGACAGATGAGACAAACATGGAGCTTTTTGGCAAGGCACATCAGCTCTATGTTCACAGACAGAAAAATTAAGCATATCAAGTAAAGAACACTGTCTCTACTGTGAAACATGGAGGAGCTCTGTTATGCTCTTGGGCTGCTTTGCTGCATCTGGCACAGGGTGTCTAGAATCTGTGCAGGGTACAATGAAATCTCGAGACTATCAAGGGATTCTAGAGAGAAATGTGCTGCCCAGTGTCAGAAGGCTTGGTCTCAGTCGCAGATCATGGTCTTGCAACAGGATAATGACCCAAAACACACAGCTAAAAACACCCAAGAATGGCTAAGAGGAAAACATTGGACTATTCTGAAGTGGCCTTCTATGAGTTCTGACCTAAATCATATTGAGCATCCCTAGAAAGAGCTGAAACATGCCATCTGGAAAAGGCAACCTTCAAACTAGAGACAACTGGAGCAGTTTGCTCTTGAGGAGTGGGACAAAATACCTGTCGAGATGTGCAGAAGTCTCATTGACAGTTACAGGAATCGTTTGATTGCAATAATTGCCTCAAAAGGTTGTGCAACAAAATATTAAGTTAAGGGAACCATCATTTCTGTCCAGGCCTATTTCATGAGTTTAATTTTTTTAAAAGTCTATGGAAGCATGGTTGAAAAGCAATGTCTGACTTTCATTTGTTAATTTTCAGAGATTATTTATTTATTATTACTTTTGTCAGATTCAAGTTATTTCTGTGACCATTGTGGGTTTTTCTGTCATTCATTAATTGAGAGGTACCAACAATTTTCGCCATGTGTGTACATACCACAGAGATATTACAGCAGACTGTGGCTGACTTTCCCTTTTTGTCCACAACTTGAACCCTGCCTAGCATTTCTGTCTGGTTTCATATTTTTCCAGTGTTGTTTATCAGGAAAGTTTATAAACAAATATATATTATCCCTCCAAAATATCTGCTAAACCCAAATGAAGCAAAGGCAGTAGATGTGTTAAGGCGATAGAAAAAAAAAACACTAGTATAAAAAAACCCGTAATATCATGGATAAGAATGTGTTAGCCCCGCTATCACTGCTGGCAGCATATGTCCAGCAGTAGTAGTACCAAATGCAGGTCAAATTTGGCCTCATTAGCATCTTGCAAGCATGTTAGTGGGACAAAGTGGAGGGTGCAAAGGAATATATGTTCCATCACTCACCTCAACTCTAGCAGGATGATGTAGCCTCTGACAGCGACATCATGAACTGAAGTTAATGTTTTGCTCAGTCTACATCCTCCACCACCATAAGCTCTTAATGTTATAAGCTGCGGAATTTCCAATAATTCAGAGACACTTGTTTCAATTTTGCACCATAGTCCCTTGAACCACAGTACCTAAATAAGGAACATAGTACTGTGTCGACCCGCCACCACAATTGTGGGTTACCAGGGCAATGGGGTACTCAGAGCCGAGCCCGTAGAAGTCTATGGGGATTTTGTCACAGGTAGCTGTGGCTCGGTCTGTGGCCCGGGCGGTCTGGCGTATGTTGGGGATATATTTACAGGGGATTGATTTATGTACAGTTCGTGACGCCACCTGTAGTATTCTGGTAATTAGTACCAGCGCTGCTGTAGATCTCTGAGGGGATGGTGAGGCAGCTAGATGTCGGGTCCCCTACAGGTGGGACTCTTCCCTCAGGTCGGTAGTTAGGTAGGGATTGTGCAGGCATGCAGTAATAACTCAGTCTCACACAGTCAAAGTCTTTCCATACCTTTACTTGCAGAATGGTAAAGCAGGTCCCAGGGAGGCTGATGGGGTTGATGGAGGATGAGCTTTGAGGCAAACGGTTTAAGCAAGTTAGGGGCCTCCTTTAACTCCAATGAAGCTGAGTACGACCAGCTTGAAGCGTAGTCCTCTCTATAATTCCAGCTAATCTTTAGCTGTTCTGCCCGATCAGTGTTGTGGTTGGAGCCTTTTTGTGAGAAAGATGATTTCCTATATTGTCGTGCACTGACTCACGGTCCTCACTTCCCTCTGACCCCAGTTACGTACTGACTATTTGGGCTTATCCGCCGCGACCTAGGGTCCGGTAGATTTCTGGTTATCTTATCACCTTACTTGAAACAAAGATGATCCTTCGGTCCCCAGTAACCGGTAGATTCGTGCAGGTATTCTTCACCTATAGCACTTCCTTGCTTTCTTCCACTTTTGCCCTTCGACTTGCTCAGTTCTCAGGAGATATTTCAGCCTGTCTCCAGTGGGGCACAGCTTTGACTAGGCTCGGGTACGTTAAAGTACCTATACTAGACTCCACAATTTGAAGCTGAAGATAGAGCAGAGTCCCTAGGACGTCTTGTCTCTCCTAAGTCTGGACACACTCTCTCCTACTGACACTCCCTTCCACACCCCTACTGGGCGTGTTCGAAGGTACATGATGACATGAAGAACACTTAACCTTTACCTCTCCACTCATCCTCCTGGTATTGTGTACCAGGGCTACACATTCCCCCATGGTAAACGACAGCACTCCCGGGCTGTGGAATACAAAAGACATTTTGTTTATGCAATAACATTGGAACAATAACATCTTCCCATCCGGGAGGTAAGACTACTTTAAACGTTACAAACTTGATAGAAATACCAAAAATACAAATAGTATCAAATGTCATTCAATAAATAAATTTACAAGATACTTGTGAAGGACCCGCACCAAACCTTCAACGTGGGTCCTGGGTGGGCTGCAGGACATCCAAATGCAGACCTCACTCAGTGCCACACCACACGGGTTTTTGGTTCAGAGGTGAGTCAAGGTTTCATGTGAAACCATGAAAAAGGCACAAAGTGCAACTATTTACAGGATACAGTTTTTGGGCTGGCTCAGTCCTCAGCCTCTGAGTCCATTGTAAACGAAGCTTAATAGGGAAAAACACATTTATATATATAGACTTTTCACAATATATCTACATCAGTTTGTCATAACTATTGCTGATATCTAATGGGTAATTTCCCTTTTGTGATTCTCTCTGATCTACGTGGTGTAGTTTCAGGTAAATCAATTTGCGATCTGTCTGCACTATGAAACGGTAAACCATAGAACTGCCTTAATCTTTCCATGGATCTGGCAAGCGTACTGATGGCTGGGCGGTGTGAGTCAGCTTCACCAGGAGATCCCATAGTATGGGGCGCTGCTTCCGATGATCCATCTTGAGGTTCCACAGGTTGAGGTATTGCTGGGATGGGTAACTCCTGAGCGGGCTCAACTGGCACCACAGGCACAACTGGAGGTAGAACTTCCTCTTGTGGCTGATAAAACTGCAACACTGGAATTATCACAGCATCTCCAGTCGGGGCCAATCCGCAGGAAAATCTCCCAGATCTGTGTGTATAACCTCTTCCTTTTTCTCTCTTTGATTGAAGACAGGGTTCTTGTCGCAACGTTTCAAGGGTTCCGGACATAGTTTCAAATGGTCTCTAGACACAGTGGTTGTTGTTTTTCCTCCGTCTTTACTGACGACACAAACTTTTCCGTTGTCGTACTTAGAATCTTGTATGACGTAGGGTTCTGGCTCCCACTGATTATCCAGTTTATGCATTTTCCTCTTTCTTTTTAATACTACCTCTCCAGGCATCAAAGGCTTGGCAGGAGCATTTCGGTTGTAAACATCTTCCTGTTTCTCTCGTGCCTTATTAAGACTTTCCTCTACACAGATTTGTACTCTTCTGTATTGCTCTTGCCGATTGACGTCCCAGTTCTCAACAGCGTCGTCTGCCTCCGGTTCTACCACTCCAAGTTCTAGGTCCATTGGTAGTTTTCCAGGCCTTGCTCTCATCAGATAGGCTGGAGTGCAGTTAGTTGAGCTTACAGGTATATGATTATACAAATCAACCAAATCAGGTAGTAAATCCGGCCATCGATTCCTGTCTTCCAACGGTATGGATCTTAACAAGTCCAGGACAATATGGTTCATTTTCTCGCAGAGACCATTGGTTTGAGGGTGATATGGTGTTGTTCTTATTTTCTTGCACCCGTACATATGACAGAATTCCTTGAATAAATCGGCTTCAAAAGCAGGTCCCTGATCGGTTAAGACTTGCTCGGGATACCCATGCGGTCTGCAGAAGCTTGCTTGAAAGGTCTTCGCTGCCGTCACTGCAGTCTGGTCTTTCACTGGAACAACCACCAGAAATCTGGAGTAATGGTCCACCATGGTCAAGGCGTATGAGTATCCAGATCTACTCGGCGACAGTTTGACGTGGTCCAGGGCCACAATCTCCAGGGGACGAGTCGTCCGGATAGGTTGCAGGGGGGCCTTCTGACTACCGTAGTCCTTTCTTCTAAGACCACAGGGTCCACAGTTCCGACACCACCTCTCGATGGAGCTGCGCATCCCTACCCAGTAGAACCGGCATCTCAACAGGGTCTCCAGCTTCCTCCAGCCAAAGTGTCCTGCTTGATCGTGGTACGCTTCCAACACCATAGGGACGTCTGTCTTGGGGACCACGATTTGCCAGACCATTTCATGGGTTCTGGGGTTGACGTATCTTCTGCACAACTTCTCACGGTACAGGAACAACCTGCTTCTCTCGTTCCACAGGAGCTTGGCTGGCATAGGTGCATCCTTTTCCAAAGAGGAGCCTTCTTGCTTTAACAACTCCTTGATGTGGCTGACCACTGGATCACTGTCCTGAGTCTCTTTCCAGCTGTGATGGGGTAAAGGATTTAATGTTGCACCATTTTGCTTTCTGTGGACTTGATGCTCGTGGACTACCCCATTTCGATGGAACGCGGGTAGCTCAATTTCTTCCAGGTCGTCCGATTCTTCTTCCGTATCAGAGTCGTGCGGCATTCGGGACAACGCATCAGCATTAGCATTCTTTCGACCTGCCCGGTACTTGATAGTAAACTGGTAATTGGACAACCGAGCCATCCATCGCTGCTCCATGGCACCCAGCTTGGCGGTTTCCAGGTGCGTTAACGGGTTGTTGTCTGTGTACGCCGTGAACTTATTGGAGGCCAGATAGTGCTTAAATCTTTCAGTAATGGCCCAGACCAGCGCCAGAAACTCCAGCTTGAAGCTGCTATAATTTTCCGGATTCCTCTCCGTTGGCCTGAGTTTTCTGCTAGCATAAGCGATGACTTTTTCTTGTCCATTCTGCTTCTGACTGAGAACGGCTCCCAACCCTTCATTACTGGCGTCGGTGTACAACAGGAACGGTTGGCTGTAATCAGGATAGGTTAAGATCTCATCACCTGTAAGGATCTCTTTCATCTTTTGGAATGCTTCAGCCTGTTCTTTCCCCCAGTTAAAGGGAGGGTTTCTGCTCTTTAAGGATTGTCCTACCAGGAGGTCCTGTAAAGGAGCTGCCTTCTTCGTGTAATCTTTCACGAATCTCCTGTAGTAACCCGTTAGTCCCAGGAACTGTCGCACTTCCTTAAGGTTCTTCGGCTCCGGCCACTTCTGGATGGCAGTGACTTTCTCTGGGTCCGGCGCTACTCCTTCCGAACTGACGATGTGCCCCAAGTATTGTACCTTCTGCTTGAGTAGATGGCATTTTGAGGGTTTCAACTTCATCCCGTACCTGGACAGGGACTCAAACACTTCTGCCAGGTGCTTCAGATGGTCCTCATATGTCTTGGAATACACGATAACGTCATCTAGGTATAGCAGCACGGTTTCAAAATTGAGATGTCCCAGACAGTTTTCCATCACTCTCTGAAATGTTCCTGGGGCACTACTGAGTCCAAACGGCATTCTGTCGAACTCACAGAGCCCCATTGGGGTGGTGAAAGCCGTTTTCTCACGATCCTCCTCAGCCACAGCCACTTGCCAGTAACCACTAGTCAGATCAAGGGTAGAAAAGTAGTTAGCCGTTTTCAGAGCAGCTAATGATTCCTCTATACGTGGTAACGGGTATGCATCCTTGTGTGTTATGCGGTTCACCTGCCTGTAATCCACACACATTCTCATACTACCATCTTTCTTTTTAACCAGAACTAGAGGGGCTGCCCAGGGACTACAACTATCCCTTATCACCCCAGCTTTCTTCATATCATTCAACATTTCTTTAGCTTTCTGATAGTGAGCTGGAGGTATGGGCCTATACCGCTCTTTGATGGGAGGATGACTGCCTGTAGGGATATGATGTTGTACTCCCTTAATTGTCCCAAAATCAAGTGGATTTTTGCTAAACACTTGGGCGTACTCTTGCACCACCCGTAATACCCCTTGCTTCTGGTGAGCGGGAGTGGTGTCCGTCCCAACATGGAGTTGCTGACACCATTCCGCCACCTGGGTTGCTGGGTCATTGTCCTCCTCTATTTGACAGGAGTCTAAGGACTCAGCCGGGAGAATAGAATTATTATCAACAGCATGTAGTTTAGCAATGGTTGCATAACGGGGTAAATTTACCTCATCATCCCCAATTGAGAAGCCGTACAGGTACTCTCCCATTCACCACTTCTACTACTCCTCTAGCAGTCATGAGTGTAGGTCTATGTTCTGAATGGTGGGGTTCTACTACAGCTTGGTAATTCTGTCCTCTCAGACCTATGGCCGCCCTGCACCAAATGATCATTTCACTCATTGGGGGTATCACAATAGGATTCGAGTCAGTGACCCGTACATTACCAATTTCGCCGTCGGTAAGCTTCGCTTGTTGCTGACACACCAGGGCCCTGATCTCTCTTTGGATGACTCCTCTCTGCCTTGGTCGGGCAATCTCAGCGAGCTGTTGGAGCAAGAACACTACTTCTTCCAAACAATTACCAAATAACATTAGTACCCAATATTATATTTAGACCATTCTCCTCATTTACAGTCTTCACTACCAGAAGTCCCTGGTCTTTCAACTCCTCTCTTCCCACCTTTACATCTACACATTTTGTTCCAAGTACTTCTACAGGAAGACCATTAGAAGCATACACAGTAAAGTCAAGGCTCGGGGGTTTAAGATCGTCCATTGACCAGTACTTGGTATATAGGGCATCAGGTATGAGGGTGACTTGAGACCAGTGTCTAGCAATGCTGGAACAGCAATCCCATCTAAAATAATGGACAGGTAGGGTCGCCCGCCCACATACCTGCGGTTCCAGTCTAGGGGGCCTGGCGGGTATTCTCCTGGGTGTTGGCCCTTGGACCCAGGTTCTGCCCGTTTAAAGGACACTGTGGAGACAAATGACCTTTTCGGTTGCAGCGAAAACAGACGATCTCTCGACGAGAAGGGTGTTGATCAGAGGTTGCTCCTGGGGGTGGCGTTGTCCTCCTCCGGGGGGGCGACGTCTTCTTTCTTCTCCGGTGCATCCACGGGACGTCTTCTGGGCAGTCCGCTAGCAAGATTTTTCCTTCCTCTTCTTTCCGCAGTTGCAGGGCACTCATAACAGCAGCCAGATTTTTAGTCAGCTGGCGCACCTCTGAGCGCAGACAGTCCAATTCACTAGGAGATGTCACCTGCGCTTTGGCTTCAGCCACTAGCGGGGAACAGGGGGTTACTGCCGGTTCCGGAGTGACTTCACCCTGATGATGTTGGGTGGCCACCTCAGGTTTGCCCAGGGGCCGCAGCCCTTTTATTGCCATGTCCTTTAGGGCATCAAAGGTAGCATCCGGATGATCTAAGGACCACCAATTTACAGTTCTGCGTTCCTCTGGGGATCTCAATCCCTGTATAAACTGTTCTTTCAACATTTTATTCTCATGGAGAGCATTTAAATTGTTAATTTGCTTGAGTGCTTTCAGGGCTCCTTGCAATCGGCAAGCATAGTCCCGGATGCTGTCACCTGGCTGTTGTGAACAGTGATAGAAGGCCATCCGGAGATCCGTTTCTGTGCGGTCTTCAAATATGGCATTTAGTTTAAGGAAAATCGCAGGTACCGACTCCAGATCAACGGTATCCCAAGTCTCCACTTCCCTCTCAGCAGCGCCAGTTAACTGCCCTATTAACACAGCAGCTTTTTGTTTCTCAGGCATGGAGTACATTTCCAATAGGCTGCTTAACTTCCGCTTGAAGCCTGATAATGTGCCTGGCTCACCGCTGTACTGGGGAAGCCATTTCGCCCCAGGCATATATGGAAGCGTTAGTGGCATGATCGGGACTACCGGACTAGGTGCTGGGCCTGCGCCTCCATCTGGCGCTACAATACCAGACGGTGCGGGATTAAGCCCTCCGGCCGGGGCCGCACTGCCAGCCTGTTGTTGTGACATCCTTGCTCCCCCTTGGTTAAACGGAGCCTACCGGTTTCAGATGCTGCTTCTTCACAGGCACCGCAGTGGGAATAGGACCTTCGTCGCAGGCGCTCTGATGTCAGAGCGTTCACTTCCTGTTGCAGGACCTGCCGCTCTATTTTGCGATGCAATTTGCTATGCGGATTGCAATGCAGATTGTGATGCAGTTTGCTATGCGGATTGCGATGCGGTTTGCGATGCAGATTGCTATGCAGTTTGCTATGCGGTTTGCGATGCAGATTGCTATGCAGTTCGCTATGCGGTTTGCGATGCAGATTGCTATGCAGTTTGCGATGCGGTTTGCGATGCGGTTTGCGACGCAGATTGCTATGCAGTTTGGGGTGCAGGTTGGGGGCGTGTCCAAGCAACAGCGCGCTTTTTCAGGTCCGCCCACCTTCTTCTCCAGCGCCTGAGGGCGCGAATATGGCGGCAAAATGGCGGATTTTAGCGCCAAACAACAGCAACAGTCTTTTTCGCCAAAAACACTCCACAGGCACACAGGGCTCGCAATGCTGCAAGTTTCGTATCCTGTTCGTGACGCCAAGTTTTTGTGTCGACCCGCCACCACAATTGTGGGTTACCAGGGCAATGGGGTACTCAGAGCCGAGCCCGTAGAAGTCTATGGGGATTTTGTCACAGGTAGCTGTGGCTCGGTCTGTGGCCCGGGCGGTCTGGCGTATGTTGGGGATATATTTACAGGGGATTGATTTATGTACAGTTCGTGACGCCACCTGTAGTATTCTGGTAATTAGTACCAGCGCTGCTGTAGATCTCTGAGGGGATGGTGAGGCAGCTAGATGTCGGGTCCCCTACAGGTGGGACTCTTCCCTCAGGTCGGTAGTTAGGTAGGGATTGTGCAGGCATGCAGTAATAACTCAGTCTCACACAGTCAAAGTCTTTCCATACCTTTACTTGCAGAATGGTAAAGCAGGTCCCAGGGAGGCTGATGGGGTTGATGGAGGATGAGCTTTGAGGCAAACGGTTAAGCAAGTTAGGGGCCTCCTTTAACTCCAATGAAGCTGAGTACGACCAGCTTGAAGCGTAGTCCTCTCTATAATTCCAGCTAATCTTTAGCTGTTCTGCCCGATCAGTGTTGTGGTTGGAGCCTTTTTGTGAGAAAGATGATTTCCTATATTGTCGTGCACTGACTCACGGTCCTCACTTCCCTCTGACCCCAGTTACGTACTGACTATTTGGGCTTATCCGCCGCGACCTAGGGTCCGGTAGATTTCTGGTTATCTTATCACCTTACTTGAAACAAAGATGATCCTTCGGTCCCCAGTAACCGGTAGATTCGTGCAGGTATTCTTCACCTATAGCACTTCCTTGCTTTCTTCCACTTTTGCCCTTCGACTTGCTCAGTTCTCAGGAGATATTTCAGCCTGTCTCCAGTGGGGCACAGCTTTGACTAGGCTCGGGTACGTTAAAGTACCTATACTAGACTCCACAATTTGAAGCTGAAGATAGAGCAGAGTCCCTAGGACGTCTTGTCTCTCCTAAGTCTGGACACACTCTCTCCTACTGACACTCCCTTCCACACCCCTACTGGGCGTGTTCGAAGGTACATGATGACATGAAGAACACTTAACCTTTACCTCTCCACTCATCCTCCTGGTATTGTGTACCAGGGCTACACAGTACACTAAAAGAACTGCTCCCAGTTGATCTCTTGGAAAAGATCAACCATCATCCTTTGTGCTTGGAAGATGTGTAGCCCAGCTACGCAGGCACACATAAAAGTCCAGGAGAGTGCACTAGAAGGTAACAGCAACGCTTGATATGCATTCACTGTCACTCACACTTTCAGACACGCCTATCTGAGATATAAGGGGGAGTGACACGTGGCAGGGGTGATTAGTCTGGAGGGAGAGAGAGAGAGAGGAGATAGTCAGATAGTTAGCTCCGGGAGGCTTAAGGGTATGCCACACTAAACAATATCGCTAACGGGATCGCTAAAAAACGTCACTATTTAGCGATCCCGTTAGCGATGTTGTTCAGTGCGGCAGCTTCCAGCGACGAGCTTCCTGCTGTGATCTCGCTCGTCGCTGGAATCGTTCCGGACCCTATTTTCTCGTCGGCGCTCCCGCTGGGTAAGTATCTTATCGCTGTGTGGCACCTTTTCTTAGCGATTTAGCGGTACTTTTGTACCGCTAAAGTCGTTAAGAAGATCGCTAACGGCGATAGCGTCGTTAACTATATCGCTAAATGCGGAAGCATTTAGCGATATAGAAACAATCCCGCTAGCGATCTCATTAGTATGCAACGCTAACGAGATCGCTAGCGGGATAGCTTAGTGTGGCAGTACCTTTAGGAGTGAGTCATCCCCTGGATAGTTATCTGTCTGAGATAAGATCAGTCTGAGTGGAGCTTAGTGTTCAGTGGAGTTCAGCCTGTTAGCTTCTGTCTCAAGGACAGAGCAGCCATTCAGTCTCGGTCCTGTGTGGACTTTGGAGGAAACTGAGAGCTCTGCAGCGAGCTCTGGATGAAGCTGACATTATTCCACAACTGCCACAAGTGCTTATGTTAAAAGCGGGAAGCAGGGCGAAGGGCGCAGTGGAGAAGATAGAGAAGTGCTACAGGTATTGGATTGCCTGCACTAAATTGCCGGACACCGGGGTCCGAAGCGTTGCTACTGTTTCAGGCATAGTAACAAGAAACCCGGAGGCATCTGGACTACAGGTCGCAGAGAGCAGCCCTCAGTGTCAATACGTAACCGGAGTCAGGTGGAACAGGGATTTTGAGTCAAGTGCACGACAAAAGTAAGGACCTAGTTTCATCACTTAGAAGGCTCCACCACAACGTTGGCCGGGCAGTACAGCTATAGAGAAAGCTGGAGTTTCAGGGTTAACTTCGCTTCAGGCAAGTTGGACTCACCTACACATTGGAAGTTAAGGAGGCCTCTAACCTGCTCAGCTGTTACCGGAAAGTGCACTCTCCACCCCGACCAGCTCCCCGGGATCTGCTTGAACTACCATCAGTAAAAGGTATGAAAAGGAACTACCTTGTGTGTGACTGAATTCTTACTACCCCTGCATCATAACCACCATAGACTTCCAGGGACACATCTCACCTGTGGGAGACTTACTATTAAGCTGCCCCATAACATCCCCTGTGAAGACCCTTACAGCAGCGCTGGTACAAATTACCAGAAACCACAGGTGGCGTCACGAACTATCCTAATAATCCCCTGTAAATATTCCCCCATTGCACGACCGCCAGGGCCACGGACCGAGCCACCGCTACCAGTGACAACTCCCATAGATTTCCATGGGCTCGGCTCCGAGTACCCCATAGCCCTGGTATCCACAATTGTGGTGCGTGGTCGCAACAACTAAATTTTGGCGTCACGAACAGGATCCGAAACTTGCAATTGTGAGTCCTGTGTGCCTATATTGACTGTTTGTGCGGAAAAGACTGTTTGCTGTGTTGGCGCCAAATACCGCCATTTTACCATCAAGTTGGCGCCCTGAGGCGCTGGTGAAGAAGGTGGGCGTGCATTCGTGGGCGTGTACCCCCCTGAGGCGCGAAAGATATGGCCGCCCTCTCCAAATGTTACTACAATGTGCGGTCCTGCCCCTCTGCTAAAGAAATGCGCCTCCTCTTCATCCTCTATCCGAGGAGGAGGAGACGCAAATCCCGCCTCCACGGAAGAGACCAGACAGTTCCTGATGGAACCTACACTCTTGCCTGGGACGAGATGGCGGAAGGACAGGAGGATCTGAGCCGAGGACCGGATGATTTCCTACCTGTGCCGGAGCTGTCCCCAGATAGGAACACCGACCCCGCCATGATGGAGCTGCGGAAGGAGAACGAGGAGCTGAGAAAGAAGCTCCAGAGTCGTGCTAAACTGCAGGAGACGGAGAGGCACTGGCGCACCCAAACTCAGCGGCTGCTGTGGGACGCAGTGTTCTCTCCTACAAGCCAAGCGCCGTCTCCTGAATTCCTGAAATCGCTGCTGGAGAAGGCTGAGGGACGACCGGAGGCGACCACCGAAAGAGCTGTACCTGATCCCACCGATGGAGCGGTGGAGGCGAAGGGGGCTGAGGAGGTCCTGCCCGTTCCGGAGAGTCAGCCCGGCCAGGAGGCCGCAGCGGATTACCGTTCCCCGGTAAGGACACCGGAGGGTTCCTGTCCATCGTTGCCGGAAGTCGACTGGGACGAGATGGAGCGTATTGATGACATCACGTATGCCGTCCAGTGGGAAAGAGAGATGCAGTGTCGTGAAGAGGAGCAGCGACGCTGGCAGGAGGAAGAGCGGGAGGTGCAGCGGAACCGACAACGGCAGTATGAGCAGTTGGTCGCTGACAAGGAGATGGTCCGCAACGACAAAGGTACCCGAAGGGAACCGCGGCGGCAGGGGTGCGTGGTAGAATTCCAGCTCCGCAAGGGCTGGGGTTTCATCCGGGAACCGGGACTCTATCCTGGGGTATTTGTGAGCCGCCGGGACGTAGAGTCCCACCTGCCCATCGGTCATCCGGGAAGGGACCTAGTAAACGGGGACATAGTGAGCTATACACGGCACTGGGGTTTAAAGGGCTGGTATGCCCTCAATGTGTCCATCGTCAGTGACCCCGTCCCCGACGCCGGTAACGTCAACACTACCGAAGCGTCCCCGTCTCGAGCGCCCACGGCACCAGGCCGTACTCCAGCATCACCCCCTGCAGGCTCATCGCAATCTATGTCGCAATCGGCATCGCCTCCTGCTTACTCAACGCAAACCAAGTCGCAATCTGTACAGCAGCCCAGGTCTCAGCCAGCGCTGCCGCCTAAATCGCAAACTGCGACCAAATTAGTATCGCAAAAAGTTGTGGCACCTGTAGCGACGCAATCGGCGTCTCACAAAGAGGAAGCACCCGGCGTGCCCCTAGCGGTTCGCACAAGGACTGTAGCGACCCACACATTGATAGCAGGTCATGACCTGTTTGTAATGCGCTCTAGAGAGCATCGCGTTGTTCCAGCCCCCGGGGTGGAAGATGTAATTGAAAGTAATAACAAGTGAAGACCGGTAGGACCCAGACAGGGGTTTACCGCATTCTAATAACTGTAGAAAGGTTTGAAAGAAAATTGCATTTTTGCACTTTAGTATTGACACTGATGTTTTACATATTTGGAATAGAATACTCGGCTGGGTAAAGAGAGTTAAAGAATTTAGAAAGTTAAATAATGTGTTGATTGCATAGTATACCCTGGTTGGGTAACTCCAGTTGAATTATATGTGAATACTTGAAACATGAATGTCTTTTATTATGTAATGGACTGAGAGGCTGTGGACTGAGCCAGCCCAAGAACTGATCTTTGTAAATAGTTGCGCTTCGGTGCATTATCTTGGTTTTACATGAAACCATTGCTAACTACCTCAGAAGAAAAACCCGTATGGTGTGGCCCAGAGTGAGGTCTGCAATAAAGTCCTGCAGCCCACCCAGGACCCACGTGGGAGGTTTTTGGTGCGGGTCCTCCACAAGAATACTGCCTATACTGTGAATATTTTAAAAAAAATGTTTTGATACTTTTGTATTCTTCATTGTACAAATTGTAACGTTCAAGAAGTCTTACCTCCCGGATGGGATGAGTTTGAAATGTTATGTTATTGCAAAACAAAATTTCTTTTTGTCTTTTACAGCCCGGGAGTGCTGTGTTTTACCAAGGGGGGATGTGTAGCCCAGCTACGCAGGCACACATAAAAGTCCAGGAGAGTGCACTAGAAGGTAACAGCAACGCTTGATATGCATTCACTGTCACTCACACTTTCAGACACGCCTATCTGAGATATAAGGGGGAGTGACACGTGGCAGGGGTGATTAGTCTGGAGGGAGAGAGAGAGAGAGAGAGGAGATAGTCAGATAGTTAGCTCCGGGAGGCTTAGGAGTGAGTCATCCCCTGGATAGTTATCTGTCTGAGATAAGATCAGTCTGAGTGGAGCTTAGTGTTCAGTGGAGTTCAGCCTGTTAGCTTCTGTCTCAAGGACAGAGCAGCCATTCAGTCTCGGTCCTGTGTGGACTTTGGAGGAAACAGATCTGTGCAGCGAGCTCTGGATGAAGCTGACATTATTCCACAACTGCCACAAGTGCTTATGTTAAAAGCGGGAAGCAGGGCGAAGGGCGCAGTGGAGAAGATAGAGAAGTGCTACAGGTATTGGATTGCCTGCACTAAATTGCCGGACACCGGGGTCCGAAGCGTTGCTACTGTTTCAGGCATAGTAACAAGAAACCCGGAGGCATCTGGACTACAGGTCGCAGAGAGCAGCCCTCAGTGTCAATACGTAACCGGAGTCAGGTGGAACAGGGATTTTGAGTCAAGTGCACGACAAAAGTAAGGACCTAGTTTCATCACTTAGAAGGCTCCACCACAACGTTGGCCGGGCAGTACAGCTATAGAGAAAGCTGGAGTTTCAGGGTTAACTTCGCTTCAGGCAAGTTGGACTCACCTACACATTGGAAGTTAAGGAGGCCTCTAACCTGCTCAGCTGTTACCGGAAAGTGCACTCTCCACCCCGACCAGCTCCCCGGGATCTGCTTGAACTACCATCAGTAAAAGGTATGAAAAGGAACTACCTTGTGTGTGACTGAATTCTTACTACCCCTGCATCATAACCACCATAGACTTCCAGGGACACGTCTCACCTGTGGGAGACTTACTATCAAGCTGCCCCATAACATCCCCTGTGAAGACCCTTACAGCAGCGCTGGTACAAATTACCAGAAACCACAGGTGGCGTCACGAACTATCCTAATAATCCCCTGTAAATATTCCCCATTGCACGACCGCCAGGGCCACGGACCGAGCCACCGCTACCAGTGACAACTCCCATAGATTTCCATGGGCTCGGCTCCGAGTACCCCATAGCCCTGGTATCCACAATTGTGGTGCGTGGTTGCAACAAAAACATAGAGCCAGAGGAGAAAGAGAACATTATTCAAACACCAAGCTATGTTTCAGCAAGTTGTGGTGGTAGAGGCACTGTCGGTGGTATTAGCACACTGAGATAGGGCAAATATTCAGGTGGGAATAAGGCAGGGGGGTAAGGAACGCTGGCCATTTCACATACAGAGGCATATGTCAGCCAAATCAGGGGTAGGTGGATGATGATGATTCTGATGTGGCCAAAACCTGTGAACCATACAGGGGTCTTGAGAAGATGTGATCATCAGAGGGTGAGGTTGCTGGCATCAGCAATACAAACTATAGATGACAATCGTCAAATAAGGTTTTTCTGCTGTCAGCTCTGTAGTAGGTAAGGCCGCACTTGCTGTTGGTGGAAGAAGCTCTACAGTGCCTGTATGGGCTTTTTGTGGCGTCAGCGTGTCATACATGTAGGCTTCTCGCGTATGCAAGGTCTTTTGCATGTTGAAACCAGATGATTCTTTGGCACTCTGCAGACTCTGCAAGAGGAAAATAAGCCGTGAACATCCTTGCTCATTTAGACTAGAAACTACTGATCTCTACCAACAAAAGAAGTGATATCACCTATTCATTTGGCATAGTCAAGCTGGACAGCAATCAGAGCAGACCTTAAGTTGCCTACATCCCCTTTTTCATCATACTCGTCTTTCTATGTAGTTCCAGGTCAGTGGCACCATGAGCACCACCATCATTGTTAATCCCACTAATATTTATCCTGGAACAAAATACCAGGATGCAAGAGAATGAATAAAGAACACAAATTTACACCTGATCAGCCCCACCCTGCATGTGTTGGGAACCCTCAAGATCAATGTCCTATCATGCAAGATTTGAAAGAAGGGGATGAGGGAGGAGGATGAGGACGATCATCAGCAGGTGGAAATAGAGAAGGGCACAGATTTGGCACAGGCAGGGGTTGAGGCAGACAGTCAGTTCAGCCACTCTTATCATGGCTGCCTGTTGTGTTTTATAATGCTTAGCAGTACTATTGTCAGGGCCGGCTCCAGGTTTTCATGGGCCCCGGGCGAAAGAGTCTCAGTGGGCCCCTTTAACACAGACCACGATTCATGATGCACAGATACTGCAGAGAAATATAGGTATAGCACAACGCCAAACACTTCTCTTCTTCCATTACATGAGTGATATCTATTGTAAATTGTACAATAGCTCAAAAACCGCCAAATCCTCACAGCGCACAGTACAGACTGGACAGTACAGTCCTCCATACAATATTATGGGCACCACATAGTCTCCCCCTCAACACCCATATAATACCCCATGCAGGATGTCACCCCACCATCCCCCATATAATGCTCCATACAGGATACTGGTCCCCATATAATGCTCCATACAAAATATGGAGCTTTCCTCTGCACTGTGCTGCGTTCTGCACTGTTACGGCTCAGGAAAGGGTGCCGTGGAAAGACTCCCATCATCATCATTGCCTGCCCATTATCATCATCATTGCCTGCCCATCATCATCATTGCCTGCCCATTATCATCATCGCCTCCCCATCATCATCATCGCCTCCCCATCATCATCATCGCCTCCCCATCATCATCACTGCCTGCTATCATCATCAATGCCTGCCCATAATCATCATTGCCTGCCCATCATCATCACTGCCTGCTCATAATCATCACTGCCTGTCCATCATCATCAATGCCTGCCCATAATCATCACTGCCTCCCTATCATTATCACTGCCTGCCCATCATCATCACTGCCTGCCCATCATCATCAATGCCTGCCCATAATCATCATTGCCTCCCCATCAATATCATTGCCTGCCCATCATCATCACTGCCTGCCCATCATCATCAATGCCTGCCCATAATCATCATTGCCTCCCCATCAATATCATTGCCTGCCCATCATCATCACTGCCTGCCCATCATCATCACTGCCTGCCCATCATCATCAATGCCTGCCCATAATCATCATTGTCTCCACAGCAATATCATTGCCTGCCCATCATCATCAATCATCATTGCCTCCCCATCATCATCATCACTGCCCTCCCCCCACCACCATCACACATACAGCAGACACACACACACACACACAAAGCATCGCAATACATACACACAGAGACACATACACAGACACACACACAAACATCTCACCTGTCTGGCGTCCGCGCGCTCACTGCCACAGCAGGCCGCTGAATGCTGACGTCATTCAGCGGCGCTGCTGTGAGAGGAAGCGCCGGCGTCCTGCAGTCGCCCCCTGAAGCCCGGAGGCGGAGCTGCGGCAGCGGAGGCACGGGGAGAGGTGAGTATTGAGCCGGCCGCAGCCGGGTCCCTGAGCAAGCGGGTGGGGGCCCAGTGGCGGCGCTGACACCGCTAACGGGCGCCAGGGTGCCAGACGGCGAGTGGGCCCCCCCGCCTGCTCAGGGCCCCGGCACTTGCCCGGGTGTGCCGGGTGCTGACGCCGGCCCTGACTATTGTAACAACCTTGCCGACATCACTGCATGGCCTCACATCCCCCACCTGCCTTACACACCAACTTACTCACTACTCCGGGCCATGCTGTGAGTTCTGTTTTCTGGTAGCTCCATGCTGTGTACCTCATGTCTCCTGCCTGCTCTTTGCATAATTCCTGGCTGTGTGCATAGGGGGGCGGCGCCGGCACTTCCTGAGTTTTATAGAGACAGTGTGCACATTACTAAGGTGTCCCCAGCCAATTGCCATGAGGCATCAGGTACTTAAGTCATCCCCGCTAATAGGAGAACGAATGAGCAATGCTCTATCTCAGTCAGTGTCTTGCTGCTGCTGAGTTGCCAGGTCCTGTCCTGTTTTACGCCTTCTCTGGGGGCTGCATACACAGAACTGTTTCTGGGCTCTGTATGTTACTTGTTTTGCCCTCCAGGAGGCTGCATATTCTCCTGTCCCTGACCTTGTCTGTACTCAATCGCATTTCTGTGTCCATTGTATCCTTGTCTGTAGCCTTTCCTACCTGCTGTGTGTATCCTTGTGTCTACTGTGGTTCTGCCTTCCTCCACTCCTTGCGGTTCTGCCTTGCCCCGCCTACCTGCGGTTCTGCTCTGCACTTGCTCCGCCGGCCAATGGTTTTGCTCTGAACTTGCTCCGCCTACCTGCAGTTCTGCTCTGCACTTGCTCTGCCTACCTGCGGTTTCTGTCTGCACTTGCTTCTGCCCCGCCTACCTGCGGTTTTGTTCTGCACTTGCTCCGCCTACCTGTTGTTCTGTTCTGCACTTGTTCTGCCTACCTGCGGTTCTGCTCGCCGCGCTCAGTGGCACTGCTCTGCTCGCCATGCCCAGTTGCTCTGCTCTGCACTTTCTCTGCCTACATGCTGTCCTGTTCTGCACTTGCTCCGCCTACCTGTGGTTCTGTTATGCACTTGCTCCGCCTACCTGTGGTTCTGCTCTACACTTGCTCCGCCTACCTGCAGTTCTGCTCCGCACTTGCTCACTGCACCTAGCGGCTCTGCTCTGCACTTTCTCCGCCTACCTGCTGTTCTGTTCTGAACTTGCTCTGCCTACCTGCGGTTCTGTGCTAATGCTACCAGCCCTGCTGTAATCCCACGAAGAATGAATGAGTTCATCTCTGCGTAGCCTCCCCTGCTGACCGGAGATGAACTGATTAGCATGGGAAACTTAATTTTTTCCCACACTATCGAGTACATTCAGGTCAGCCAGGGACTCTGCGAAACCTCAGTGACTACCGCTGACGTCACTGAGGCTGTGCGGAGTCATTGGCTGACCTGAAGTGAACTGACAGCATGGGAAAAAGTTAATTAACTTTCCCACGCTAATCAGCTCATCTCCTGTCAGCCGTGGAGCCTCCGCAGACATGAACTCATTCATTCTGCAGGGGTTAACAGCTGGGCCGGTAGCATTAGCATCGGTCCCTGCTGTAAACTAGTTAACCTCTTGTGATGGATTGCAGTGGGGGACCTGACTGAATGGCGGAGAGGTATGGATATTGTTGCTTTATTATTTTATTTTTATTACAGGAGAACAATGGATTCAGAAGGATTCAGAAGGATTCAGGGCAGCACGGTGGCTCAGTGGATAGCACTACAGCCTTGCAGTGCTGGAGTCCTGGGTTCAAATCCCACCTAGGCCAACATCTGCAAGGTATGTATGTTCTCCCCGTGTTTGTGTGGGTTTCCTCTGGGTACTCTGGTTTCCTCCCACACTCCAAAAACATACTGAAAGGGAATCTAGATTGTGAGCCCCATCAGGGACAGTGACGACAATGTGTGCAAACTGTAAAGCGCTGCGGAATATGTTAGCGCTATATAAAAATAAAGATTATTATTATTATTACCAGTACAATAAAATACTGTGGCCTATTTGCTTGTACTCAGTGTGTGTGCATAAAAGCTGAGTGAGTTTCTGGGATCCAGATAGACTCTTGCATTTTTCATTCAGCCACTGGATTTCTGGATTGTGAGTCACAGGGAAAGCAAAAGAATTGTCAACGGATTTACGGGAAAAGGTAGTCGAACTGTATAAAACAGGAAAGGGATACGAAAAAAATTTCAAGGAATTGATAATGCCAGTCAGCGGCATTCAAACTGTGATTAACAAATGGAAAATCAGGGATTCTGTAAAAGCAAAACCACACTCAGGTAGACCAATAAAAATGTTGTCCACATCTGACAGGAAAATTGTTTGGGATGCAAAGAAAAACTCACAAATAGCATCAGTTGAAATACATGACTCTCTGAAAACTAGCGGTGTGGTTATTTCAAGATGCACAATAAGGAAGCACTTGAAGAAAACTGGTCTGCATACATGGTCAAGTCGCCAGAAGAAAGCCACATTACTGCACAAAGCCACAAAATATCTTGCCTACAATACGCAAAACAGCACAGAAACAAGCCTCAAAATTTCTGGAACACAGTAATTTTTGAGTGATGAGACAAAAATTGAACTTTTTGGCCACAACCATAAACGTTACATTTGGAGAGATGTCAATAAGGCATATGATGAAAGGAACTACATTCCTACTGTAAAGCACGGAGGTGGTTTGCTGATGTTTTGGGGATGTGTGAGCTACAAAGGCACAGGAAACTTAATAAAAGTTGAAGGAAAGATGAATGCAGCACGTTATCAGCAAATATTGGAGGCAAATTTGCAATCATCAGCCCAGAAGCTGCACATGGGACGTACTTGGACATTCCTAAATGACAATGATCCAAAGCACAAAGCCAAGTCGACCTGTCATTTGCTATGGCAGAACAAAGTGAAGGTTTTGGAGTGGCCATGTCAGTCTCCTGACCTCAATATCATTAAGCCACTCGGGGGAGCTCTCAAGTGCGCAGTTCATGCTAGACAGCCCAGGAATTTACATGAACTGGATGCATTTTGCCTTTGGGGAAATGTCACCAGCAAGGAGGACAAGTTTTGCTATGTGTGAGGCGGCAGCTGAATCAAGTGTTACTGTTATTGTGGTGTTATAAAAAGTGGCAGTGGCATCTGTATCGTGAAGGGAAGCTATGTCTGTAAGAGGGAGAAAGGACTCAGAGAGTGATTGTAAATTGAGGTGTTTGAGATTTCTGCCAGGGTGAGTGAGTTTGTGGAGTGGGGGTTGCGCACAAGGAGAGAAGAGCGAAGAGAATGTCAGTAGGTTGTGGTCAGACAGGGGGAGGGGTGAGTTAGTGAGATTAGTAAGGGAACAGAGGCAGGTGAAGATAAAGTCCAGTGTGTGACCATCTTTGTGAGTGACCATGGAGGACCATTGAGTGAGGCTGAAGGAGGCAGTGAGTGATAAAAGTTTAGAGGCAGCTGAGGTGGAAGTTTCAATGGGGATATTGAAGTCACCCATGATGATAGAGGGGATGTCAGCAGAAAGGAAATGAAGGAGCCAGGTGGTGAAGTGGTCGAGAAAGGTGGAGATGGCTAGTTCTGGGGGCCGTAGATGACTTCCAGCCGGCAAGTTGGAGGGGGAATAGATGAGGACGGAGTGCACCTCAAATGAAGGAGGAGTAGCGGAGGGTGGTAATGGAATTGGGGTAAAAAAGCAGGTATCTGACAGGAGCAAGCCAACTCCTCCACCTCATTTGTTGCTGGGGTAAGGGTGTGAGAGAGATTGAGTCTGCCATAAGAAAGTGCAGCTGGCGAGGCTGAGTCAGAGGGGGTGAGCCAGGTTTCAGTGATGCCAAGGAAGGAGAGCTTGTTGGTGATAAAGAGGTCATGGATAAACGACAGTTTATTGCAGACACAGCGTACGTTCCATAGTGCTCCAGGTAGGGGGACCAGGGGAGTGGGGCTGGATGAATGGGTATGAGGTTATCATTGCGAAAACGTGTAGAGGATCATGGCAGGGTGTTAGAAATGAGTGTGGGGATGTGTTGAGGAGCACCAGGATTTGGGGAAATGTCGCCAGCAAGGAGGACGAGTTTTGCTATGTGTGAGGGGGCGGCCGAATCAAGTGTTGCTGTTATAAAAAGTGACGGCGGCATCTGTGTCATGAAGGGAAGCTATGTCTGTAAGAGGGAGAAAGGACTCAGAGAGTGGTTGTAAATTGAGGTGTGTTAGGGTTCGAGTTCCCACTGCTGCACAAGGGGAGTCTCGAACCAGTCCTGCTGTGGTCCCCCATCCATCTCCATCCACAGTGGATCCTGCTCAGCTTAGACATCGTTCCCAGCATCTCACCCAGTCTAACAGTGTGCAGAGGATTACTGCTGCCTCTCCAGGCTCTGCTATTGTGGCCAGTACTGGTTAGCGGCGAGCAGACGTCTATAGGACAAAGTCCTTGTTTTCCCCTTCTGAGCATGCCCAGGGTGAGATCTCTCATTGGAGACCAGGGGTCACATGCTCAGGTACTGCAGCAGCTCCTATTGGTCCACCAGGAAGGTCCTGTGACTACTGGTGTTCTGGAACAGTTTCATTGGTCCTTGTTTCTGGCAGGTCCTGTAGCTGTTACTATAAAAGGGTGGCATGGCTGGGCCGCCATGCGCTAGTATCAATTGCATTATGTGCTTTGCGCCAGTGTGATAATGTATGCATGTGGTTAGGGCTCGGCTGAAATAAGCCCCTAGAATACCGGCACCTCCGGTGAGGAGATTTGGGTGCAAGTGGTTAGGGCTTGGCTGAAATAAGCCCCTAGAATACCGGCTTCTCCGGTGAGGAGATTGCTTGATTGCGTTGCTGTTTGCATGATCACGGACTGCTATCCACACAGCAGTTATCTGTGTACCCTGTGAGTCTAACAGGACCCAGTCTTTTTCTCAGCGACTCTGTGACGCAACAGGGTTCGCTTTATAACGCTGGTTCAGCGCCCTAGCGTTTTACTTTGCGGCTCACTGAAGCTAAGTGAGTTCGCACTTATCGCCATATAGCGCTGTGGCATTCCCGTTAGCGGCTCTGGGATTAACAGAGTTCACACTTACTGCCACAGCATGCTAAGGCGTTTATTTTAGCGACTCTGCAGGATAACAGAGTTTGCTACTTTCGCCATCTTACTAGCAGCGGGCTTCGCCTGCACGGTGGACCCCGGGCTGCGAACGCACCTCTCTACAATATCTATTAGGTGCATTCCGCAGACCCTAACATAATACTAGCGCCAGGGTCTGGCTATTAAAATGGCGGACTACCAGTGCCTACGGCAGTTCATCCAGCAGCTGGAGGGTAGGTTGGCGGCTCTCGAGCGCACAGCCTCAGCTGTGGATGTGACCGCAGTCGCTGTTCAGGCTGCTAGCACAGCGGCAGCCAGTTTGTCCTCCAACATCTCTGCTCTGACCTTGTCCCATCTTCTGCTTCCAGACAAGTTTTCTGGTGACGGCAAACATTGTCGGGGATTCGTGAGTCAGTGCTCTATACAACTCGAGCTTCTGGCCGCACGTTTTCCCACAGAGCGGTCACAAGTGGGTTTCTTAGTGTCATTTCTGTCGGGCAGAGCTTTGGAATGGGCAACGCCGCTGTGGGAGCGTGACGATCGCGTGGTGCGGAGTGCTCCTCGGTTTCTGGAGGCTCTTAAAAAGGTCTTTTTAGGCCCTCAGGTCACCCATGATTCAGCGCTCCGACTGCTGGCAATGTCACAGGGTTCGAGCTTGGTCAGTTAGTTTTCAGTCCAATTTCGAACTCTGGCCTCCAAGTTAGAGTGGCCGGATAAGGTCCTTATACCGGTATACTGGAGAGGTCTGGCTGACCATGTAAAGGACGCCTTGGCCACCAGGGAGATTCCTACCTCTCTGGAGAAGCTTATCTCCATATCTACCCGCATCGACCTTCGCTTTCACGAGTGGAGGTTGGAGCGGGCCCAGTGTAGACGGAGGTTTCGGCTAGCTCCTACCTTTGCCAAACCTCTAGAATCTCCCATTCAGGCACCCGACTCCACGGAGGTCATGGAGGTTGTTCGAACGGGACCTAAGACTCGGCCCGTGGTTTGTAACAATTGTCAGCAGTTAGGACATTATGCCAATAGATGTCCCCAGCGATCGGGAACACGTTCGCGTCTAGTGACCATGGGAGGAGGTTCACTAGAGTCAGCAGCATTTGCCTCCAAGCTGTCCTTTAAAGGGACAATCTCTTTTGGTCCATCCACTCTAACAGTTGAGCTTTGTGTGGATTCTGGAGCATAGGGGAACTTTATGTCCTCTGCTTTTGCTCTCCGTCACACAATACCTCAGGTGATGCTCGCCAAACCGGTGACTTTCCCTTCCAAGTCTTCACCGACCACAAGAATTTGGTATATCTTCAGACAGCCCAGCGGCTTAATTCTCGCCAGGCCAGATGGTCCTTGTTCTTCTCCCGGTTTCATTTCACACTCCATTTCCTCTCGGGAGAGAAGAACATTCGTGCCAACGCTCTCTCTCGTTCTGTGGTGTCAACTGAGGAGGAGGTGGAGGAGCCTCGGCTTATTGTCACCACAGAGAGCCTGAGAACAGTGGCCCCGGTTTCGCTAGAGTCTGTGCCCCCGGGCAAGACTTTTGTGCCTACCAATTTGCGACCGGAGGTACTCTCTTGGGCACATTCGTCCAGGGTGGGGCAAAGACGACATCTGAATTGCTGGCGAGGACATACTGGTGGCCGCATATGGTCCGTGACGTTGGGACTATGTTCGGGCGTGTGTCTCCTGCGCCAAGAATAAGTCTCCACGACAATGGCCAGCTGGGTTACTTTACCCTTTGCCGGTGGCAGACAGGCCCTGGGAGATGGTTGGGATGGACTTTGTGGTGGGCTTGCCCAAGTCTCGGTGTTGCACCATCATTTGGGTAATCACCGACCATTTTTCCAAAATGGTGCATCTGGTGCCGCTACCACGGTTACCTTCTGCACGGGCTCTGGCAGCGTTGTTCGTTAGGCACATCTTCCGTCTACACGGCATGCCGGACAAAATTGTCAGTGACCGAGGTCCCCAGTTTGTGTCTCGGTTCTGGAGAGAGCTTTGTCGTCTACTCAGTATTGAGTTAAATCTCTCTTCAGCGTACCATCCTGAGACGAATGGGTTGGTAGAGAGGGCCAACCAGACCTTGGTCACCTATCTGCGACATTTTGTCTCAGCCAGGCAGGATGACTGGGCATCCTTCTTACCGTGGGCTGAGTTTGCACTAAACAATGCTGTGGCTGACTCTACCGGACAGACTCCATTCCTCCTAAACTACGGTCAGCATCCGCGGGTTCCGGTGCCCATGCCCGTGTCTTCCGCCGACTCCAGGGTGGCAGACTGGGCTGTGGAGGCACGGGACATTTGGGACCGTACCCAGGATGCCATTCAGGCATCCAAGGAGAGGATGAGGTCCTCCGCCGACGCACATCGGCGCCCCGATCCAACATTTGCTCCTGGGGACTTGGTGTGGCTCTCTGCCCGTAACATTAGGCTGCGAGTTGAGTCCACTAAGTTGGCACCCCCGCTACCTGGGTCCTTTCAAGGTCCTCGAGCAGGTTAACCCTGTGGTATACCGTTTGGCTCTTCCACCACGCCTGGGTATCTCCGACACCTTTCACGTATCCCTCCTGAAACCCGTGCTTATGTCCCGGTTTTCCGAGTAATCTGCCGGGACATTGGGTTTATCTACGGTTGACCATGAGGTGAACGCCATCGTAGGGTGTAAGACGTTTTTGTAAGGAGAAGTAGCTCCTGTGCACAGATAGCTTTCCGCATCCTGCTACGTGATCCCTGGCCACACAATCTCCCACAAAACCTAACATCTGCGAATGGTCGTCAGACAAAACTGGACAAAATAATATGGAAGAGGCTGCAGACATGCATACAGCTGGTAAAAATGGCTTTATTGAGTGGTTGCCTCAAATGCGGACAAGCCCACATTCGGCTCCTCCTTCACGGATCAACGATCACTGGGTAAGGGTGGCCAAAGCGGTGGGATAAAACCCAGTTGTACAACACTCTATCATTTGGGGTGAACTGAAGACTCTCAGACATGTTGGCAACCAAGCAGCAGCCCTACAACACAAGCAGACCACAAAAATGGCAAGATTGGGGGTTGCAATCAGATGCAGAGGCAATAAATAGCCTTGCTGATGATGATTTGAATGAGATTCATGCCTAAAAACCGTTAAATGTCCATTTTGCAAGGCTGCGAGAAAAATACGCTATACGGATGCAATACGGATTGCATACGGATGCTTACATGCGCTAAATACGCAGCCGCACTATGAAAACTAGTGTTGAGCATTCCGATACTGCAAATATCGGGTATCGGCCGATATTTGCTGTATCGGAATTCCGATTCTGAGTTCCGATATTTTTGTCATATCGGATACCGGAATCGGAGTTTTCCGACCAAGTCTATGGGAGTTCCTGTGTCACAGTACGTGACACAGGAACTCCCCGAAACTGTCACTGTCAGTGTCGGTCGGGTCTGTCAGGTGTCAGGACTCAGCAGAGTCCGCACTTACCTGTCAGAAGATCCCCTTCCCCGGCGGTCACGTCCTCCTGGATGGCCGGCGATTACCCTCTCCCTGGTGGTCACATGCAGAATCTCGCGATAACTGCAGTGACTGCCGGGTACTGGGTAATCTCGGCCAGCTGTACTCTCGCGACAGCTGGACGTAAACCATTCCGGATGACATCACCGCCGGGGACGCAGCACTGGTAAGCAACTCTGCTGTATGTGGAAGTCAGCCTCAGCCTGTCATCCAGATGTAGCAGAGCTGGACTCGTCGTGGGACACTCGTGATTTTGGACTGCGTCGGACAGGTGGTATTGTGTTGGTTTATTATTTTTGTTTTTTTACAGGAGAACGATGGCGTCGCAGGAGTGAGAGTGTAATAAAAATAATGAAAACTGTGTGGTGTTTGATTTCATTAAAAGACTTTTTTCTTGCTGTGTTTTTTTTTTTTTAATTTACAAACTATGATTAATAATGGATCGGTGTCTTATTGACACCTCTCCTTTATTAACCGGGCTTATTGTCACCTATCAATCAAAGGTGACATTAACCCTTTATTACCCCGCTTGCCACCGCTACAGGGCAAGTGCGAAGAGCCAGGTAAAGTGCCACAATTGGCGCATCTTTGGATGCACCATTTGTGGGGCTGCTGCAGCCTGGTATTTTTAGGCTGTTGAGGGCCAAAATCCATGGGCCTTGACAGTCTTTTAATACCAGGCCGCAGCGGTCTGCATTTTACTTGGCTGGTTAACAAAAATAGGGGGACCCCCACGCCATTTTTTTTTTCGAGGGGATCCCCTATTTTTGTTAACCAGCCAAGCTAAGCAGACTACTGTGGTCTGGTATTATCAGGCTTGCAAGGTCTATGGATATTCGATCCTTACCAGCCTGAAAAACCAGGCCTCAGCAGTCTGCTTCATCTGGCTGGGTAACAAAAATAGGGGGGACCCCACGCCATTTTTTTTCAAGGGGATCCCCTATTTTTGTTAACCAGCCAAGATAAGCAGACTGCTGTGGCCTGGTATTATCAGGCTTGCAAGGTCCATGGATATTGGTTCCTTAACAGCCTGAAAAACCAGGCCTCAGTAGTCTGCTTTATCAGGCTGGTTAACAAAAATAAGGGGACCCCACGCCATTTTTTTTTAGAGGGATCCCCTATTTTTGTTAATCAGTTCACTTCAGGTCAGCCGGGATTCCCTCTGATGTCACTGATGCTGTGGGTGTCCCTGGATGACCTGAAGTGAAAGTGGAAAGCAATCAATTATGCTAACCACTTCCTCTCCTGTCAGCCAGGAGAGGAGATGATTCAGTCGGGGGGGGGGGTTACTGTGAGACTGTCAGCATTAGCTGCAGTCTCTGTAGTAAACATTAACCCTTTCAGAAGGATTACATCGGGGGACCTGACTGAACATCGGATAGGTAAGAATAATGTTGCTTTATTATTTTATTTTTATTACAGGTGAACAAGGGCTTCGCAAGGAATGGCAGTAAAATAAAATATTGTCAAAAGCTGTGTGTTTATTTCATTAAAATTATTTTTTATTAAAGTGTGTGTGTTTTATTTTTATTTCATACAATAGGATTAATAATTGATAGTTGTCTAATTGACAGCTCTCAATTATTAACCTGGCTTAAACTCATCTTTCCATAGCAAGGTGGCTTTAACCCCTTATTAACCCATTCGCCACCGCTACAGGGCAATGGGAATAGATGGGCAAAGTGCCAGAAAGGGCGAATCCAATTATAGATTTGCCTTTTCTGGGGTGTCTGGGGGCTGATGTTAGTAGCCATGGGGGGCAAAAATAATGGTCCCTCTCTGGGCTATTATTATCTGCCCCCACTCGCTGGCTTTGTCTGTCTGGTTGAGAAAATAGGGCGGGAGCCCACGCATTTTTTTCAACATTTTTACACCTCATATATATATATATATACATGTCATTGAATTTGTGACTCATACTGTATATATATTTATATTTATAGTTCATACACTTCTACATAGTATAATAGCCGCTAATTCAATTGCCGGCTTTTGTGAAAATACAGAAGCCGACATGACATGACACATGGTTTACATAGAGGTAACCATGTCATTTCATGTTGTTTGATATATTGTTTTCACTAACAATTACATGAGTGTATGTGTGCAAAATTTGACACATGTAGGGGTTAATTAAAGGTGTAAATTCGTAGCAAAAAAGTCCGTTTTTTTTTACAACGAATTTACACCTTTAATTAACCCCTACAGGTGTGAAAATTTGCATACATACACTCATGTAATTGTTTGTGAAAACCAGATATCAAACTACATGAAAAGACATGGTTAACTCTATGTAAACCATGTGTCATTTCATGTCGGGTGCTTCTGTATTTTCACAAAAGCCGGCATTACCCGGCAATTGAATCGGAGGCTATTTTACTATGTAGAAGTGTATGAACTATAAAAATATGTATATATAATATATGTCACAATGACATGTATATATATATATATATATATATATATATGTATTCTATGTGTTTATATTTAGTGTTTACAAGGAAAGAAAGGGTTTTTTTTAGTTCCGTTATTTCTGTCCCATTGACTTGCATTGTGTTTCCGGTATCGGATCGGCGATACCCGATACTTTTTGAGTATCGGGCCGATCCAATCCGATCCAATATTTTAGGATATCGGGCAGTATCGCTCAACACTAATGAAAACGCATGAAATAGGATTGTTGTGCTTGCAACATTTTGGCGTAATACGGCCGTAAAATACGGTCCGTATTTTTGTTCGGTGAGTGTGTCCCCGGCCTAAGGCTTACAGTCAATAACAACAGTAAGTTCTTTTCTACATCTATTTATGATACACATTAATACAATCATCTTAAATTTGTGTTCCCAAATATTACATGTATATTAATTAGTGCTGTGATTATCATTATCTTGTTTTAATTTCGAATCTAGCAGGTATGCACAGAGCCTGCATTTAATCACCTGCAGCTCCTAATATTATATCCTTTCTCATTTTTCTCCTCTTATTCAATCTGGGTGTAGAGCGCCAGTGTTTATCTACAATATCAGGTTTTCAGAAATCACTGAAACGCTAAGTTGAACATGTGGGCCAAGCATGGTACGCTTGTGAGCTTGCTAAACTTCACAGCCATCACCAGGTCACGGCCTTTATAACACACAACCATACCTGGTTGTAGGTTCAGTGGCAAGAGTCACAGATCAGTGCTATTATTTCTTTTAACAACTCTGTGGCAGTGCACTGTTTTGCTCCTCGTGGAGAAATTTCACTGCATACTCCAAAATAAAGACAAGTTTTTTTATTATTTCTTAATCCAGGTGCAGGTAGAAGACAAAATTGAATATATAGTGCACATGATAGAAATACCTAACATTTTGACCCGATCTCAGGTCTTGTTAACATAGTCTCTCTATAGGAGTGGAGAAACAATGAGCGGATTGCCAGTACATATAACTAAACAATGTATCATATATTACAATATATACAAACTTGAAAAGACCCAAAGAGGAATTTTAAATGCATGTATGGAAACAGCAGCAAGCATTGCCTTAACCCCTTCCAGACCCATGACGCCTACGTCGGTGTCATGAAAACCTGTGCCATCCCGACCCATGACGCCTACGTAGGAGTCATGGTATAAATCCCATTCCTTTGGGTCTGGTGATCGGGGTCACTGAAAAAATGGCAAGGTTTTTAAGGTCAAAATAGGCTGGGTCATGAAGGGGTTAAATGTGTCATAAAACCGTAATAAAGATGAATATTCAAATAGACTATGACTTTCCTTTTAATGAGCCAACATCCAAAGTCCATAAACTGGAACAATGTTGTGCACTTTAAACCCAAAAACGATCACACTGATTGTGGTTACAAGTAATGAGTTCGCACAGAGCCCTCAAGTTATGAGGGAGGAAGGACAGGGAGAAAAAGGAGATATATAGATGTATGGAGGGTGTAACAGTAAGTGCCTAGGATGGACAAGAATGAGGTGGAGGGGGTTAATTGAACATATCTTGATATATTGATGTAGGAAATTACTGATGGGATGCAGGGTAGGAGTATCTCCTGGAAGGTAAAAGAATAGGCAGTTAGTAAGCATCCTAAGAAGACTCTCATTGGTGAAAGATGCTGACCCATAGTCATCACCTTGATTGGGTGTCAGTATGATCGCTCTTGCACCTCTAGTGTTCATGCCTTGTGGGTATGAGTCAGAAGGGGGGCTATTTCTAGGTAGTAGGCAGGAAGTATATTTGGTGCAGGTCCCACCCCTAGGTGTCACATGGAGGTAAGTGTCCAGATGGTGGGTGCGATCAGGACTACAGCAGTGTCACGTAATGTGTGGCATGCACGTCATAGGGGCGGCATGAGTGTAAAAGGCCATTCTGAAGGTGGAGAGAGGGCGGAGTCGCATGATGCACACGCCCTCGGGCAGAGTCAACTGAGGATGGTGTGTAGCGGTGGGTGGAACTAGAGTGATGCCAGTGTCACATGACACTGCCTCGCGTATCACGTTACCCGCTGTCATGGGAATCGGTGAATGCTTCTGGGATGCGTGCTACCAGACCTAGACCTATGTGGTCGGCAGAGCTAGTGTGTGACAGTAAAAAGAGAGGAGATGGGATGGAAAAAAGTAGGGATTTGGAGAGAACAGGTGAGGTTATGTGGTCATACTTAAGATTGGCATACAATAATATATCAGAGGAGACACAAACCTTATGTGGAAAGGAGATGAGGGGAGGAAAAGCAAGGGGAGGGGGAAAAGGAGAAGAAAAGGCATCGATATGAGAGGCAAGCAACTTACCATATGTATTCCATTGAGGGAAGTGTAGGGAGGGGAGGGGGAAAGGGTTCTTATGTCAACTGATTTAGGGGTTCTGTAAGGGAAGGATATCGGTTAATACAAACTTATACAAAGTCAAAAAATTTAAGAAATTTAGGTCAAAAGAACCAACTCTCAGTTTAGACACAGAGGAGCCAGGGTCTGGAGTTTGTGGATACAGAAGGCCTCCCTTTGAGTAGTGTAATATAGTTGCCCTCCCTGTCATATGTTCCCATGCAGACAGACTTTTCTAAGTGAGGATTGGCATTAGTTAGGACCTGATATACGAGAAGAGCCTTGACGTGGCTATCAGGCTCACATAATTTGGCCATCTTATGCGCTAAGACTTCTCAATTTTTCATATTTCTAAGGCAGTGATGCAATTCATTTTTCATATTTTTCATATTTTCATATTTTGTGTTTGCAAGCTATAGCGCTACAGTGTGCTACCTTTTTTTCTTGTATGTATATGAGTTGGTGACTCTAGGTTTAGCACCTGTTCACACTGGATCTGTGTTTGGATGTGCCGGTCAGTTTTTTGATATGTATTCATTTACCTTCTACCTGAGCACTCCACCTGTTGGTCACAGGCTTTTTAATTACACCAGGTTCACTAGCCCTCCACAGAGATGTAGATTTTAGTCTGAAGAGAGGATTCATATGTTCCCATGCAGACAGACTTTTCTAAGTGAGGATTGGCATTAGTTAGGACCTGATATACGAGAAGAGCCTTGACGTGGCTATCAGGCTCACATAATTTGGCCATCTTATGCGCTAAGACTTCTCAATTTTTCATATTTCTAAGGCAGTGATGCAATTCATTTTTCATATTTTTCATATTTTCATATTTTGTGTTTGCAAGCTATAGCGCTACAGTGTGCTACCTTTTTTTCTTGTATGTATATGAGTTGGTGACTCTAGGTTTAGCACCTGTTCACACTGGATCTGTGTTTGGATGTGCCGGTCAGTTTTTTGATATGTATTCATTTACCTTCTACCTGAGCACTCCACCTGTTGGTCACAGGCTTTTTAATTACACCAGGTTCACTACCCCTCCACAGAGATGTAGATTTTAGTCTGAAGAAAGGATTCATATGTTCCCATGCAGACAGACTTTTCTAAGTGAGGATTGGCATTAGTTAGGACCTGATATACGAGAAGAGCCTTGACGTGGCTATCAGGCTCACATAATTTGGCCATCTTATGCGCTAAGACTTCTCAATTTTTCATATTTCTAAGGCAGTGATGCAATTCATTTTTCATATTTTTCATATTTTCATATTTTGTGTTTGCAAGCTATAGCGCTACAGTGTGCTACCTTTTTTTCTTGTATGTATATGAGTTGGTGACTCTAGGTTTGGCACCTGTTCACACTGGATCTGTGTTTGGATGTGCCGGTCAGTTTTTTGATATGTCATGGGGTGGGGACCTGTTCTAGGACTTGAAACTATAGTATTGATACAATGTGTTGAACTGTAGCAAAATGAAAGGGGTAACCAGGTTTTGCCACATCAGATAGTTGATTCGTGACTGGCTGTCCGATCCCTGATGTGTTGCTTCATTTTACCCAGGTAGAGTAGCCCACAGGGTCAGTTGATTATATAAATCGCAAAATTGGACTTGCATGTGTAGTATCCCTTTATTGGGATATAGTGACCTGTCCTGAGATGTAGAACTTCATTAGGCTGGGTTCATATTGCGTTATGGCAGTCCATTAACGCTGCCATTCACCCCCATTTGAGGGCGCATCGCGATGCATGCCGTAATGCGGCATGCGTTCGTGACATGCAGTCATTCAGTGACAGAGCCTCGGACGCGGACTGCAGCGACTGGGCTCTGTCACCGCTAGCGCAGATAAATCATCTGCTGATTCCTCTGCGCTGGCTGGTATAGCATAACGCGATCGTGTTATGCTATACCGTTACAAGCCCGTCAATGCTATGTGTTGAACGGGCTGGTAAAACGTAATATGAACCCAGCCTTAGACTTAATGACATAAGAGCAGGCTGCACAACTGAGGTAGGGGAGTATACCTAGTCTTTTACTGCTTTGGACTTGCTACATGGGTACTTGTGTGGGGCTGCATATGTCAGCTCTGATTAGATTGCCCTTGATATTTTGCGGTCTCCTGGTACACATCAGGGCTGGTGATATAAATGCCTCTATTGAGGGGTAAGCTTGATATAGCAGTGGCCAGTGTTTGTGAATAAGACAATGGATTCTGGGCATAGGGGTGATATATATGAACAAAGCATACATATTCAGCTTTATTGTTTGGAGTATGTGTTGGTAGAGCAGACAGGGTCCTGTTTTTCTCTTGTTCGAGTAGAGTTGGAGGATATTGTCTGTCCCTGAATTTGTTGAGCATATCTCATAGTCTGGTAGGGAGCAAGGTTTTGTCAGATACTGTCCTTGAGACTCTTTGAAATTGTGATCTAGGCAAGCTATTTTTTGTGTACATAGGATGGCAGGTGATGAAGTGTAGTAAATTGTTGCAGTCTGTGGGCTTGGAGTATAGGTCTATGGAGAGGCAGCCATCAGTGTTTTGAGTATGAGGATGTCCAAGAATGAAATTTGATGTAAGTCATGATTAAAGGTAACAGTACGCTCTGGTCTGAGTGCTTTGAGAGTTGCGGCAAAGGTGTTAAGGGTCCCTGGTGTGCCCAACCAAATACAGAAAAACCACAAAAAGAAACAGTGCAAGAAGTGCCAATAGTTATAATGGGACAATGCCAATCCATAGAAAAAACACACACATGGGCACAGATTACATATAAGCACATATGAGAGCGAACATACCCACTGGCAGTTACCAGGATGAAACATATGGGCACAGATTATATTAAGACACATATGAGAGCGAACATACCCGCTGACAGTTTCCAGGACGCAGACGCGGACCCCTGCCTCCCCGACGCACGTTTCGGCATAAAATGCCTTCCTCAGGGGGCGTGTCCCATTATAACTATTGGCAGCACCATGGTGCCTTATAAATAGATTGTTTATTGTTTATATATTTGCACATATGATTGATGTCTGGGTGTCCTCCTTATGCAGTGGCACTTGCCTTCTATGAGAATTGATGACACCTATATACTTCCCATTTATAATTGATCTAAACATATAATTATGGGTGATACATATGTCAACTATGTTATGGAATTATATTTATGATTATACCTATACGTGTAAATGGACGTGTTGTTCGGTACCCCTGCTGTTTTTCAATTTCATGTGGTGACTTATGCACGTCACTTTATTCAACTCCATTGCTACCATTGATATTATCATTTTTTAATTAATAAAGTTGTATTTTTCCGAATATGGACTTCTTGCACTGTTTCTTTTTGTGGTTTTTCTAATGCTGTGTATACAGTGTGTCCTATACGGTCCAGTGTGATCTGGTTGTCCCTACTAGACTATATATACACTTCTTGTTATTATGTTACTCTGGGGTTACCTTAAGTGTCATCCTATTTTTCCAACCAAATACAGAAGATGTTGTCTATGTATCTCAGCCAGCAGTTGGAAAATTGTTGAAAAAGTGTATTAGATTAGACACATTGTTCCTTCAACAGGATTATGTATGCATTTGCATAGGCCGGGGCTACATTGAACCCCATGGCGGTCCCGCATGTCTGAAGGTGGTAATTAGAGTAATTATGTTGAGTCATTATCCATATTTGAGGTGGAGAGTAAGTGAGAAACCACATCTAAGCTTTTGTCATGTGTGATGGAGGTATGCAGGCTGTTCACATCGATTGTCACCAAAATGCCATCAGAGAGGACTGGTGGTTGATTATGAAAAATCTGCAGGAAATGTCCAGTGTCAAGTTAAAAGGATTGCATATTTTTAATGAGAGGTGTGAATATTTTTTCAAGTTATATAGAGATTGGAGATAAAATGGAGTGGGTGGAGGCCACGATGGGGCATCCAGAAAGCTTGAGGAGTGATTTGCAGATTTTGGGTAGAGTATAGAATACGGGAGTAAATGAGTGTGCATTGACCAAGTAGATAGAGGTTTTTTGGTCAATAGTTTGCTCGATAGATTGTTTTTGTGCAGGTATGAGGAGAGTGTTTGTTGAATTTTGTCTCTGATTAAGGGGATAGAGTCCCTAGGAATAACTCTGTACGTACAGGTGTCTGAGAGTTGGTGGTGGACTGCTTCTAGGTATTGTGTGCGGTCCATGAAAATGATAGCTTTCCTTCTGTTGTCTGGTTTAATGATAATGCTTTTGTTACATGTTGCATGTGAGGTGTGTTTAAAGTGCTGGGATTGCACAGGCCCAAAGTGGTGATAAAGAGGTCCAAAACAGTAGAACCTGTTGTGAATGGACTTGAAATGAGTTCTGAGCAGAGGCTCCCTCTGGTGGTTACAAGCGGTACTGGACTGTCCAGTGAAGATTGTGAGGATTGGGAATCAGGTGTTACTGACTGGTCTTATATAAGGGAGTCGCCTTCCCATCAGGGTTGCCGGTGATCAATTGTTCTGGTCTCAATCCTTGATTCCTGTTTCCTTTGTAGCCTGCTGTGTCGTGTCTGCATCTCCTGCTAACAGATAAGACATTTTCTTCTTTTTGTTTTTGTGCTTTATTTTTGCATTTTGTCCTGCACTTCTGTGGGGGCCTTCAGGGTCCCCTCCGGGGCTTTGCCCTCTCAGTTTAGTTCAGCCACTGATGTTTGTACATTTGCTTTTTCCAGTTTTTTTTCAGTGGCTGCTGTTTTGATTTTGTTACACCAGAGAACTAATTTAGGTGGTAGAGGTCGTGTGATCTCAGGTGTTTTTGAAATTAGTAGAGTTGGTGCTTTTCAGGGTTTTTGGGATTGCAGTAAGTGCCCTTCCTATCCTTTTCTGTTTAGGTAGTTTGGGCCCCAACGTTTGCTCATACTATTTTCTGTCTTTGTCAGTATTTCTTCTTGTCTAACCGCCATTACATGTTTGGGGCTTTCTATGTTCTTTGGGATCTGCTCCGGGCAGATAGCTTTCCTCTTTCTATCTTTAGGTGTAGTTAGTTTCTCAGGCTGTGACGAGGCGTCTAGGACCAACGTAGGAATGCTCCACGGCTGCCTCTAGTTGTGGTGGTTAGTCAGGGTACTGCAATCTCATAGTTTCCAACTGCTCTGGTGTATTGCCTTTTTTACCTGCACTCCTCAGCTACCGAAACATAACAGTATCACCGGCCTAAAAATTGAAAATTTTATGGTACTCACAAAAGGGAAAAATATTGTAAAAAAAAAAAAAAAAAAAAAAGGTTGTCAAGTTGTCAGAATTTTTTTTCGTTTGTTGCTTTTTTTTTTTTTTTTCCCCCTGTATCTTGGGGGCTGGGGAGGATTTTTTCCTTAATGGGTTTGCACAGTTGTCGGGCCGTGGGGATCAGCTGGCCACTGGGGTTCGGAGTAGCTACCTATTTTGCTAGTTCCCTGTTGTGGAACCAAGGTTTCCCACCGATTTGTTTTGGGGATCGAGCCAATTTTCTAAATTTCAAAAATAATTGTAAATTGTTTTTGCCTTAAAACAAGTCCTCAGGAACGCCGCAGGGGTTCAAATTGTTTTCCCCTCCCTGCGGGGGCGATCCTCAGGATTGGGCTTTTTCCCTGACACCGGGGGTCCGTTTTGAGGATGTTGATGCATTTTTTCAGGCCTTGGGGTTTTTGTACGATGACCCAAATTCACTGATAAGCTAAAAAAGCCTTGTTGGCTTTTAAATCGGGGCTTGATGACGCTGAGTTATACGTCAGAGTTTCCCGTAGGTGGGCAGCCCGGACCAAATGGAATGAGACGTTTTTGGCAGCCTTTTTCGAAGGGTCTGTCAGATAATTAAAGGATTTATGGGGGGATTCCCGTCCCCTCTGGTCTCAATGATTCTTGTCATTTCGATTCAAATTGACGACTTTGCGGAGCGGGGAAGTATGCGTGGAAATGTTTCCTTGTGAACCTCTTTTGAATCCATGCAGTGTGTAGAGTGGTTTCTGGGGGACAGCGTCATGATTTCGAAAACGCAAAGGGGTTTAAATTCTACGTGGTATGCCCCCAGCAATTTTATCGCCCTAAGCGGGGAAAGTTTTCACCTCGTTTTCTTGGGTAGTGTCAGATAATTTTTATTAACTGTTACTCTGATAGCTCTCTGTCCTCATTTTTGCTCAGGGTTTCGTTATTCGGGAGAGCTTTTAACCCATGGGTTTTGATTTGCTAAAATTGTTTGGGTTTCCCTTATACCCCACGGAAGTCTATTCCCCCACTGGGGGTCGATTCTACCCCTTTTGGCTGAGAAAAACCTCAGTTCCTATCAGGGGTAATGAGGGTTTAAACCCGATCTCAGGAGAGCTGCAAATTTTTTTTTCTGTATAATTGCATGACATTTATCGTACTGGGTTTCCCCGGGTTTTAGTCTAAAAACCGTTTTTTGGGTTGGAAATCTTTTCTGTAAAAACCCTTGGGGCTGCCCAAAGTGTTTAAAACCAAACCCTTTTTTTTCTGCCCCCCCCCAGGCTCAGGAGTTCCCCGACTTTTTTATTGATTTTTCTGATGTGTTTAGCGAAATAAATCTGCATCCTTGCCTCCCCTAAAAGCTATGACTGCCAAAAAAATTAGTGCCGTAGTAAATTCCCCAAAGGGCACCTTTTAACTTGTCTGTACCTTAACATGACCTATGCGGTCTTATAACAA
>JARQOD010000001.1:309504979-309542398 GCA_033576555.1 Oophaga sylvatica
TGAGAGATTGGCTCTACAGTCGCAAGACCCTCCCCTGAGCAGCAGCCCTGGTAGGCCCCTGGATGTGGCTTCGCCTACAGCAGATGTTGCACGGCGACCCAGGCGTAGAAGAGAAGGAGTTGGTTCTGTCACAAGGAGGCAGGTGAACCGAGGAGTGCTGGACTATTTGTCCACTGTAGCTAATGATGATGGTGAGGAGGGATTTTGCCGCAGTCTGGCCCGTTACCTCCGGGCGATTCCAAGACAGCACATACTGCGGATCAGAAGTGCACTGCATATTGTGTTGGATGCTGGAACACCGCCTAATGATCCAACCAACCTACTCAATTATCTTGATAGATGGGTGGTTGGTCCAGAAAATGTATTTAGATTGTTGGGTCCAACTCCCTCACAATCTGCATCAGCCTCTGATCCTACTCCTCATCATCATCCTCCTCCTCCACCTCCTTCTTGTGTCCAACAGAACCCAACTCCTCCTCCTCATCCTACTGCAGCTTCTTCTCTATACGGAGCTAACCAGATCCAAGCCATGGCACAGAGTGCACAGTCACAATATGCCCACTCGACCATACCCAATGTTCAATGCTGGCCACAACATGGGTATGGTCGACATGGGCATTTTGGGGGCTATAGTGTAAGTGGGCAGTCATATTATGACTACCCACAACAGTTCCCAAACTTACCATACCCAAACCCACATCCAGAGCAAGCCAGAAGCATGCAGCAAACTGCTCAGTCAGCCACCACTCATGATGACACAGTGTCTGGAGAACAGTCTAGGCAGCCCTCACAAGCTGGACTTCCACCTTCACCACCACACACCTACCAGCAGTTATAGGTGTTAAATGTATTTATAATGTTTATGTTTTAAGTTATCAAATTTACCTTTGTTTTACTGCTGAGAAGTTATCAGCAAATATGTTTAAAAAACCTAGGGACACATTAGTCCTTTACCATTATGTTTAAAGCCACTAAACATAACAGCAGACATAAAAAAATATTGAAGTGGCATTGATTGTATGTGATTATTTCAAAAGGTGATGGGCTGCGTAACTTACACACAACATGACAAGAAAAACATCACAACATATACAATAAAGTGAGAAGAAATATCTTTATGACTGAGTAACATAGCCACACTACATGTCTAATAATGCCTCCTCTTGCCAGGCAGTAGCACCCTCAGGGGACACAAAATATTGAGTGAAGACATCACGTACTTTTATGCCTGAAGGTGGACGACGGGGATGGATGGGTGGTGACATAGGCAAAGACACATTCACAGAGGTTAATTCACCCACATGTTGAGAGGAGCATTCATGGATTCTACAAAAATTATGTAGGACCACACATGCTTTAAGGACCACATTAACATTATCTTCACTCAGTTGAATTGCAGATTGAAGTACCCGCCATTTAGCACAAAGAATTCCAAATGTGCACTCCACCAGACGCCGAGCACGTGACAGCCGACAATTAAATATTCTACGGCGATGGGTGAGATAGCGACGGGGATATGGCCTCATTACATTACGGCTTAATTGAAAGGCCTCATCCGCTACTATAACATAAGGCACATGTTCTGGAATAGAGTCAGTAAGTTGACTTGCTGGAGGTAGGTCCAGTTGGTTATTGCGTATCCGCCTACCCATTATGGAAGTATTGAAGACTCTTGAGTCTCCAGTCCTTCCATAGGCCCCAATGTCTACAACTATAAACATGTAGTTTGTGTCGACCAAGGCCAACAAAACAACAGAAAAATATTGTTTGTAATTGAAGAATTGGGAGCCTGAGTTATGAGGTTTACGAACACGTATGTGCTTGCCGTCCAGGGCTCCTATACAGTGTGGAAACTGGCAATTTTGTGCAAAACCCTGTGCTATCCTCAACCAGTCACTCATTTGGGTTCAGGCATGACTTCTTCATGTAGTCTGTTCCAAATTTCCACACAAGTTGACCGAACAATGCCAGAAATTGTTGATCTGCCTATTAGGAACTCTAGGTGCAGAGCAGCGTAGGACATGCCAGTAGAAAGGAACCTGTAACACACAAAGAACATGGACAAATCAGTTTTAAAAAAATAACAGCATTCACAACACTTACAATGCTTGAGTTTGTTACAGCACACATGGTGGAAATTAGATTACAAGCCATGACTTCTGTAGAATAGACCATAGTCAATAATTGACATAGGTAAGGTTGAGAAATACATTACACACATTATAAGTTTACAAGAAGTGTGCTCCAACACTTGCTAAGTGAGTATGTGGAGGAAAACATCATCAACATATCGTTGACACACATACCTTATTGTTAGGAGAAGACGTTCCTCGGCAGAAATAGCTTTTCTCATCCTGGTGTCATGAAATGTAATCCCAGGGCGCACAATTTCAAGCAGCGTATCAAAGGTAGCTATGCTCATTCGACAATATAGGAAAAACTTGTCTCCATGCCTACGCAGTGACAAATATAGAAGGTGAAATGCCCTTTAGTTAGCCTTCTTGTCAAAAGTGGATGTACCCACATCCTTCTGCATCTTCTGGGATCTGATATGACAGGATATGGCTCCCCAAAACGTCTGGATATAACCCAATGGAACAGCACACGCTCAGTGGGAGTAAATCTGAGTGTGTCGCTCATGTTTGGATAAAGCAGCTAGCAAGCACTAAGCACAAGGAACAAAATGAAACCAGTGCAAAGGTGGGAGGGTCACACCTGTAGCAGAGCACTTAAATATAGCTCTGCCTGATGATTTAAATGAGTATCAGGCCTCAAAACCGTTATTGGTCCTTTTTGGTAAGCTGCGACAAAAAAACGGTAGTCGGATGAAAATCGGATGTTACAAGGTATACACACATGCGACTAAATCGCATCTTTGAAGGAAAATCGGATGCCAGAAGGATATGTGATGTTTGTATTTTGATCCGACAATCGACCGACTAAAACGGACCGATTTTTTGTAGTTGTGTGTGACGCTGGCCTTAACATGTTTGTCTATAATTTTCTTTCTAATCTCCTGAGACAGCTCTTTCCTTTGCTTCCTCTGGTCCATGTTGAGTGTAATACACACCATGTCACCAAACAGCATAGTGAGTATCTGTAGCCCTCTATACAGGCCCACTCACTGATTCCAAAATTATAGACACCTGTGATGCTAATTAGTGGACACACCTTGATTTAACATGTCCCTTTTGTCACATTATATTCAGAGGTACCATCATTTCTGTGCAGGCCTATTTCACGAGTTTTATTTTTTTTTAAATTCTGTGGCAGCATGGTTAAAAAGCAATGTCTGACTTTCATTTGTTCATTTTCATAGATTTTTAATTTATTATTACTTTTGTCAGATTCAAGTTATTTCTGTTACCATTGTGGGTTTTTCTGTCATTAATTGAGAGGTACCAAAATTTTAACCACGTGTGTATGTCTCCAATTTTACAATTTAAACAGATATTAAATGTCTGGATTTACTGTAATAATTTATTTACAAATTTTGAGTAAAGCATATGAATTCTTTCTGGCCAAAAGGGACCACATAAAAACTAATAATAGAAGGTAAAACACTGCCTAAATATACTTCAACTGACCACAGTATAGTTAGTTGGTGTACCATTGCCAAAATAGAAATTTGGAATAGGTAGGAAAAAGTAAAACATGTGTAAAAGTGTTTACATATTTTCACTTTTTTTTTGGGTGGGGTTAGTATAATATTCTTCCATTTATGACAAAAAATGCTTAACCCTAAATAAAGATATTGGTATGTAGGTACAATAATGATCCTCTTCCTTCAACCAATCTGAAACATTATTTAAGGAAGCTGAAAATGCTAGGTTGCGAAGTTGCTACACATAAAATGAACATGCGGTAATAGCGGGCAGTACCTAAAGTACACAATTAAAAGAGAAAAAAAAAAAGAGACCTTTAACATGAAAGGTGAAAAAAATAACCACAGCAATGTGCCTTTACAAAATAGAATTGGACCAGTCAATCGAGTCGGTAAGTTATTGTGTGTGTATATATATATATCTATATATATATATGTATATATCAGAATGCAATGATAACAGGTCATAATAATTGCAGTCAGTAAATTTTACATATATATATATATATATAATATACATACATACATACATGGGCGAACCCTTGTCCCCTATAAAAAAATCAAAAACACAATGCTCACCTTAATGCCTAATCCCCTATGCCCATGTCACCTGTAAATGAGAAATAACAAATAAACCACAATATCCCTCACATATCCGCTGTAATCCATATTACCACGACGATTCGCATCACTTGTAGAGCAGTCACAACAGCTGATGCAATTGATCTACCTGGCAGCCGGTACATACTTACAGGAGTGTGTAATTGCTGAGCTGCAGTAAGAAAGTTCACCAGAGTACATCAGCTGATAAACCCCGGTGATCTCACTTAAGGCACAACAACTGTGCAAGAAACTTATCACACTGCAGTGCTGTCACTGAGTTCATTGGGGTTCATCAGCTGATGAACTCCAGTGAACTTACCTCAGCTCAGCGCTACACACTGACACAGGAGCAATTACCTCCTGTGTCAGTGTGAAGCTGCTGTCCTTGAGAGCAGTCACATCAGTGACTGCTGATCTGACTGCTCTCGAAGTCTTCAGGATCATCGTGGGACATTATGGATTACCTGTTCACTTCAGACAGGTGAGTATTAAGGTTGTTTTTTGTTGTTTTTTTTACTGAAGAAAAGGGCATAGGGGATTAGGTGTTAAGGTGATTATAATGTGTTTTTTTATTTGAAAATAAATGTGTAAAACCATGTGGTCAATTATTTCAAATAAAGGACTTTATTCTGGGTGTTTTTTATTTACAATTTGAATATGGGGTTAGTAATGGGGGCATCTTATATACTAACCCCTGTGCTTCATGTCAGCTGCCAATACTAGGGTTACATGAACCCCCCAACTCTATTATCCCATTTGCTACTGCATCAGGATAAGTGGGATGTGCAAGGCTAAGCACCAGAGTAAGCACATGTTATTTATGTTTTTAGTCTGGGAGGGGACCAATATCCATGGCCCTTTCCTAGGCTATTATTATCACCCTGCAGCTGTCTATTTAGCCTTTGCTGATTAGAATTTATAGGAGGATCCTATGTAGTAAAATTTTCTGGGGTCCCATTGTAAACTAGCCAGTAAAGACTAAGGAAACAGCTGTGAGCTGATATTAATAGCCTGGGAACCTTTATGGCAGAATATTAGCATCAGCCCTCAGCCGTCGGCTTTCCCTCTGTTGTTCAGGAAAATTATGTGGGAGCCCATGCTTTTTTTAAATAAATAAAAAGGCAAATGTAGGCGTGGGAGCCTGCCAATATGAACTCGAATAACCCCACACGTGTCACTGCCACCAGGTATCGCGGTGCACAACGAGTTCTGCCAGTTGCTGCTTGGTTACAGCCTTTGTAGGTTCATTCTGTGAATGCTTATACATAGGCTGGTGATAATGTGGGACATCGCTTTAACCCTTGGATTAATGTCAGACCTGTGGTGAGTATATTGGCTTAATTTAAATGATTAAAGAATGTGTCTGTTTTATTTCAAATAAAGTGTTTTATTCTCGATGTATGTGTTTATTTAACTCTTTAGTTACAAGTTTAGTAATGAGGGAGTCAGGATGACATCTCTTCATTACTAAACCTAGTGCTTGGTGTTAGCGACATCTACTGACACCAACCCCTAATTCCATTACCATGATGTGACGACGCAGTATATTCAAAACTGTGATTAAAAGCAGCTTTGGATTCAGCCCGTGAAGCTGAAAAGGCTGTTGTGTGCTAGATATCTTTAATTCCAAAATAGAGAATGAAAAAGAAGGGGTTGAACAAGGAAATTACCGTATATACCCATGTATAAGCCAAGATTTTCAGCCCATTTTTTAGGGCTGAAAGTCCCCCTCTCGGCTTATACGTGGGTCATATACGGGGGTCGGCGGGGGAGGGGGATCGGGGGTGTCGGATCATACTCACCCCTCCGCCGGCACGGTCTCTGCAGCCCCCCTGCTTCTCCCACGATCTCCGGCTCCTTCCTGCAGCGGTCACATGGCACCGCTCATTAAAGTCATGAATATGCACATATTCATGACTTTAATGAGCGGTAGCACGTGACCGCTGCAAGACTGAAGCGCTGCGGAGAGCGCCGGAAGAAGAGGAGAGGCTGCAGGGACGCGCTGCGGAGGGTGAGTATAGCGATATTTACCTGTCCCCGTGCCACCGTTGCGCGCTGCTCCCTCGGTCCTGGCTGTGACTGTTCAGGCAGAGGGCGCGATGACGTCGTTAGTGCGCGCCCCGCCCCCTGGAAGATCATTCACAGCCAGAGTCAGACTGAGGGAGCAGCGCTGCGGTGCAGAGAGGACAGGTAAATATCTCAGATGCCGGGGTCCTGAGCGAGCGGTCACCGCCTGCTCATGACACCGGCACCTGGCCCCCAGCGACGAGAGGTGAGTATGTCATTTTTTTTGCAGCAGCATATGAGGCCTATACTATGGGGCATAATTATGCAGCATATGGGGCATAATATGGAGCATATGGGGGCATAATATGGAGCATATGGGGCATAATGTGGAGCATATGGGGGCATAATATGGAGCATATGGGGGCATAAGCTGTGGAACATATGGGGCATAATCTGTGGAACATATGGGGGCATAATCTGGAGCATATGGGGGCATAAGCTGTGGAACATATGGGGGCATAATCTGGAGCATATGGGGGCATAAACTGTGGGACATATGGGGGCATAATCTGGAGCATATGGGGCATAAGATGTGGAACATATGGGGGCATAATATGGAGCATATGGGGGAATAATCTGTGGAACAAATGGGCATAATCTGGAGCATATGGGGGAATAATCTTTGGAACATATGGGGCATAATCTGGAGCATATGGGGGCATAAGCTGTGGAACATATGGGGCATAATCTGGAGCATATGGGGGCATAATCTGTGGAACATATGGGGCATTATCTGGAGCATATTGGGCATAATCTGTGCAGCATATGGGGGCATAATCTGTGGAGCATCATATGGGGGCATAATCATTTTTCACCCTAGGCTTATACGCGAGTCAATAAGTTTTCCCAGTTTTTTGTGGCAAAATTAGGGGGGTCGGCTTATACACGGGTCAGCTTATACATGAGTATATACGGTACATTACAAAACTTTTTTTTCTTTTTTCAAATATCTTTATTTAGTTGAAAAAAGCATTTATTGCTGTACAAAAACACATAAAAAACACATGCAAAAAACGTAAGTAAAATTGCACCAAAAACATGCATATTTTCCGTTGCATTTTTGCTGCCGACAAATTCCTAGAGATGCAGAAACATTGCAGAAATGTCTGCAATCAAAGACTCAATGTACGCACATACCTTTAGAGCAATCAAATTGGCTCAAAAAATCATTTCAACCAAGGTGCTCAATTTGATTGGTTAACATTTGAGTTAATTTTCAGGATTATGGAGATGTCGTTTAAAAAAAAAAAGTTGGCTTGCACATCTTAGAACACAGGAATCAATCTGCTAAACACAACTCTGAGTCAAAGAGCCGTTCAAATTTCTTCCTTCCTTAGAACTCAGCTAACTTTGTCTACAAGTCTGAGCCGTCCTGGCATGGTCTTGACCTCTTTAACAAACAGGAAGTGCAGAGAGGGCATGCTCTTTTTTATCTCGGCTAAGCATCAAGTGATACTTTATAAACTCAGTTTTAAGTCAAAAAATTAGGCCAATCTAAATATGTAACAAAAACAAACCTAAAGCAATAAAACAGAATTCTAGCCGACCTTTCAGAATTAATAACCTCTACTATTTATTAATCCCTATTATACACGTACATGGGGTTTTAATAACACATTAATTTCTGGTTTGGAAGCTTGTCATCAAAACAAGACCTATAAGCATCATTCTGATACATTTCCCTAATTCAATCATAATGGGTGTTTTCAAAAGCAACAACCTTCATACCCAGGTTGGGTTATAAAGGTGTTAAAAAAGAAACATACACTAGAGGGACCAATATATATATATATAAAAGTAATGTTAGCTTGGAAAAGCAAGTGTTTACCTCGCCTTGTTAGTTATCACTTACGTGAAGCTATTGCCCTGCCAAGCTGCACACCTGCCAAGGTACAAAGTTTACCTGTGTCAGCCAAGAGTCATTTTCAGTTGTCCTAGTATTATTTTATATGGAGGTAAAACTACAATTTAATGTAATTACAGTTCCCTTTTCCCTTAACAGTTATAAAATGTAACAGAATATGCAGTCACAGTTTTTACAAGAAATCCTAGTATGAGGGCATATGTTTAAATATAAATCTAGTTTTAGTTTGGGGTTAGAGAAAAATATTAGCTACATATTACGGTGGAAAGAATTATTCCAATGAAAAAAAAAGTACACAAAAATCAATAATTTTGGTTATTTTTTTAGAAGCTATGGAATATCTTCCGTAAAATTTCATTATCTCTACCTGTATATATTGAATATCATTTTAATGATTAACAGTTGACTAAAGTGAACAGAAAAATAACAAAAGATCTGTTTAACCTCTTTCCGACATCAGGCGTACATTTACGCTGATGTCGGACTCCCTCACCGCCGGAGCCCACATCTTTCCCGGGACATGTCAGCTGTTTTTAACAGCTGACATGTGCCCGCAATAGCCGAGGGTGGAATCGCAATCCACCCAAGGCTATTAACTAGTTAAATGCTGCTGTCAAACGCTGACAGCGGCATTTAACAAGCGCTTCCGGCAAGCGTGCCGGAAATACGCACAAAGGTGACCCGCGTCACGTGATCACATGTCACCTGTTCGTTGGCATGACAGCCAGAGGTCTCCTGGAGACCTCTATGGTTGTCAGTGCCGGCTTGCAAGTGAGTAAATCTGCTATATCGAGGCGGTCTGCTTATCGCCTCTATGTAGCAGAGTCGATCGGGTAGTGGCGGCTTCTAATCTCCCATAGTCTCTCTAGTCGCCCCATTCAAAATAAAACAATAAAAATAAAATCAAACATACACATATTTGGTATCACCGCATTCAGAATTGCCTGATCTATCAATAAAAAAAGGATTAACCTGATTGCTAAACGGCATAGCGAGAAAAAAGTAAAACGCAGAATTACGTTTTTGGGCTCCAAGACATTGAATTAAAATGAAATAATGGGCGATCAAAAGATCGTATCTGCACCAAATAGAATCATTAAAAACATCAGGTCAGCATGCAACAAATAAACCCTCACCTAACCCGAGATCACGAAAATGGAGACGCTATGGGTATCAGAAAATGGTGCAATTTTTTTTTTGTTTAACAAAGTGTTGAATTTTTTTTCACCACTTACATAAAAAAGAACCTAGACATGTTGGTTCTATGAATCTAATTACCTGGAAATCATAATGGCAGGTCAGTTTTAGAATTTGGTTGAACCTAGTAAAAAAGCCAAACAAAAAACAAGTGTGGGATTGCACTTTTTGCAATTTCACCGCACTTGGAATTTTTTTCCCATTTTCAGTACACGACATGGTAAAACCAATGGTGACGTTCAAAAGTACAACTCATCTCTCAAAAAACAAGCCCTCACATGGCCATATTGATGGAAAAATAAAAGGCTATGGCTCTGGGAAAAGGGGTGCGAAAAACGAAAATGCAAACCGAGAAAAGCTTTCGGGGGTTAAGGTGTTAATATATCAGTTACAAGATGCTTCACCATAGACACCTCTACACATTGATAGCTATCCTTCATGCTCTGTTCCCTGGCCAATAATGTATTTCTTTTCAACAGCTTGCTCTTAAGTTGAATGTAACATTATGCCAGCCATTCAAATGAATTGTCATTCATGTAAAACAAGTATAGCTCAATTTCAATTGCTTCATTTCACCAGAAATTGGAAAGTAGCAAATTAGGACAATATGATCTGTGTCCTACCAGTAGTCTTCTGTATGCAGACCACTGCTAATTTACAGCTGTTGAAATAAAGTAAAAAAAAGTGAAAGTAAAAAAACAATAATAATAAAATGTTAACCCCTTTATCCCCAAAGGTGGTTTGCACGTTAATGACCAGGCCAATTTTTACAATTCTGATCACTGTCAATAGGTAATAACTCTAAAAATGCTTTAATGGATCCCACTGATTGTGAGAATGTTTTTTCGTGACATATTGTACTTCATGATAATGGTAAAATTTCTTTGGTATGCATTTATTTGTGAAAAGAAATGGAAATTTGGTGAAAATTTAGAAATTTCCCAATTTTCCAACTTTGAATTTTCATGCCCTTAAATCACAGAGATACAGTGCCTTGCGAAAGTATTCGGCCCCCTGGAACGTTTCAAACCTTTTCCCACATATCATGCTTCAAACATAAAGATACCAAATGTTAATTTTTGGTGAAGAATCAACCACAAGTGGGACACAATTGTGAAGTTGAATGAAATTTATTGCTTATTTTAAATTTTTGTGGAAATGCAAAAACTGAAAAGTGGGGCGTGCAATATAAATCGGCCCCTTTAACGTAATACTTTGTTGCGCCACCTTTTGCTGCGATTACAAATGCAAGTCGCTTGGGGTATGTCTCTATCAGTTTTCTAATAATCTACCGTATATACTCATGTATAAGCCGACCTGTGTATAAGCCGACCCCCCTAATTTTGCCACAAAAAACTGGGAAAACTTATTGACTCGCGTATAAGCTGGGTGTATAAACCGCCGTCCTGCTCTGTGCTGCCCCTGTCCTGCTCCTCGCTCCCTCATCCAGCTCTGTGCTCCCCCTTCTCCTTTGTGCACCCCCCTCGTGTTCCATCCTCTGCTATGCTCCCCCTTCCTGCTCCGTCCTCCTGGCCCCCCGTCCTGCTCCGTGCTCCTCTGTGCTCTCCATCTTTTTCCCGTCCTGCTCCGTGCTCCTCTGTGCCCTCCATCCTCCCCCCCGTCCTGCTCCGTGCTCCTCTGTGCCCTCCATCCTCCCCCGTCCTGCTCCGTGCTACTCTGTGCCCTCCATCCTCCCCCGTCCTGCTCCGTGCTCCTCTGTGCCCTCCATCCTCCACCCCGTCCTGCTTCGTGCTCCTCTGTGCTCTCTGTCCTCCCCCGTCCTGCTTCGTGCTCATTGTCCTCCTCCATGCTTCCCCCGTCCTCCGTTCTCTCCCCACCATACTCACCCTCCCTGTGCCATCGCTGAACGTCCCGGCAATCCTGCGTTGTACCCGGCTTCCTGCAGCTCTCCTGTGCTGAGCGGTGACGTAATACCGCTCATTAAGGCCATGAATATGGATGCCATGCTTATGGGAGTGGCGTTGCGTCCATATTACAAGACCTTAATGAGCGGTATTACGTCACCGCTCAGCACAGGAGAACTGCAGAAAGCCGGGTACAACGGAGGATTGCCGGGACGTACAGCGATGGCACGGGGAGGGTGAGTATGATGTCCCAGCCACCGGCTCCTGCCGCGGCACCCCCTCCCCCGCTGGTTTCTGCCCAATGACTCGTGTATAAGCCGAGGGGGCATTTTCAGCACAAAAAAGGTGCTGAAAATCTCGGCTTATACACGAGTATATACGGTAATCTTTATATAGCGCTAACATATTCGCAGCGCTTCACAGTTTGCACACATTATCGTCGCTGTCCCCAAAGGGGCTCACAATCTAGATTCCCTATCTGTATGTTTTTGGAATGTGGGAGGAAACCGGAGTACCTGGAGGAAACCCACGCAAACATGGGGAGAACATACAAACTCCTTGCAGATGTTGTCCTTGGTGGGATTCGAACTAGGACTCCAGCGCTGCAAGGCTGTAGTGCTATCCACTGAGCCACCGTGCTGCCTGTTTTCTATCGAGAGACTGAAATTCTTGCCCATTCTTCCTTGGCAAACAACTCGAGCTCAGTGAGGTTGGATGGAGATCGTTTGTGAACAGCAGTTTTCAGCTCTTTTCCACAGATTCTCGATTGGATTCAGGTCTGGACTTTGACTTGGCCATTCTAACACCTGGATACGTTTATTTGTGAACCATTCCATTGTAGATTTTGCTTTATGTTTGGGATCATTGTCTGTTAGGGGTTGAGTTCCCGATTCTGCACAAGGGGAATCTCGAACTATCCCCGCTGCGGTCTCCCATCCATCTCTGGCCGCAGTGGACTCTGCTCAGCAGAGACGTTGGTCCCAGCGTCTCGCCCAGTCTAATACTGTGCAGAGGTTTACTGCTTCCTCTCCAGGTTCTGCTATTGTAGCCAGTACTGGTCAGAGGCGAGCAGACGTCTTTGGGACTAAGTCCTGCGTTTGCCCTTCTGAGCATGACCAGGGTAAGATCTCTCATTGGAGATCAAGGGTCACATGCTCAGGTACTGCAGCAACTCCTATTGGTCGGCCAGGAAGGTCCTGAAACTGCTTGTGTTCTGAAACAGTTTCTCATTGGTCCTTTTCTGGAAGGTCTTGTAGTTGCTGCTATAAAAGGGTTGCATGGCCGCATGGCCATGCGCTAGTATCAATTCTGTTATGTGCTTTGCGCCAGTGTGGTCATGTACGCATGCGGTTAGGGCTTGGCTGAAATAAGCCCCTAGAATACCGGCACCTCTGATGAGGAGTTTTTGTATGCACGTGTTCAGGGCTTGGTTGAAATAGCCTCTAGAATACCGGCTACTCCGGTGAGGAGTTGGTTGTTTGCGTTATTGTTGCATGACCACGGACTGCTATCTGCTCTGCAGTGATCTGTGTGTTCCTGTGAGGTTAACAGGACACAGCCTCTACCACAGCGACTCTGTGGAGTAACAGAGTTTGCTCTTACCGCCATATAGTGCCACAGCTTCTATATCTGCGACTCTGTGGAGTAACAGAGCTCGCTTATACCGCCATATTGTGCCATCTTACTAGCAGCAGGCTCTGAGTGCATGGTGGACCCCAGGCTGCGAACGCACCTATTATTTATAATTTATTGGCTGTGTTGGAAGACAAATCTCTGTCCAGTTTCAGGTCTTTTGCAGACTCCAACAGGTTTTCTTCAGTAATGGTCCTGTATTTGGCTCCATCCATCTTCCCATCAGTTTTAACCATCTTCCCTGTCCCTGCTGAAGAAAAGCAGGCCCAAACCATGATGCTGCCACCACCATGTTTGACAGTGGGGATAGTGTGTTCAGGGTGATGAGCTGTGTTTCCTTTACGCCAAACATATCGTTTGCCATTGTTGCCAAAAAGTTCGATTTTGGTTTCATCTGACCTGAGCACCTTCTTCCACATGTTTGGTGTGTCTCCCAGGTGGCTTGTTGCAAACTTCAAACTACACTTTTTATGGATATCTTTGAGAAATGGCTTTCTTCTTGCCACTCTTCCATAAAGGCCTGATTTGTGCAGTGTACGACTGATTGTTGTCCTATGGACAGACTGTCCCACCTCAGCTGTAGATCTCTGCAGTTCATCCAGAATGATCATGGGCCTCTTGGCTGCATCTCTGATCAGTCTTCTCCTTGGTTGAGATGAAAGTTTAGAGAGACAGCCAGGTCTTGGTAGATTTGCAGTTGTATGATGCTCCTTCCATTTCAATATGATCGCTTGCTCAGTGCTCCTTGGGATGTTTAAAGTTTTGGAAATCATTTTCTATCCAAATCCAGCTTTAAACTTCTCCACAACAGTATCACGGACCTGCCTGTTGTGTTCCTTGGTCTTCATGATGCTCTCTGTGCTTCAAACAGAACCCTGAGACTATCACAGAGCAGGTGAATTTATACGGAGACTTGATTACACACAGGTGGATTATATTTATCATCAGTAGTCATTTAGGACAACATTGGATCATTCAGAGATCCACAATGAACTTCTGGAGTGAGTTTGCTGCACTGAAAGTAAAGGGGCCGAATAATATTACACGCCCCACTTTTCAGTTTTGTATTTCCACAAAAATTTAAAATAACCAATAAATTTCGTTCAACTTCACAATTGTGTCCCACTTGTTGTTGATTCTTCACCAAAAATTTACATTTGGTATCTTTATGTTTGAAGCATGATATGTGGGAAAAGGTTGAAAAGTTCCAGGGGGCCGAATACTTTCGCAAGGCACTGTATGTCACACAAAATGGTTAATGAGTAACATTTCCCACATGTCTCCTTTACACCAGCACAATTTCAAAACAAAAATTTTTTTGTTAGGAAGTTATAAGGGTTAAAAATTGACCAGCGATTTTTCATTGTTCCAACAAAATTTACAAAACTATTTTTGTTAGGGACCACATCATATTTGAAGTCACTTTGAGGGATCTATATGATAGAAGATAACGAAAAGTGACAACATTGTAAAAACTGCACCCCTCAAGGTGCTCAAAACCACTTTCAAGAAGTTTCTTAACACTTCAGGTGCTTCACATGAATTTTTGGAAACTGGCAAAAAAAAATCAACATTTAACTTTTTTTCACCAAAAATTTACTTGATATCCAATTTTTTTTATTTTGACAAGGGTAACAAAAATGGACCCCAAAATTTGTTCTGCATTTTCTCATGAGCATGCCGATACCCCACAGGAGGGAGCGATTTGATTTTCAAGAGCCTTTGTGCTACCAGTAACGTGGAAGCCCACCTATATTTCCATTAACAGATGACATACCTGAGTGAGGGATTGCTTTTTTTGGTGGACTGAGTTGAAACTTTTATTGGGAACATTTTATACAACGTTTGGGATCCCATTTATCCGGCGCTCTATGCTGACCACTTACTTTGGGGTTTCTATCTAAATCTGAGAGTGACGTGATTCAGATGAAACCCCCGAGGGATCCATTCACTATAATGAGGTAGCAAAGTTACTCTGGACTCCGTCTGGCCTCTGTTCAGAAGTGCACAAAACTGTGCAATCCACTTATGCAATCCTAAAAAGATGGACACCGCCGGAGTGCAGGTCAGACGGAATCCACGGTGCCTCCATCTGCCTTATTATAGGGAATCTTTCATCAGAGGTTCGGTCTGAATCCCGTATTTCAGATAATTTTCACAGAAACCCCAGTGTAAACGCTCAGCGCAGAGTGCATGATAAATGTGTGCCAAGCCTTACTGTGATCTTTGGGAGCAGTATGAAAAAATCAACAGAAGGGGAAGAATTGGTTTTATTTATTTTTTACGCCATTCCTAAAGCAATATTAGTGACTAGGCAACTTTATTCTTCAGGTCGTGTGATTACAGCGATACTAGATTTATATTGGGTTTTTATGTTTCGCTGCTGTCACACACTAAAAGACACTTTTTATAGCAAAAAATCTTTTTTGTATCATCATAATGATAAGTGTTCCATATTTTGGCTCACAGTCATGTGAGAGCTTGTTTTTTGCGCAACGAGTTAATGTTTTTATTAGTACCCTTTTTGGGCACTAGTAATGAGCGAGTATACTCATTGCTTGGGTTTTCCCAAGGATGCTCGGTTGATCTCTGAGTATTTTGGTGTGCTCGGAGATTTAGTGTTTGTCGACGCAGCTGCATGATTTGCAGCTAGTAGACAGTCTGAATACATGTGTGGAATTCCTAGCAAACAGGCAATCCCCACATGTATTCAGACTGTCTAGCAGCCGCAAATTATGCAGCTGCGTCAACAAACACTAAATTTCCGAGCACACCAAAATACTCGGAGATCACCCGAGCATGCTCGGGAAAACCCGAGCAAAGAATATACTCACTCATCACTATCGGGCACATGACATTTTTTGATCGCTTTCTATTATGATTTTTGGGAGCAGAACAAACAAAAAACAGCAGTTCAGGAATTTTTTGGGTGGTTTTATGCAGTTCCGTGTTTGGTAAAATTGAAAAGGCAGTTTTATTCTTCGGTAAGTACAATTACAGCGATACCACATTTACCGTATATACTCTTGTATAAGCCGAGATTTTCAGCCCATTTTTTAGGGCTGAAAGTCCCCCTCTCGGCTTATACGCGGGTCATATACGGGGGTCGGCGGGGGAGGGGGAGCGGGGGTGTCGGATCATACTCACCCCTCCGCCGGCGCGGTCTCTGCAGCCCCCTGCTTCTCCCACGATCTCCGGCTCCTTCCTGCAGCGGTCACATGGCACCGCTCATTAAAGTCATGAATATGCACATATTCATGACTTTAATGAGTGGTACCACTTGACCGCTGTAGGCCTGAAGCGCTGCGGAGAGCGCCGGGAGAAGAGGAGAGGCTGCAGAGACCGCGCTGGCGGAGGGGTGAGTATAGCGATATTTACCTGTCCCGTTCCACCGCTGCGCGCTGCTCCCTCATCTGACTCCTCTGGCTGTGAATGATCAGGCAGAGGGCGCGATGACGTAGATAGTGCACGCTGCGCCTCCTGCCTGATCATTCACTGCCGAGGACACGGAAGAGGGAGCAGCGGTGGAGAGAGGACAGGTAAATATCTCAGGTGCCGGGGTCCTGAGCGAGCGGTGACACCGGCACCTGTCCCCCAGCGACGAGAGGCGAGTATGTCATTTTTTTTGCAGCAGCAGCATAAGGGACGTATACTATGGGGCATAATTGAGCATCATATGGGGGCATATTCTGTGGAACATATGGGGGCATAATCTGGAGCATATGGGGGCATAATCTGGAGCATATGGGGGCAAAATCTGTGGAACATATGGGGGCATAATCTGGAGCATATGGGTGCATAATCTGTGGAACATATGGGGGCATAATCTGGAGTATATGGGGGCATAATCTGGAGCATATGGGGGAATAATCTGGAGCATATGGGGCATAATCTGTGGAATATATGGGGGCATAATTGTGCAGCATATGGGGGCATAATCTGTGCAGCATATGGGGGCATAATCTCTGGAGCATATTGGGCATAATCTGGAACATATGGGGGCATAATCTGTGGATCATATTGGGCATAATCTGTGGAGCATGTGGGGGCATAATCTGTGGAGCATGTGGGGGCATAATCTCTGAAGCATATTGGGCATAATCTGGAGCATATGGGGGCATAATCTGTGGATCATATTGGGCATAATCTGTGCAGCATATGGGGGCATAATCTGCAGTTTATGGGGGCCTAATCTGTGGAGCATCATATGGGGGCATAATCATTTTTCACCCTAGGCTTATACGCGAGTCAATAAGTTTTCTCAGTTTTTTGTGGCAAAATTAGGGGGGTCAGCTTATACACAGGTCGGCTTATACATGAGTATATACGGTATATCTTTTTTTTATGCTTTGGCGCTTTTACACAATAAAAACTATTTTATAGAAAAAATAATTATTTTTGTATTGTTTTATTCTGAGAGCTATAACTTTTTTAGCTTTCCACTGATGGAGCTGTATGGCAGCTAGTTTTTTGGGGGAAAAGATGATATTTTCAGAGGTACCATGTTTATTTAAATCCGTCTTTTTGATTGCGTTTTATTCCTCTTTTTGATGCTGCCACAAGCATGTTTCTTTGTGGGGTTGGTATTCTTGGGGTGATGAGCTGTACTGGTTTGGCGCCAAGTGTAGCGTTTACCTTAGTGGCCAAAAAGTGACATTTTAGTCTCATCTGACCACAGCACCTTCCTCCATACATTTGGGAAGTCTCCACATGTCTTTTAGCAAACTCAAAAATGAGGCATTAAATTTATGTGTGTAAGAAAAGGCTTTTTTCTGTCCACTCTTCCATAAAGGCCACCTCTATGGAGTGTTCAGCTTATAGTGGTCATATGGACAGATACTCCAGTTCTGCTTGGGAACTCTGCAGTTCCTTCAGTTTTACCTTTGGTCTCTGTGCTGCCTCTCTGATTAATGCCCTTCTTGCTCGGACTGAGAGTTTGTTTGGGCAACCCTTTCTTGGCAGGTTTGTTGTTGTACCATGTTATTTCCATTTGATGATAAAGAATTTGATTGAGATTTTTTTTTTACAACCCAAAACTGACTTGTACTTCTCAACAACTCATGGTTTTGTTTGCTTAGTGGTGCCTCTTGCTTAATCGTGTTGCAGCCTCTGTGGCTTTTCAGAAAAGGTGTGTATATACTGACAGACCATGTGACACTTGTGGACACAAGTGGACTACTTTTCACTAAGAATGTGATTTATGAAGGTAATGGGTCTCTCCAGAAATTTTTAGGGGCGTCATTGGAAAAGGGGTGAATGCATATGCACAATTTTTAGTTATTTGATCCCATAATTTAATTTATGTCTATATTTTACTCATTTCATTTCACCAACTTAGACTATTATTATGCGTCACATACAAATCAGATTACAAAAATATTTAAACACAAGTTGTAATGTAACTAAATAGGTAAAAAGCCAAGGGGTGAATATTTTTGCAAGCCACTGTATAAAAACAAGAAGGTAATGTTCTTTTGAAGAACTGTGAGGAATATAATAGGGGTGGTAGTATTAGGATGATGAACACTCACCTTCTTATTAAATTAGTTTGTTATATGTTCAGGCTGAACACTGTACATACTCTTCGGCCTGTTGTGTATACCCAGGGACGATTCTAACTTTTCTACTGCCAAAAGTGAAAATTAAAATGGCACCCCTCACTGCAGTGCAGTTTAAATTTGCATTGAACAAAAGCAATTCCATCATTGTTTTTTGGGGGAGTTTGCTTTCACAGTATTTATTCATGAAAACCCATCAGTACAGGAATACAGCACCAGAATTATCATTAGTACATTGATATAGCACCAGAAATCTTATCAGTACAAGATTTAATTGACAAAACAACCATCAGTACATGAATACATGACCAAAACAACTGTCAGTACTTAATTCCATCACCAGAACCTCTTATCAGTACATGAATAGAGAGCAAAAAACACCATAAGGACAGTAATACATCAACATAACCACCATCAGTACATGAATTTATTGCCAGAAGCACCATCAGTACATGAATAGAGTGCCAGAACCACCATAAGTATATAAATACTGCGCCAGAACCATCCTTGATACTTAAGTGCAACTCCAGAACCATATTAGGCAATAAAGTCACTTGTTTCTGTCTTTAACACGGCATCTTCTTAGTATTACTAACACATCCAGCCTAGAGGATACTATTAAAAATTTACTTTTAATTAAATCATAACTTAAAAATTCAGCAGAGCAGCAAGAGCCCAAATCCAAACCTAACACCTACTAATCAAGATAGTACAAACCACAAAAAAGCATTCCAATACTTTAGTAAGAATGCTAGCTAACGTATCTGACTAGTGATGCTAGAACTAAGTAAGTAATGTGTCACAGTGCAATAAAGTGAATGAAAAAGGAAGGAACATCGTGGATCTCACCCGATTGAAGTGCCGAGTCGACTGTTCTCCGGGTCAAGTCCAAATGGGTAGAAGCATACCTCCACTAACCCTGTCATGCCCTCTGCAGTTGCTCCTGCCCTAACAAGGGCAGTACACACGTGGAACTATTATCCAAAACAGAGGTTCGCTCCCGACGTGTTTTTTTTCTCCGTTAGAAGAAATCATCACGGGAGTGGCCTTGTTATTGGGAGGCACCAGCATGAAGATACTGAAGTTGTTGCAATGTAGAAGAATAAAGTGTCTCTGTGCTTATAAAGTGCCTTTGCCTGAAAATATCTAAGGAAACCCACAGGGGTGGATATTCCCTCAGGTTACAGAATGCTGTTACCCTGATAACAACAAGATGGAGAGATAAACCACACGCATCACCAGAACCACCATTGGTGTGAGTCGCACCATACCAAGTGGGTACCAGGGTTATGGGGTACTCGGCACCGAGCCCATGGAAGTCTATGGGGAATGTCACAAGTAGCACAGCTCGGTCCGTTGCCCTGGGCGCTCATTCAAAGGGGGATATTTACAGGGGATTATAAAGATTAGTTTCGTGACGCCACCTGTGGTTTCTGATCAGATAGACCAGCGCTGCAGTGTTAATCTTCTGAGGGGATGTTATTAGGCAGCTTGATGTTAAGTCCCCCACAGGTGGGACTGTTCCCTCAAAGTCAATAGTGTTGCAGAATAAAGGTACTGCCACACTAAACAATCCCGCTAGCGATCACGATAACGACGCATACTAATGCGATCGCTAGCGGGATTGTTTCTATATCGCTAAATGCGGCCACATTTAGCGATATAGTTAACGACGCTATCGCCGTTAGCGATCTTCTTAACGACTTAGCGGTACAAAAGTACCGCTAAATCGCTAAGAAAAGGTGCCACACAGCGATTAGATACTTACCCAGCGGGAGCGCCGACGAGAAAATAGGGTCCGGAGCGATTCCAGCGACGAGCGAGATCACAGCAGGAAGCTCGTCGCTGGAAGCTGCCGCACTGAACAACATCGCTAACAGGATCGCTAAATAGTGACGTTTTTTAGCGATCCCGTTAGCGATATTGTTTAGTGTGGCATACCCTTAAGTCAGTCACACACAATTCAGTCTCTTTCCATACCTTTACTGATGTTGTTGGCAGGTATGTCCCGGGAAGCTGGTCAGGTTGGAGAATGCACATTCAGGGGATTGCTGAGCAGGTTTAAGGCCTCCTTTCTCCTTGAAGTGTAAGTGAGTCCTAACTTGCATGAAGTCAAGTTTAACTCTTTCTATAGCAGCTACGCCCGGCTGACATTGTGATAGAGTCTTTTCTGTCTCTGATGCTCAGAGGCTGGCAAGAACGAAGTCCTCTAAGCTTGGCCTAGCTAAAAGTCCTTGTTCTCCCTGACTCCAGTTACGTATCAACGCTTAGGGCTACCTTCTGTGACTTGAAGTCCAGCAAGGATTCCGGTGTATCTTATTACTAGACGTGAAGTACTAGCAACGCTTCGGACCCCGGTGTCCGGTTAATTAAGTGAAGATGATCTGTCACCTTGGTCACTTATCCTTCTTTCTCCACTCACCTGTCGCCCTGCTCTTGCTCTTAACATAAGCACGGGTAACAGTGGGTGTAATCGTCAGTTGTTCTTCCAAGCTCACTGACCTGTTCTCAGTTGCCTCGTTGTTATAACTGCTGTAATCCCTTTCCTTCTTTCCTTCAAAGACTCTGTCCAGAGTGGCTATCAGGAGCTTCTGTCGACTGATTTCATGCACGCTCTGAGAGTTACTTTCCACGTTCTTAGGGAACACAAGCAGCTTGTTCTGAGTAACAGCTTCAAATCCAAATGTAGCTCTGACTAGGCTAGAGTGATTCCTTCCACTCGTACTAGACTCCACTTCAGTACAAAATGAACTACCTGAGCTCTGTCAGGAATCAGTCTTCTCTCCTCTCCCTCCTAGACTGAACTGCTCTGTCCTGAGACAGGAACTAAAACTAAACTGGCTACTGCTACGTCACACTAACTTAAATAGTCTAAGTTGCCCTCTGGTGGCAGCGTTGGAAGTGTGTGATGTGAATGAATATCAGGCTTCACAATTACCTTATCTGTGCACTCTCCTGGAGACATGTGTACCAAGCGCAGCTGGGCCACACAGGTGCATGAATATATATCGCCAGAAGCACCATCAGTACAAGAAGACATTGCAATAACCACCATAAGAACATGAATACTGCATCAGAACCATGACTGATACATAAATACATAACCCGAAGTGCCAACAGTACATGAATACATAACCAGCACTGCCATCAGTATATGAATACATCACCAGAAACATGATCGTTTAAGGAATGCAGCACTGCTATGGCTAAAATCCTTAGAAAAACTATCAGGAATTATCCAAAAAACAGCAACACAAAAGTTTCCTGAAGCATTGTCTGCATGAAAAATTTGTCTGGTTTGCCTGAGTTTAAAAGATGTTGCATGTACATAGCCATGTAAAGAGAAGGTATTGGGATAATTTGCAGGAAAATAGCATTTCAATACCATTTAGCCTGCATACTGGAGCAGTGGCCGCAGAGAGAAAATTACTTTTTTTTTCTTTCTGCAGCCACTTACAGAGCACAGACAGCTTGCTCTGCACACAAATAAAGCTATACCATTGGTGCAACCTATGCAATTGTCCTGAGATCCAATGCATTAGGGGACCCAGTGTTATTTTAAAAGCAGTTTATTAATACAAGATTGCGCGTAAAAGCATAATAAACTTTATACAGTAGCTTTCAATTACTGGTGGATTGTTAGAGAGAAAAAATATGGTACTTTATGATGAGCTATAGAAAAAGAGAGACCCATATACAGTTCTTGCACAGGGGCTCTTTACTGTTTATGTCCATCACTGTCTGTGCACACAAAGACCACAGAGCAGTCTCAGTGATAACAGCCTGATAACGATGACCGTATCTGCCCCTTGCACCACTCTGATGACTGAAACGAACAATTGCAATGAAAATGAAACTCTTTTTTTTCCCTGTAGCCATTGCTCCAGTAAGGAAACTAAATGGGATTTAAATGCTATTTACTTTTGTATTAGGGCTCATACCCATGTGCGAGAAATACTGATTGCACTCGGACCAATGTTATTCAATGGGTGACATCTCATCTGGATTTTTTTCCTCAGCTGAAATCGGACTGAGAAAAAAATCGCAGCAGGCTACATACTGGGGCTCATACCCATATGCGAAAAATACGGACGAGTGCAATCCAATAAAAAATCGGAATGCACTCGGACCAATGTTATTCAATGGGTGACATCTCATCTGCGATTTTTTTCTCCGCTGAAATCGGACTGAGAAAAAATCGCAGCAGGCTGTGTATACATAGGCCCTAGCCACCTGTTGTGAATGTGTTAGAAATGAATTCTGAGCAGAAGCTCCCTCTGGTGGTTACAAACAGTACTGAACCATTCAATGAAGATTGTGAAGATTGGCAATCAGGAGTTACAGACTGGTCTTATACAAGGGAGGTTCCCTCCCATCAGGGTTGCCGGTGATCAATTGTTCTTGTCTCAACTTTGGTCCTGGTTCACTTGGAAGCTTGCTGAGTCTTGCCTGCATCTTCTGCTAACAGATAAGATATTTTCTGCTTTTATTTTTGTGCTTGTTTTTGCATTTTTTCCTGCACTTCTGTGGAGGTCAGCCAGGTCCCCTCTGGGGGCTTGTGCTCCTCTCAGTTTTTCTGAGCCACTGTTATTTGTTCATTTGCCTTTTCCAGTTTTTTCAGTGGCTGCGGCTTAGTTTTGTTACACCAGAGAACTAATTTAGGTGGTAGAGGTCGTGTGATCTCAGGTGTTTTTGCAATTAGTAGAGTTGGTATTTTTTTAGGTTTTTTTTGGATTGCAGTAAGTGTCCTTCCTATCCTTTTCTTTCTAGGAAGATTGGGCCCCAACGTTTGCTCATACTATTTTCTGTCTGTGTCTGTATTTCCTCTTGTCTAACCGCCATTACATGTTTGGGGGCTTCCTATGTTCTTTGGGGATCTGCTCCGGGGCAGATAGCTTTCCTCTTTCTATCTTTAGGTGTAGTTAGCCTCTCAGGCTGTGACGAGGCGTCTAGGACCAACGTAGGTACGCTCCACGGCTGCCTTTAGTTGTGGTGGTTAGTCAGGGTACTGCAATCCAGTAGATTCCAACCTCTCTGGTGTATTGCCGTTTTTGCCTGCTCTCCTTAGCTACCAAATCATAACAGTATCACCGGCCAAACTGAAAATTATATGGTACTCACAGAAGGGAAAAATAGTGTGAAAAAAAAAAAGGTTGTCAGAGTTGTCAGAGATTTTTTTTTTTTTTCTGTTTGTTGCATTTTTTTTTCTCTCTTTTTCTCTGGGTGCTGAGGATTTTTTTTTCTCTCAATGGAGTTTGCACAGTTGTCTGGCCGTGTGGATAAGCTTGCCACTGAAGTTCGGAGTATTGCTATCTATCTTGAAGGGTTGCTGGTTGTGGAACCTAGGATCCCCATGCAGATTTGTTTTTAGGGGATCGAGCTAAATTTCTGAATTTCAAAAATAACTGTAAGTTGTTTTTTGCCTTAAAACCTAAGTCCTCAGGGAACGCAGCACAGCAGGTTCAAATTGTCATCTCTCTCCTGCGTGGCGATCCTCAGGATTGGTCTTTTTCCCTGACACTTGGGGACCCTGTTTTGAGTAATCTTGATGCATTTTTTCTGGCTCTGGGGTTATTGTACGATGAACCTAATGTCACTGATCAAGCTGAAAAAACCTTGTTGGCATTAAATCAGGGGCTTGAGGACGCTGAGTTATACTGTCAGAAATTCCGAAAGTGGGCAGTCCTGACCAAATGGAATGATGATGCTTTGGCAGCCCTTTTTCGAAAGGGTCTGTCAGAGAATGTAAAAGATGTTATGGTGGGTTTCCCTGCTCCCTCTGGTCTCAATGATTCTATGTCATTAGCGATTCAAATTGACAGACGTTTGCGTGAGCGTAGAGGTATGCGTGGAATAGTGTTGCCTTGTGAACCAGCTTCTGAACCCATGCAGTGTGATAGAGTGGCTTCTGGGGCACAGCGTCATGAGTTTCGAAAATGCAATGGGTTATGTTTCTACTGTGGTGACGCCTCTCATGCTTTTCAGTCTGCCCTAAGCAGGGAAGACGTTTTGCACGCTCAGTTGTCTTGGGTAGTGTTCAGACTAATTTTCTGTTGACTGTTACCCTGATTTGCTCCCTGTCCACATTTTCTGCTCAGGCTTTTGTTGATTCGGGAGCAGCTATTAACCTGATGGATTTTGATTTTGCTAAACGTTGTGGGTTTCCCTTGATACCCCTACGGAAGTCTATTCCCCTACTGGGGATTGATTCTACCCCTTTGGCTGAGAATAAACCCCAGTTCTCTACTCAGGTGATAATGAGGGTTGAGCCTGATCATCAGGAGAGTTGCAAATTTTTGGTGCTGTATAATCTGCATGACATTATTGTACTAGGTTTCCCTTGGTTACAGTCTCATAATCCTGTTTTGGATTGGAAATCTGTGTCTGTAACCAGTTGGGGCTGCCAATGTGTTAATGCCAACACTCCTGTTTTTTCTGCCTCTCCCCAGGCTCAGGATGTTCCTGACTTTTTGACTGATTTTCTGATGTGTTTAGCGAAAGTAAATCTGCATCCTTGCCCCCCCATAGGAGCTATGACTGCGCTATTGAATTAGTGCCTGGTAGTAAATTCCCTAAAGGTCGCCTTTTTAACTTGTCTGTACCTGAACATGATGCTATGCGGTCTTATATCAAGGAGTCATTGGAGAAGGGTCATATCAGACCATCCTCTTCACCCTTGGGTGCCGGTTTTTTCTTTGTGGCCAAAAAGGATGGTTCATTAAGGCCGTGTATTGATTATCGTCTCTTGAACAATATCACTGTGAAATATCAATATCCGTTACCCTTGATTTCTGACCTGTTTTCCAGGTGAAAAGTGCTACTTGGTTTACCAAGCTTGACCTCAGGGGGGCGTATAACCTTATTCGCATTAAGCACGGGGATGAATGGAAGACGGCATTTAATACCCCAGAGGGGCATTTTGAGTACCTAGTGATGCCCTTTGGGCACATTAATGCTCCTTCCGTCTTCCAGTCCTTCATGAATGACATTTTTAGGGATTTTGTGGATAAATTTCTGATTGTTTATTTGGATGATATCTTGATTTTTTCCAATGACTGGGACTCTCATGTGAAACATGTTCGGACTGTGTTCCAGATTTTGAGAGAGAATGCTCTGTATGTGAAGGGATCAAAGTGTCTTTTTGGCGTACAGAGAATCTAATTTCTGGGATTCATTTTGTCCCCATCTGTTATTGAAATGGACCCGGTCAAGGTTCAGGCCATCTGTGATTGGGTCCAACCTACTTCATTAAAGGCTCTTCAGAGATTCTTGGGTTTTGCCAATTTTTATCGTAAATTTATTGGTAATTTCTCGGTTATTGTTAAACCATTGACTGATTTGACCAAAAAGGGTTCTGATGTGGTGAATTGGCCTCCTGAGGCAGTCTCTGCGTTTCAGGAACTTAAGCAGTGATTCACTTCTGCTCCTGTTCTACGGCAGCCTGATGTTTCTCTGCCATTTCAGGTGGAGGTTGATGCCTCTGAAATTGGGGCAGGTGCCGTTTTGTCCCAAAGAGATCCAGAGACCTCTAAAAGTAACCCTTGTGCCTTTTTCTCTCGAAAATTTTCTCCAACTGAACTTAATTATGACGTGGGTAATCGCGAGTTATTGGCCATGAAATGGGCTTTTGAAGAGTGGAGACATTGGCTGGAGGGAGCCAAACATCAGGTGGTGGTCCTCACGGACCATAAGAATCTGGTTTATCTGGAATCAGCCAAGCGACTTAATCCTAGACAGGCCAGGTGGGCCTTGTTTTTCACACGTTTTAATTTTGTGGTTTCCTTTCTTCCTGGCACTAAGAATGTTAAGGCGGATGCCCTCTCGAGGAGTTTCCTTGCGGACTCTCCTGAGTTATCTGATCCTGCTGTTATTTTGAAAGAGGGTGTATTCTTTCCGCCATCTCGCCCAATTTGAGACTGGCTCTGGAAGGGTATCAGGAGGATAAACCCGAGCGCTACCCTATTGGGAAATTGTTTGTCCCAGACCGGTGGAAAAAGAGTGTGATGTCTGAGATTCATTGTTCCGCGTTGGCCGGTCATCCCGGAATTTTTGGTACCAGAGACTTGGTTAGTCGGTACTTTTGGTGGCCTACTTTGTCTTGTGACGTCAGGGAATTTGTGCAGTCCTGCGGGACTTGCTCTCGCTCCAAGCCTTGCTCTCGCTCTAGTGGTTTGTTGATGCCATTGCCTGTGCCCAAGAGACCATGGACCCATATCTCTATGGATTTCATTTCCGACCTCCCTGTTTCTCAGAGAATGACCGTTATCTGGGTGATTTGTGATAGGTTTTCCAAAATGATACATCTTGTGCCATTACCTAAGTTGCCTTCCTCCTCCGAATTGGTGCCTTTGTTCCTTCAGCACGTGGTTCGGTTACACGGCATTCCTGAGAACATTGTGTCTGACAGAGGAGTCCAGTTTGTTTCCAGATTTTGGAGGACTTTTTGTTCTAAACTTGGTGTTCAATTGTCTTTCTCCTCGGCTTTTCATCCTCAGACCAATGGACAAACTGAGAGAACAAACCAGACATTGGAGACTTATCTGAGATGCTTTGTGTCTGCTGATCAAGATGACGGGTCTCTTTTTTGCCTTTGGCTGAGTTTGCTCTTAATAATAGGGCTAGCTCTGCCACTTTGATGTCTCCATTTTTCTGCAATTTTGGGTTTCACCCTCGATTTTCTTCGGGACAGACGGAGGCCTCTGTCTGTCCAGGTGTTGACTCTGTTGTGAAGCGTATGCAGCAGATTTGGGACCAGGTAGTGGAGAGGTTGTCCCTCTCTCAGGAGAGGGCCCAGCAGTTTGCCAACCGGCATAGGACTGATGGTCCTCGGTTTGAAGTGGGGGACTTGGTCTGGTTGTGCTCAAGAAATATCCCTATGAGAGTTGCATCTCCTAAGTTTAAGCCTAGGTTCATTGGACCTTATAAGATCATGGAGATTCTTAATCCTGTTTCCTTTCGTTTACTTCTTCCAGGGACATTTAAGATCCACAACGTGTTCCACAAGTCCTTATTGAAGAGGTTTGTCGAGCCAGTGGTTCCTATGGCTGCGCCTCCTGACCCTGTTTTGGTTGAGGGAAATCTGGAGTATGTGGTTGAGAAAATATTGGATTCTCGTTTTTCTAGACGGAAACTCCAGTATTTGGTTAAGTGGAGAGGTTATGGTCAGGAGGACAATTCTTGGGTGTTTGCTTCGGACATCCATGCTAGGAGACTGATCCGTGCGTATCACAGAGCTCATCCTGACCGACCTGGTTGCCCAAATGAGGGTTCGGTGACCCCTCCTCAAGGGGGGGTACTGTTGTGAATGTGTTAGAAATGATTCTGAGCAGAAGCTCCCTCTGGTGGTTACAAACAGTACTGAACCATTCAATGAAGATTGTGAAGATTGGCAATCAGGAGTTACAGACTGGTCTTATATAAGGGAGGTTCCCTCCCATCAGGGTTGCCGGTGATCAATTGTTCTTGTCTCAACTTTGGTTCCTGGTTCACTTGGAAGCTTGCTGAGTCTTGCCTGCATCTTCTGCTAACAGATAAGATATTTTCTGCTTTTATTTTTGTGCTTGCTTTTTGCATTTTTTCCTGCACTTCTCTGGAGGTCAGCCAGGTCCCCTCTGGGGGCTTGTGCTCCTCTCAGTTTATCTGAGCCACTGTTATTTGTTCATTTGCCTTTTCCAGTTTTTTCAGTGGCTGCGGCTTAGTTTTGTTACACCAGAGAACTAATTTAGGTGGTAGAGGTCGTGTGATCTCAGGTGTTTTTGCAATTAGTAGAGTTGGTATTTTTTTAGGGTTTTTTTGGATTGCAGTAAGTGTCCTTCCTATCCTTTTCTTTCTAGGAAGATTGGGCCCCAACGTTTGCTCATACTATTTTCTGTCTGTGTCTGTATTTCCTCTTGTCTAACCGCGATTACATGTTTGGGGGCTTCCTATGTTCTTTGGGGATCTGCTCCGGGGCAGATAGCTTTCCTCTTTCTATCTTTAGGTGTAGTTAGCCTCTCAGGCTGTGACGAGGCGTCTAGGACCAACGTAGGTACGCTCCACGGCTGCCTTTAGTTGTGGTGGTTAGTCAGGGTACTGCAATCCAGTAGATTCCAACCTCTCTGGTTATTGCCATTTTGCCTGCTCTCCTCAGCTACCCAATCATAACAGCCACCCCTCAGGTTAGACGGGGCCACTGCGCAGCCTCAGTGACTACCGCTGACGTCACTAATGCTGCGCTGCGGCCCCGCCTATACGATTAATAATGGATAGGTGTGTTATTGACACCTCTCCATTATTAACCTGGCTTCATGTCACCTTACAATAGCAAGGTGACATTAACCCCTTATTACCCCATATATCACCGCTACAGGGCAATCAGAAGAGAAAGGCTAAGTGCCGGAAAATGACAATTTTCAAATTGATTATGTTGTGTCCTGGACCAATATAGAGACCAACGACAAGATCCAAGTTCCCAACACACAGCAAAACTATAAGATCCCGGGACATTCACATGTTCCTCCTCTAATGTGGTATATTTAATTCTATGCAATATATGTCCTGTTATGATTCGGTAGCTGAGGAGTGCAGGCAAAAAGGCAATACACCAGAGCAGTTGGAATCTATGAGATTGCAGTACCCTGACTAACCACCACAACTAGAGGCAGCCGTGGAGCGTTCCTACGTTGGTCCTAGACGCCTCGTCACAGCCTGAGAAACTAACTACACCTAAAGATAGAAATAGGAAAGCTATCTGCCCCGGAGCAGAACCCCAAAGATAATAGCAAGCCCCCAAACATGTAATGGCGGTTAGACAAGACGAAATACTGACACAGACAGAAAATAATATGAGCAAAGCTGGGGCCCAAACTAACTAAATAGAAAAGGATAGGAAGGGTACTTACTGCAATCCCAAAAAAACCCTGAAAGCACCAACTCTACTAATTTCAAAAACACCTGAGATCACACGACCTCTACCACCTAAATTAGCTCTCTGGTGTAACAAAATCAAAACAGCAGCCACCGAAAAAACTGGAAAAAGCAAAAGCACAAACATCAGTGGCCGAACCAAACTGAGAGGGCAAAAGCCCCCTGAGGGGACCCAGAAGGCCCCCACAGAAGTGCAGGGCAAAATGCAAAAATCAAGCACAGAAACAAAAAGAAGAAAATGTCTTATCTGTTAGAAGGAGATGCAGACACGACACAGCAGGCTACAAGGGAAACTGGAATCAAGGATTCAGACCAGAACAATTGATCACCGGCAACCCTGATGGGAAGGTGACTCCCTTATATAAGACCAGTCAGTAACACCTGATTCCCAGTCCTCACAATCTTCACTGAACAGACCAGTACCGCTTGTAACCACCAGAGGGAGCCTCTGTTCAGAACTCATCTCAAGCCCATTCACAACAGTACCCCCCTTGAGGAGGGGTCACCGAACCCTCATTTGAGCAACCAGGTCGGTCAGGATGAGTTCTATGATACGCACGGATGAGTCTCCTAGCATGGATGTCCGAAGCAAACACCCAAGAATTGTCTTCCTGACCATAACCTCTCCACTTAACCAAATACTGGAGTTTCCGTCTAGAAAAACGAGAATCTAATATTTTCTCAACCACATACTCCAGATTGCCCTCAACCAAAACAGGGTCAGGAGGCACAGCAGCAGGAACCACTGGCTCAACAAAACTCTTCAACAAGGACTTGTGGAACACGTTATGGATCTTAAATGTCCCTGGAAGAAGCAAACGAAAAGAAACAGGATTAAGAATCTCCATGATCTTATAAGGTCCAATGAACCTAGGCTTAAATTTAGGAGATGCTACTCTCATAGGAATATTTTTTGAGGACAACCAGACCAAGTCCCCTACTTTAAACGAGGACCATCAGTCCTATGCCGGTTAGCAAACCGCTGGGCCCTCTCTTGAGAGAGGGACAACCTCTCCACTACCTGGTCCCAAATCTGTTGCATACGCTCCACAACAGAGTCAACACCGGACAGACAGAAGCCTCCGTCTGTCCCGAAGAAAATCGAGGGTGAAACCCAGAATTACAGAAAAATGGAGACATCAAAGTGGCAGAGCTAGCCCTATTATTAAGAGCAAACTCAGCCAAAGGCAAAAAAGAAACTCAGTCATCCTGATCAGCAGACACAAAGCATCTTAGATAAGTCTCCAATGTCTGGTTTGCTCTCTCAGTTTGACCATTTGTCTGAGGATGAAACGCCGAGGAGAAAGACAATTGAACACCAAGTTTAGAAAACAAAAGGTCCTCCAAAATTTGGAAACAAACTGGACTCCTCTGTCAGACACAATGTTCTCAGGAATGCCGTGTAAACGAACCACGTGCTGAAGGAACAAAGGCACCAATTCAGAGGAGGAAGGCAACTTAGGCAATGGCACAAGATGTATCATCTTGGAAAACCTATCACAAATCACCCAGATGGCGGTCATTCTCTGAGAAACAGGAAGGTCGGAAATGAAATCCATAGAGATATGGGTCCATGGTCTCTTGGGCACAGGCAATGGCATCAACAAACCACCAGAGCGAGAGCAAGTCCCGCAGGACTGCACAAATTCCCTGACATCACGAGACAAGGTAGGCCACCAAAAGGACCGACTAACCAAGTCTCTGGTACCAAAAATTCCGGGATGCCCAGCCAACGCGGAACAATGAATCTCAAACATCACACTCTTTTTCCACTGGTCCGAGACAAACAATTTTCCAACAGGGCAGCACTCGGGCCTATCCTCCTGACACCCCTCCAGAGCAAGTCTCAAATTGGGTGAGATGACGGAAAGAACTACACCCTCTTTCAAAATAACAGAAGGATCAGATAACTCAGGAGAGTCCGCAAGGAAACTCCTCAAGAGAGCATCCGCCTTAACATTCTTAGTGCCAGGAAAAAAGGAAACCACAAAATTAAAACGTGTGAAAAACAAGGCCCACCTGGCCTGTCTAGGATTGAGTCGCTTGGCAGATTCCAGATAAACCAGATTCTTATGGTCCGTAAGGACCACCACCCGATGTTTGGCTCCCTCCAGCCAATGTCTCCACTCTTCAAAAGCCCACTTCATGGCCAATAACTCCCGATTACCCACGTCATAATTACGTTCAGTAGGAGAAAATTTTCGAGAGAAAAAGGCACAAGGGTTACTTTTAGAGGTCTCTGGATCTTTTTGGGACAAAACGGCACCTGCCCCAATTTCAGAGGCATCAACCTCCACCTGAAATGGCAGAGAAACATCAGGCTGCCGTAGAACAGGAGCAGAAGTGAATCTCTGCTTAAGTTCCTGAAATGCAGAGACTGCCTCAGGAGGCCAATTCACCACATCAGAACCCTTTTTGGTCAAATCAGTTAATGGTTTAACAATAACCGAGAAATTACCAATAAATTTACGATAAAAATTGGCAAAACCCAAAAATCTTTGAAGAGCCTTTAATGAAGTAGGTTGGACCCAATCACAGATGGCCTGAACCTTGACCGGGTCCATTTCAATAACAGATGGGGACAAAATGAATCCCAGAAATGAGATCCTCTGTACGCCAAAAAGACACTTTGATCCCTTCACATACAGAGCATTCTCTCTCAAAATCTGGAATACAGTTCGAACATGTTTCACATGAGAGTCCCAGTCATTGGAAAAAATCAAGATATCATCCAAATAAACAATCAGAAATTTATCCACAAAATCCCTGAAAATGTCATTCATGAAGGACTGGAAGACAGAAGGAGCATTAGTGAGCCCAAAGGGCATCACAAGGTACTCAAAATGCCCCTCCGGGGTATTGAATGCCGTCTTCCATTCATCCCCGTGCTTAATGCGAATAAGGTTATATGCCCCCCTGAGGTCAAGCTTGGTAAACCAAGTAGCGTTTTTCACCCTGGAAAACAGGTCAGAAATCAAGGGTAACGGGTATTGATATTTCACAGTAATATTGTTCAAAAGACGATAATCAATACACGGCCTTAATGAACCATCCTTTTTGGCCACAAAGAAAAAACCGGCACCTAAGGGTGAAGAGGATGGTCTGATATGACCTTTCTCTAATGACTCCTTGATATAAGACCGCATAGCGTCATGTTCAGGTACAGACAAGTTAAAAAGGCGACCTTTAGGGAATTTACTACCAGCACTAATTCAATAGCGCAGTCATAGCTCCTATGGGGAGGCAAGGATGCAGATTTACTTTCGCTAAACACATCAGAAAAATCAATCAAAAAGTCAGGAACATCCTGAGCCTGGGGGGAGGCAGAAAAAACAGGAGTGTTGGTATTAACACATTGGCAGCCCCAACTGGTTACAGACACAGATTTCCAATCCAAAACAGAATTATGAGACTGTAACCAAGGGAAACCCAGTACGATAATATCATGCAGATTATACAGAACCAAAAATTTGCAGCACTCTTGATGATCAGGTTCAACCCTCATTATAACCTGAGTAGAGAACTGAGGTTTATTCTCAGCCAAAGGGGTAGAATCGATCCCAGAAGGGGAATAGACTTCTGTAGGGGTATCAAGGGAAACCCACAACGTTTAGCAAAATCATAATCCATCAGGTTAATAGCTGCTCCAGAATCAACGAAAGCCTGAGCAGAAAATGAGGACAGAGAGCATATCAGAGTGACAGTTAGTAAAAACTTAGTCTGAACACTACCCAAGACAACTGAGCGTGCAAAACGTACTCCCCGCTTGGGGCAGACTGAAATAGCATGAGAGGCATCACCACAGTAGAAACATAACCCATTGCGCTTTCGAAACTCATGATGCTGTGCCCCAGACACCACTCTATCACACTGCATGGATTCAGAAGCAGGTTCACAAGGCAACACTATTCCACGCATACTTCTCCGCTCACGCAAACGTCTGTCAATTTGAATCGCTAATGACATAGAATCATTGAGACCAGAGGGGACAGGGAATCCCACCATAACATCCTTTACATTATCTGACAGCCCCTTCCAAAAAAGGGCCGCCAAAGCGTCGTCATTCCACTTGGTCAGGACTGCCCACCTACGGAATCTCTGACAGTACAACTCAGCGTCATCAAGCCCTGATTCAATGCCAACAAGGCCCTTTCAGCTTGATCAGTGACATTAGGCTCATCGTACAATAACCCCAAAGCCTGAAAAAATGCATCAACATCACTCAAAACAGGATCCCCAGGTGTCAGGGAAAAAGCCCAATCCTGAGGATCGCCGCGCAGGAGAGAGATGACAATTTGAACCTGCTGCGCTGCGTTTCCTGAGGACTTAGATTTTAAGGCAAAAAACAATTTACAATTATTTTTGAAATTTGAATAGGTGTTGAGCGATACTTTCCGATATCCAAAAGTATCGGAATCGGAATGGTATCGCCGATACCATTAAAATATCGGCGATACCCGATACCGATACCGGAAGTCCCATGTAAGTCTATGGGAACAAAAATGGGAAATTAAAAAAAAACCCCATTCTTGCCTTGTTGGTTAAAGTACATGAAGGAAACAACAAAGAGTAATTTTAAATGTATTTGGGGGAAAGGTGGAGCTTTAAAAGGCATAGATGTTTAACCCAATAAATGGAATAATTATAATATTTTTTTTTTAAAGTGTTGGATTGACGAATAATTGAAATGTTTTTAAACTTTTTTCTTTTTGGCAAATAGTATATTTCACAATTCCATGCTTTCACCTTTTTAATTTTTCACACTTTCTCCTTCAAATCTTCAGCGCATCATTTTTCATAAATTATTCTTCATTTACCTTCTTTACTTCTTCTTAACTTCTTGCTATTCATCTTTTTGTTAAATTACTAAAATTCTTTCTTATTAAAAAATTCTTATTCTATTGTACTTATTTTTCATAATTCTTATTTGTGACAGAGAATCCGTACTTTTAATCTGTCAAAGTATGAATTTTTTTCATCTTTCCGTTTTGCTGTCACAAAGATTTAAATTAAAACAGTATTTGTCCGTGTTCATTTTTACCTGCAGCAGCAGGCATTTTCCAGGGGACCAGAGGAGGAAACGGGACTCCCCCCCAAACAACTGCTTAGTCTTCTTCTGCTTAGAATTTAGAGCATATTTTTTTGCTCTTTTTTGTTTATACTTCTGTTCTTCTGCTTTTTGATTTTGTTATTGTTCTTAAGTCTCTTTTTTCTGTATCTTGCAGTTTTCTTAACCTTCTTTAGTCCTGTTTGGTAACCTTTTATTTCTTCTTTTGATGGTTTTAGGGGTTGGCTTGATGCTCTGTCCTTGTGGTCCATCTTCTTCGGGGGGTCATCAGGGTCGTCGTCTTCATTGTTGGAGATCCAGAGTGATTACCCAAAAAAGCATTGAAAAATCTTAAATTTGTAAATTAGCAGAAGGTCAAGAGCAATGAAAAAGTAACGGGGACAGTGACTTGGCTGAAACCGGAGGGGCAGCAGAAGGAAAAGAGCCTGGCCCAACCGGGACCAGCGACGTTATGGGACCGGTTATAAGCAGGAGGTACCTGTCTCAAAGCACACCAAGGACCCCAAAACGTTGCTGGAATCGGATTCCCGAGATGGGGGGCCACCGGGCCAAAGGCACGGGCGGAGAACCAGTGACGGTACTGAACCGGACGGGTAGCAGAAGTACAAGAACAATGCAAGTAACGAGGACCACGACTGTGTGGAACCCGGAGGGCAGCAGAAGGAAAAGAGCCAAAGGCAAACCGAGGACAGTGACGTTTTTGGGACACGGTTACTAAGCAGGAGGTACCTGTGCTAAAGCACTACCAAGGACCAGCAGACGTTGCTGGAACTCGGATACCGAGATGGAGGCACCCAGGCCAAAGGCCTGCGGAGAACCAGCTGAGGTACTGGAACCCGGACGGGTGCAGAAGGTACCCAGGAAATTTAAGATGACAGGCCGCGAGCCGGCCGCCCGTTCCGAACCCACAGTACTTACAGTGGGGGGATTGTCCTATTGCACAACGGAAACAGCCTTTATTTGCATATCCCGCAGCAACCCTAGGAAGCACCTAATCCAAGCACCATAGGTCGGCTAACCCGACCGAACACACAGGACAACTTATTGGGGCTAAGTGAGTTTACATGAGAGGAAACAGTGGTGCTGTAACCATTGGCAGGAGGTGAGTACCCGTGCCAATACACTTCCGAGCAAAACTGGCGGTGTTGTAGCCAGGATGAAAGAGAAAATGGTGGAGGCACAGGACTTTTTGCCGTTTACAAAAGAGGGGAACAGCGAATTACTGAACCCCAGTAAAAAAGGACAAGGTTCACTGTGCTAACAGCACTTTCCGAGGGAACAACTGGCGGTTTATTTAGCCCCGGGGTGAGAAGAGAACATGGTGGAGGCAGCAGGACTTTTTGCCGTACAAACAGCGGGGAACAGCTGACATTACTGAACCCAGTCACAGGAGCAAGTGTTCACCCGTGCTAACGCACTTCCCCAGCAACAACTGGCGGTTTGTAGCCCCGGATGAGAAAGAAACGGGTGGAGGCAGCGGACTTTTTGCCGTTCAACAGCAGGGGAACAGCTGACATTATGAACCCCAGTAACACGGAGCAAGTGTTCACTGTGCAACAGCACTTCCGGGAACAATGGGGGGTTGTAGCCCAGGGGAGAAGAGAACAGGGGGAGGCAGATTTTTCCGTCCCAAGCGGGGAACACTCATTATGAACCCCATACCAAAAAAGGGTTTCACTGTGCAAACAGCATCAAAACCTGGCGGGTTGTAGCCCAGGGTGGAAGAAAAGGGGGGGGCAGCAGATTTTTCCCCTTCAAAAGCGGGGAACAGTACATTATAAACCCCCCTAACACAGGGAAGGTAATGTGTAAAGACTTCAGACAACTGGCGGGTTTTACCCCGGGATAAAAGGGGAACGGTGGGGGGCAGCGGTTTTTTTTCCGTTCACAAAGAGGGGAAAAGTGACTTCGAACCCCGTAAAAAGGAAAGTGAAAATGTCAAACCTCCAGTACAACTGGCGGTTTGTACCCCCGGGAGGAAAAACCCCGGGTGGAGGCGCGGATTTTTTTCCTCCCCAAAGCGGGGGGGCAGCTGACATTAGACCCCGTAACCGGCAATTAACGTGTAACACATTTCCCGAGCACAATGGCGGTGTTTAGCCGGATGAGAAGAGAAAGGGGAGGCAGCGGGGGCCTTTTTGCCTTCCCAGCAGGGAAAAGTGACATTTGACCCCATAACACGGGAGCAAGGTGTTGAAAACCCCTTCCAGTACAACGGCGGGTTTTTCCCCAGGGGGTGAAGAGGGGGGGGGCAGCAGGCTTTTTGGTTCCAAGCAGGGGAACAGCTAAATTTAGAACCCCAGTAAAAACGGGAAGTGAGCGTGCTAACACATTCCCGATAAAGGCGGTGTTGTCCCCCGGGATGGAAGGAAAAAAGGGTGGAGGCAGCAGGACTTTTTGCCCCCCCACGGGGGAAAAAATGCTTAGAACCCCATAACAAGGAAAAGTGTAACTGTCTAACACATTTCCCCAGAAACTGCGGTTTTTTTCCCCCGGGATGGAAAGAACAGGGGGGGGAGCAGGTTTTTTTTCCGTTACCAGAGGGAAAAGTTTGACTTACTGAACCCCAGTAAACAGGGCAATGTAGATGGGCAAAAACCCTTCCCGAGTACAATGGCGGTTTTTGTAGCCCGGGAGAGAAGAAAACAGGGGGGAGGCAGCGGATTTTTTGGGTTCACAAGCGGGGAAGTGAATTATGAACCCAGTAACAGGGCAAGTGTAAACTGTGCTAACCCTTCCGAGAAAAACTGGCGGTTTTACCCCGGGTGAAAACCCCCGGGGAGGCAGCAGGATTTTTTTTCCCCTCCCCCAAGCGGGGAAAGTGACATTTTGAAACCCCAGTAACAAGGGGCAAGGAAAAACTGGCTAACAGACCCGGCTAAATGGGTTTTTTCCCCGGATAGAAAAACGGGGGGAGGAAGGGCTTTTTCCCTTTCCCACAAAGCGGGAACACGAATTACTAAACCCCCATAACCCAGGAGCAATTTTACTGGCTAACACCTTTCCCCCAGCAAAAACGGGGTGTTTAGCCCGGGTTAGAAGAAAACAGGGGGGGA
>JARQOD010000001.1:309542498-309611965 GCA_033576555.1 Oophaga sylvatica
CTATTTATGGGTCTAGGTTGCAATTAAAATCAAATCAAAATAGATGTAGAATTTCTGGATTACTTTTATACCATGAATGGTTTCCTCGTCTTGTATAATGGGCATTTTGCATAAGTCATATGATATCACACAAGGATTAGTATACTACAGGGACTGAAGAAAAACAGTGATGCTCAAATCTCTGAGTAATTGCCATGACTGAAATAAATGAACATACCACACCCTGTTGGACAGCTTTGTGGCATGAGTATTCCACAAAAACCTTGACTGTAGACCAATTAAAGCTGCATGGCTTTAGGTAAAAATATCGATAAAGGCAGAAATAATAATCCTTTTAACCCATATAGCAAAAGGTATATTCATTACTAATTGCCTTGTGATTTGTACGACCAGCCACTCTATTCCCTAAGCAGCACTAGCTGCTAATGAGGCTGTAGGTCACACAGCAATCCATATGGGGAGCACTTAGAATAGACCACGTCATGCACATGCAAACATATTGTTGTGTGTATAATAAAGCCATGTATTAAGAATTCAGCTGTGCACTCAATTCATTCACAAGATTATAGGAAAAAGGATTCCTAACAACAGGCATATACTGTACAACAAAATGTATCCACACAAAAATGTCAAAAAGGAAGTAAGTATTGACTATAAAGAATAGAAAAAAAACTCACGATTTTGTGTGCATTATCTTCTGCAATTTAGAGAGGTATAGTTTATTTCTACTCAGAATTGATATTGTACATGCCTCCAAAGTCCTTGTGTGATCTGATATTGAGTGGTACTGGTCTATCATATTATTCATGAGATTGTCATTTCATACTATGTCTGTTTTTACTTGTTTTTAAGCTCCCATTTTAACTATTTTTTTTTATAAATGTTTGCTTTACTTTATATTTATGAAATATCTCCTTTTTTGTGTGCATACAAGTTGTATATGCCTCTTGCTAGGTAAATGTTTTCCACTTCATATCCATCCGTCTATATATTATGCTATTGGCTGAAACATTTCAGTCCCTATTAATATAGGACATACATAGGCAAGACATTCAGTTCATATTAATTTGGGGATGTATTTGAACATAGGAACCTACTACGTGCTTCCTACATACAATTCTCTGGGATCCTAGACTTGTTACATTTTTCTATAAATTGGTGGATAATATTCAGTAACTTCCTGCATCAAGACTAGTTACTAGTGACATACCATTCCAGCATTTATAACTAAAATCTGTCATGAAGACGTATTCTTTGGCATTGACTGTATCTGTGAATGTAAGAAAATGTTACGTTTTTGCAGCATGTTTCAATGCTTGCCATATTACAGTGGTAAGGAGTCTGTGTGCTGCCATATGGAGTCTACAGATGTGGTTTTGCCTTATGCATTAGCCTGACTGAATCCCACCTCTAAATCCCACACCCTACCTGCTCCCCTACTACAGATAAATATACAGAGGAGGCCATGTATGCACCTGACTATCTCCAAGAAAATCAGTGTTGGGCATCAGAAACACGTGTGGCCATCTCTCCATCCTTATTAAGCTGGAAAGGATCAAAAAGAAAACAACCATGAGGCACCCAAGTTGGGTGAGGTCCAAATACAGGTAGAAAGGTTGCCACTTTTACGAAGGGAAGGATACATATGATGACAGCTACAATGCTGGTGGCAAGTAAAGCAGAAGAGATGAAGGGCTGTATGTAGACAAAGGTGCACCTTCCATGCAAATACAAATTTGCAAATTGACTGCAGGGCCCTTGCTTGCCTTTGCTACCCATAACTAGTAGAGAACCAATTTACTCCTTTATATGTGACCAGCAGCTACTTCGACTTCTTTATGCTTTTTTTTTTTACTGTTATGATAAAGATCTATATGTTGGATTCTGATTCTATAATTCCAATGATATTGTCAACTCCATACAACTAAGTCTAATTGGAAAATATGAAAAGTAGTAGTCACAAGACTATATACAGTACAGACCAAAAGTTTGGACACACCTTTTCATTCAACGATTTTTCTGTATTTTCATGACTATGAAAATTGTAGAATCACACTGAAGGCATCAAAACTATGAATTAACACATGTGGAATTATACATTACACTTTACAAAAAAGTGTGAAACAACTGAAAATATGTCTTATATTCTAGGTTCTTCAAAGTAGCCACCTTTTGCTTTGATTACTGCTTTGCACGTAGAAAAGGTGAACGGATGGACTCTACATGCCTGGTTCCCACCGTGAAGCATGGAGGAGGTGGTGTGATGGTGTGGGGGTGCTTTGCTGGTGACACTGTTGGGGTTTTATTCAAAATTGAAGGCATACTGAGCCAGCATGGCTACTACAGCAACGTGCAGCAGCATGCTATTTCATCCGGTTTGCATTTAGTTGGACCATCATTTATTTTTCAACAGGACAATGACCCCAAACACACCTCCAGGCTGTGTAAGGGCTATTTGACCAAGAAGGAGAGTGATGGAGTGCTACGCCAGATGACCTGGCCTCCACAGTGGCCAGACCTGAACTCAATCGAGATGGTTTGGGGTGAGCTGGACCGCTCACCGCTTCAATTTTGAATAAATCCCCAAAAGTGTCACCAGCAAAGCACCCTCACACCATCAAACCACCTCCTCCATACTTCACGGTGGGAACTAGGCATGTAGAGTCCATACGTTCACCTTTTCTGCGTGCAAAGCAGTAATCAAAGCAAAAGGTGGCTACTTTGATGAACCTAGAATATAAGACATATTTTCAGTTGTTTTACACTTTTTTGTAAAGTGTAATGTATAATTCCACATATGTTAATTCATAGTTTTGATGCCTTCAGTGTGATTCTACAATTTTCAGTCATGAAAATATAGAAAAATCTTTGAATGAGAAGGTGTGTCCAAACTTTTGGTCTGTACTGTATAAAAAAAACTGCAGTGACATAATATAGAATATGTTTGAAAAAATATAGGGCTATGTTTGAGGAAAGGGGAAAAAATTGAACTGGCATCATTGGTGACTTTTTGTAGAAGTTATAGGAAAGATGTATATCTTAGTACCGTGTTAGCCAGTAGAAAAATATTTAGAATTGAGAGTCCTCAGTGGTTGATACCTTTTAATGGCAGAGTCTGCTTCACGTCACTTGTCTCATCTATTGCATTGTTTCTGTGCTGTGTTGTGTATAAATATGTGATTCTTCAGATGTTATATTAGTCTTTGCCTGACGAAGAGACCTGAGTAGTCTCGAAAGCTTGCAATTTCTTACCATCTTTTCAGTTAGCCAATAAAAGGTATCAACCACTGATGACTCTCAATTCTAAATATTTTTGTAGAAGTTAGTCATTTTTACAATACATATTTAAGGCACATCATTGTAAATCCAACTCATCTCATTCCACCATTATGAAGATCTAAGATGTCATTGGACATTAATTTTGCCCACTATAGACTTGCCCTTGGTGGAGTCTAACTTGATGAATAGACATTAAAAGGAACCTGTCAGCAGATTCACACTGGTCTCACTTGCAGGATGAATGAAATAGTGACTGGTACCATTGCTACAAAGTTCATAGTTTAATCCGAAAAGCATGGTTGGTGGGCTCAATAAACAATGTCAGCTGGGTGGCTCTCTTATTTTCTTCCTGCTTTATTAAAATATTTCTACCTATTTGTTTATATGGAAAAACTTGCCAATGAAGCCAAGCCGGGCAGGGAGAGTTCAGAGGAGCATGTCATTATGTCAAACACGCAACTGGTAGAGCCATGACTGTCACTATCAGAGTTAAGTGGACATGATCATCATGACAGATGACTACATAGACAAAGCTTACCTTGTATCTTTTTTAATACGAGCCTTTTCAAATGAAAACTCTGGTGCGTTACTTTGGTCATAAGTTCTTGTGGAGGGTTCAGCAGAGACTCCTTCTTTGGCACCTTTTCGTTTGCTATTATTGAAAAACCCTGATAGTGTCTTAAATGGTGATGTCTGTAGAACTCTTGAAGGCGATATATGGCGCTTTGTAGTTGGTGAAGCGGTCAACATTTTAATAGCCGGTGTTACGGAGTTGCCAAAATGAGAGCTGATCACGTCCTGCAGTTTGTTTAGTTGGACACACTTGCTTTGAAGCTCCTCTGTGATTTCTGCAATGACTTGAGTCTGTTTGGTAAACTTTTCCTGCAATTCCTGAACCATGTGCTCTTTCTTTATCAGCTCCTCATCTTTCATTTTTAATTGTCTTTCCAGTTCCCATACTTTTCCTTTTGAAGGATCGACATTACAGAGTTTGCTGCAGGAGCTAACAGAAAGGTTCACCAGTTGTCCATCTGGCTGCCCCGGTGGCTTGGATTTCATGGAGCCATTTCCCATTTCCCTTGATACCCTAAACAAAGACCACAAAATGTATTAATCAGGTTTCTCAAGCCAGTGGTATGACAGCAAACTGTGCTTTAAGCATTTTTCTTCCAGTTAAAATTAAGGCATATTGATTTTCTCCTATTTCCTAGTTAAGAGGTAAACATGATACTTGAACATAGTCATTTTCTAATTGCTTATAATGTATTACTTTTACTTAGATTTAATTTTCTTCAGTAACCTTTTTAATGTACTTGTTAGCAATAATCACACAAATAAAACTTCACATTAAAATGAGCACAAATTATTTATTTATTGTATTTTTTATTATTTATTACAACTATTCTTATTACTAAGTTAAAACCACCGGAGTCTGATGGGATTGGGCATGGGAGTGCTGGTCACAGAAAAAAATGACGAGCACATCCTCCCAAAAAATTATCACCAATTCAAATTGTTTCTTCCACATCAAGGGAAGGTATACTGACAACATTCAAGTATTTTGGCAATACAAAACAACTCTCCAAATGTCTGATTCTGGTCTTTAAAAGTACAATTATAAAGAATACTAGGAGTTGGTTTAGCTGCTATCACTCCTAAATTGTTAGTTTTTTTAATGGAGTATGATTTTACACTTTAGTGTGTTTTTAGTTCTTTTTAACGGGTTAAAGTTATTGGCAACTGTTGCTTAGCCAAACTAAAAAAAGTGATTGTGTGGGTTTTCCTCCAGACACTCCGTTATTGAGAATTAAGATTGAGAGCACCATTAGAAACACTAAGGTATGACATTATATGTAAAATAGAAGAAGTAGCCAGCACACCAAAGTAGTCCGTAACTTTCCGGAGCTCGGTCGACGCCACTGCTCGGGCGAACAGATAAGTATATGTAAATGTAAATCTAGTCTCCAGCAGTACAATAGATCATGATTTGGTCATTATACCTTAAGGTACTGCCACCTACTCGATCCCGCTAGCGATCTCGTTAGCGTTGCATACTAATGAGATCGCTAGCGGGTTGTTTCTATATTGCTAAATGCTGCCGCATTAGCGATATAGTTAACGACGCTATCGCCGTTAGCGATCTTCTTAACGACTTTAGCGGTACAAAAGTACCGCTAAATCGCTAAGAAAAGGTGCCACACAGCGATTAGATACTTACCCAGCGGAGCGCCAGCGATGAAATAGGGTCCGGAGCGATTCCAGCGACGAGCGAGATCACAGCAGGAAGCTCGTCGCTGGAAGCTGCCGCACTGAACAATATCGCTAACGGGATCGTAAATAGTGACGTTTTTTAGCGATCCGTTAGCGATATTGTTTAGTGTGGCATACCCTTTAGTCTCTAGTTTTAGCCAACTGATTGTCAGTTATGGACCATTTGCAATTCACTAAAACTAACATTTGAAGTTTAAGTTAATTCTAAATATTCTTTCAACAGCCCAATCAAAGATGCATTTTGCCAACAACATATCCGAAATATTCAGAACTTATTTTACAGCTGCTGAAAGATTTGACTTCTATAATGGGAAATGTTTTGGCTGTTAATGATTTGTGGCTTTTGTGTGATGACGGCACTTCTATTTCATTGTAATAAATGATCCTCTTTCTTCCCTCCACGGTCTCGTTTTGGGTCATAATGCTTTAATGTATGAGTATGTAACACACCTGGTGAGAGATTAGAGCAGGAATATAATCAATCTTTGTCCACCCGGCTTAGCTCATACATGCTTCTAAAGTTGGGAAAATATTCCACTTGTGTATATCTTCCATGGACTTTCTTCTTCATGCAATTTGAAGTCATCATCTTATTCACAATGATTTTCACAAAATAACGGATTAACTATTTCATATGTATTTTTTCCACAGTAATTAATCAGTGTATAACCAATTTTAAAGCAATTTTTCTATCCCTTTATGGGAATAATCACAAAAGTCAGGTTATTCTTAAGAGATTGCTAAGACAGGTATATTTTCTTTCTTATTATCCTCATGATCATCTTTCTGGTAACCTGTCTGATCCACAAGTAGTGTTATGTCATTCCATCATGACTGATCTGGGCACAAAATGCAAACAAATTTTTCAAAACAACATTTTTTGTCCTCTTTTGTTCATATTTTCGGTAAGTCTCAGCTTCTTCTCCATTTTAGTTAAATTGATTTTTTAAGAAGCAGCAGCAAAGGTGAATTTCATTTTTTAGGGGCTTCATTTAGGGGGAATTTCTGGGGAGAAAGGACTGGGCCCCTGCCAAATTCAGGCAAAAAGTAAAAAAGGTTATAAAGAAAAGTTTGCAATCACTTTATGTATCTGCAAAATGATTCTCCTGTATTCCCCAGTCGAGTCTTCATGATTGTGATTTGCATTCTTGCAGTCACGTGCCAACTAGATTCTCTTCTGCTAGAATTTTGAGAGAAGAATATGGCATACTTTCAGTCAAGTGATCTCCCCCTTGCTTGGGAAATATAGGAGTATTCTGACAGTGTGCTTATTGCACAGTCTAACGATTCAGTATTCTGCAGCCTCATAGAGTGACTGCAACCCAGAAAACCCCTTTAATGTGTATTTTAGACACTTTTTGTGCTGCAGTCAATAAGTGGGTGTAAAGAGGTGTGGCTTGAAAGGCAGAGGGTGTAGCTTAAGTGTGACAAATATGCACTAAATTTATGATCCAGCATGAGCCACTGCAATAAACTTGCCACATATTCATTCTGAACAGTTAAGGTTAACATGTTGTAGTATTAGACAATAAAAGTAAATCTTCCCCAATGTCCTCATACACTGACGGCACTCTAATTTACTAAAAATGGTGTCACAGACCGCTCCCTGCACTTTAAGCCCCGAAATACTGCGATCTAACAAGATCGCATCATTCCGGGAGCCGACAGAGGGCAGACAGCCCCTCTGCCTTTGAATCGGAGACCCCGGCGTGATGCGGGGTCCCGATCATTGCCAAGGCGAGCTGGATGTCGTCATGATGACGTCCGGCTCACTAGAGTTAGTAAACTTGCTGATCATGTGCAGTGCATGATCAGCAAGTCCTCCATGTCAGGTGCAGTGCTTACAGCTTATATGGCATGCAGATGCTTCTTCATCTGCATGCCATAGAAGCGATCAGCCTGCAAAAAATGATTGTCCCATAATGAGACTAAGTTAAAAGTTAGGAAAAAGTAAAAAAATTTTTTTAAATAACTGTAAAAATATATAAAAAAAAAAAATAATAATAAAAAAATCAATATATATTATATCACTAAATAAATATTTGAATGAAAAAAAAATATAAGCAATAAAACTACATGTATTTGGTATCGCCGCGTCCACAGCGACCCGACCTATAAAACTGTCCCGCTAGTTAACCCCTTTAGTGAACAATACAAAAAAACAAGGAAAAAAGTGGAATAACACGCGATCAAAAAGACGGATATAAATAAACATGGTACCGCTGAAAACGTCATCTTGTCCCGCAAAAAAAGAGTCGCCACACAGCTCCATCAGCGGAAAAATAAAAAAGTTCTAGCTCTCAGAATAAAGTGATGCAAAAACAATTGTTTTTTCTATAAAATAGTTTTTATTATATAAAAGCGCCAAAACATAAAAAAAATATAAATGAGGTATCGCTGTCATCGTACCGACCCGAAGAATAAAACTGCCTTATCAATTTTACCACACACAGAATGGTATAACCACACACAGAATGGTATAACCCCCCAAAAAGAAATTCATAAATTGCAGGTTTTTGCTCATTCTGTCTCCCAAAAATTGGAATAGAAAGCGATCAAAAAATATCATGTGCCCACAAATGGTGCCAATAAAAACGTCAAATCTATCCACAAAAAGCAAGACCTCACATTACTCTGTGGGCCAAAATATGGAAAAATTTTAGCTCTAAACATGTGGTGATGCAAAAACTATTTTTTGCAACAAAAAGCATCTTTTACCGTGTGACAGCTGCCAAACATAAAGACATTAGATTTTAACCTGGACGGGGCCAAGATGTGACCGTCCACACTGAGAACCACTGGTGAATGAGCTGCTCGAAACACAGTGTCAGTCACCGGGGGTGACGTCATAGAGGTTACCTCCGGCCACTGGGCTACATTCCTAGCCGGGCTGAGCTACGGAGAGATCCGGTGAGATCCCCAGTGAGATAGTGGGGATCTTCCTGAAGTCATCGCAGTTACATCTGGTCACTGGGCTCGGTTAACAGCCGGGCTGAGCTGAGGTGAGATCCGGGGTGACTTATAAAATTCACATACCAGAAAACAGTAGATTAATTCCAAAAAGAGGACACTTGTTGGGCATTGCCACTGTTAAGGCACATCTAGATAAGTTCCTTGGGGGTCTAGTTTCCAAAATGGGGTTACTTGTGAAGGGTTTCTACTGTTTAGGTACAACAGGGGCTCTTCAAATGCGACATGATGCCCGCAGACCATTCCATCAAAGTCTGCATTCCAAAACATCACTACTTCCCTTCTGAGCCCCGACGTGTGCCCAAAAAGTAGTTTTCTCCCACATATGGGGTACCTGCGTACTCAGGACAAAAAAAACAACTTTTGGGATCCAATTTCTCCTGTTACCCTTAGGAAATTAAAAAATTGGGGGCCAAAAAATCATTTTTGGGAAAAGAAATGTTTTTTTTTCACATCTGGGCATTATAATTTTAGTGAAACACTTAGGGGTTCAAAGTTCTCACCACACATCTAAATAAGTTCCTTAGGGGGCCTAGTTTCCAAAATGTGGTCACTTGTGGGGGGTTCCCACTGTTTAGACACATCAGGCATTCTGCAAATGAAACATGACGCCCGCAGACCATTCCATCAAAGTCTGCATTCCAAAACATCACTATTTCCCTTCTGAGCCCAGACGTGTGCCCAAACAGTAGTTTTCTCCCACATATGGGGTACCAGAGTACTCAGGATAAATTGGACAACAACTTTTGGGGTCCAATTTCTCCTGTTACCCTTGGGAAAATAAAAAATTGGGGGCTAAAAAATCATGTTTCTGGAAAAAATATGATTTTTTTATTTTCATGCCCGGGCGTTATAAACTTTAATGAAACACCTGGGGGTTCAAAGTTCTCACCACACATCTAGATAAGTTCCTTGGGGGTTTATTTTCCAAAAAGGGGTCACTTGTGGGGGGTTTCCACTGTTTAGGCTCATCAGGGGCTCTCTAAACGCGACATGGCGTCTAATCTCAATTCCAACCAATTTTGCATTGAAAAAGTCAAACGTCGCTCCTTCCCTTCCAGGCTCTGCCATGCTCCCAAACAGTGGTTTACCCCCACATATGGGGTATGAGCGTACTCAGGACAAATTGCACAATAACTTTTGGGGTCCAATTTCTCCTGTTACCCTTGGAAAAATAAAAAAATTGGGGGTGAAATGATCATTTTTGTGGAAAAAATATTGTTTAATTTTACAGCTCTACATTATAAACTTCTGTGAAGCCCTTGGGGGTTCAAAGTGCTCACTGTACATCTACATAAGTTCCTTTGAGGGGTTTAGTTTCCAAAATGGTGTCATTTGTGGGGAGTTTCCACTATTTAATCACATCAGGGGCTCTCCAAACTCGACATGGTGTCTTATCTAAATTCCATCCAATTTTGCATTGAAAAGTCAAGCAGCGCTCCTTCCCTTACGAGCTTTGCCATGCACCCAAACAGTGGTTCCCCCCCACATATGGGGTATCAACGTACTCAGGATAAATTGCACAATAATTTTTGGGTCCAATTTCTCTTGCTACCTTTGAGAAAATAAAAAAAAATTGGATCTGAAGTAAATTTTTTGTGAAAAAAGTTAAATGTTAATTTTCCTGTGAAGCGCCAGAAGAAAGAAAATCATGTTGTAAAAATGAGAACTCGCTCTTTAACTTTTAACCCTTATAACTTTGCAACAACAAAAAAATTTTGGTTCCAAAATTGCGCTGATGTTAATTAGACATGGGGGAAATGTTACTTATTAAGTATCTTGTATGACATATCTCTGTGATTTAACCCCTCTCTGCCATCAGACGTATTATTCCGTCCATGTGACCCTGGACCTAATTCCCATGGACGGAATAGTACGTCATGGGTGATCAGCTGCGCTCCCGGGGGGAGCGCAGCTGATCGCCGCCGGGTGTCAGCTGATTATCACAGCTGACACCCGTGACTGTGTGTCAGGAGCGGTCACGGACCGCTCCCGGCACATTAACCCTTGGCACACCGCGATCAAACATGATCGCGGTGTACCCGGGGCACAGGGGAGGATCGCGCTGTTCCGAGGGTCCGTCCTCCCTCCAGGTCCCCGGATCCAAGATGGCGCCGGGGTCCTGCAGGGAGGCGGCTTCCTCAGTGCCTGCTGAGAGCAGGCGCTGGGGAAGCCTGCAGCGATGCCAGAGCGATCGCTGGTGTGACAGAGTGCTGTGCACACTGTCACACCAGCGATCTGATAAAATACTGTGATGTCCCACCCTGGGACAAAGTAAAAAAGTAAAAAAAGTAAAAATAAAAAGTGTAAAAAAAAATCATAAAAAAAAAAAAAATATTCCCCAATAAATTCATTTTTTCCTGTAAATAAAAAAAAACAAAACAATAAAAGTACACATATTTGATATCGCCGCGTCCGTAACGACCCCCCCTATAAAGCTGTCCCACTAGTTAACCCCTTTAGTGAACCCCTTTAAAAAAAAAAAAAACGAAGCAAAAAATCAATGCTTTATCATCATACCGCCGAACAAAAAGTGAAATAACACGCGATCAAAAAGACCGATATAAATAAACATGGTACCACTGAAAACGTCATCTTGTCCCGCAAAAAACGAGCCATCACACAGCATCATGAGCGAAAAAATAAAAAAGTTATAGCTCGCAGAATAAAGCGATGCAAAAATAATGATTTTTTTAATATAAAATTGTTTTCATTCTATAAAAGCGCCAAAACCTAAAAAAATAATATAAATGAGGTATCGCCATAATCGTACTGACCCGAAGAATAAAACTGCTTTATCAATTTTACCACACGCGGAACGGTATAAACGCCTCCCCCAAAAGAAATTCATGAATTGCTGATTTTTGTTCATTCTAACCACCCAAAAATCGAAATAAAAAGCGATCAAAAAATGTCACGTGCTCAAAAATGGTACAAATAAAAACGTCAACTCGTCCCGCAAAATTAAGACCTACATGACTCTGTGGGCCAAAATATGCAAAAATTATAGCTCTCAAAATGTGGTGATGCAAAAAACTATTTTTTGCAATAAAAAGCGTCTTTTAGCGTGACAGCTGCCAATCACAAAAACCCGCTATAAATAGTAAATCAAACCCCCTTTATCACCCCCTTAGTTAGGGAAAAATAATAAAATTTAAAAAATGTATTTATTTCCATTTTCCCGTTAGGGTTAGGGTTGCGGCTAAAGTTAGGGTTAGGGTTGGCGCTAACGTTAGTATTAGGGTTAGGGTTGGCGCTAACGTTAGGATTAGGGTTGGGATTAGGGTTATGGGTGTGTTAGGGTTAGGTTTGTGGTTAGGGTTGGGACTAGGGTTATTGGTGTTTGGGGTTAGGGTTGGAGTTAGAATTGGGGGGTTTCTGCTGTTTAGGCACATCAGGAGCTCTCGAAATGTGACATGGCGTCTGATCTCAATTCCAGCCAATTCTGCGTTGAAAAAGTCAAATGGTGCTCCTTCACTTCTGAGCTCTGCCATGCGCCCAAACAGTAGTTTACCCCACATATGGGGTATCAGCATACTCTGGACCCCAAGAGTTATTGTGCAATTTGGCCTATTTCTCCTGTTACCCTTGGGAAAATAAAAAATTGGGGGCGACAAAATCATTTTTGTAAAAAAAAAAATGATTTTTTTTGTTTTTACGGCTGTATGTTATAAAACTTCTGTGAAGTACTTGGGGCTTCATAGCGCTCACCAAACTTCTAGATAAGTTCCTTGTGGGGTCTATTTTCCAAAATGGGGTCACTTGTGGGGGGTTTCCACTGTTTAGGCGCATCAGGGGCTCTCCAAATGCGACATGACGCCCCCAGACCATTCCATCAAAGTCTGCAATCCAAAACGTCACTACTTCCCTTCCGAGCCCCGACGTGTGCCCATACAGTAGTTTTCTCCACACATATTGGGTATCAGCGTACTCAGGACAATTTGGACAACAACTTTTGGGGTCCAATTTCTCCTGTTACCCTTGTGAAAATAAAATATTGGGGGCGAAAAAATCATTTTTGTAAAAAAAAAAAGGATTTTTTATTTTTACGGCTGTACGTTATAAACTTCTGTGAAGCACTTCGGGGTTCAAAGTGCTCACCACACATCTAGATAAGTTCCTTGTGGGGTCTATTTTCCAAAATGGGGTCACTTGTGGGGGGTTTCCACTGTTTAGGCGCATCAGGGGTTCTCCAAATGCGACATGACGCCCCCAGACCATTCCATCAAAGTCTGCAATCCAAAACGTCACTACTTCCCTTCCGAGCCCCGACGTGTGCCCATACAGTAGTTTACTCCCACATATTGGGTATCAGCGTACTCAGGACAAATTGGACAACAACTTTTGGGGTCCAATTTCTCCTGTTACCCTTGTGAAAATAAAATATTGGGGGCGAAAAAATCATTTTTGTAAAAAAAAAAAGGATTTTTTATTTTTACGGCTGTACGTTATAAACTTCTGTGAAGCACTTCGGGGTTCAAAGTGCTCACCACACATCTAGATAAGTTCCTTGTGGGGTCTATTTTCCAAAATGGGGTCACTTGTGGGGGTTTCCACTGTTTAGGCGCATCAGGGGCTCTCCAAATGCGACATGACTCCCCCAGACCATTCCATCAAAGTCTGCAATCCAAAACGTCACTACTTCCCTTCCGAGCCCCGATGTGCGCCCATACAGTAGTTTACTCCCACATATTGGGTATCAGCATACTCAGGACAAATTGGACAACAACTTTTGGGGTCCAATTTCTCCTGCTACCCTTGTGAAAATAAAATATTGGGGGCTAAAAAATCATTTTTGTAAAAAAAAAAAGAATTTTTTTATTTTACGGCTGTACGTTATAAACTTCTGTGAAGCACTTTGGGGTTCAAAGTGCTCACCACACATCTAGATAAGTTCCTTGAGAGGTCTAGTTTCCAAAATGGTGTCATTTGTGGGGGGTTTCCACTGTTTAGGCAGATCAGGAGCTCTCCAAACACGACATGGCATCCAGCCAATTCTGCGTTGAAAAAGTCAAACGGCGCTCCTTCCCTTCCAAACTCTGCCATGCACCCAAACAGTGGTTTACCCCCACATATGGGGTATCAGCGCACTCAGGACAAATTGCACAATAACTTTTGGAGTCTTGTTTCCCTTGGGAAAATAAAAATTGGGGTGAAAAGATCAATTTTGTGGAAAAAATATAATTTTTTAATTTTACGGCTCTACGTTATAAACTTGTGTGAAGCACTTGGGGGTTCAAATTGCTCACCAAAGATCTAGATAAGTTCCTTAGGGGTCTAGTTTCCCAAATGGGGTCACTTGTGGGGGTTTCCACTGTTTAGGCACATCAGGGGCTCTCCAAATGCAACATGGCGTCCAATCTCAATTCCAGCCAATTTTGGTTGGAAAAAGTCAAATAGTGCTCCTTCCATTCCGAGCTCTGCCATGCGCCCAAACAGTGGTTCCCCCCCACATATGGGGTATCAGCGTACTCAGGACAAATTGGACAACAAATTTTGTGGTCCAATTTCTCCTGTTACCTATGGGAAAATAAAAAATGAGTGACTAAGAGATAATTTTTGTGGGAAAAAAATAGGATTTTTTATTTTCATGCCCGGGCATTATAAACTTGTGTGAAGCACTTGGGGGTTCAAAGTGCTCACCAAAGATCTAGATAAGTTCCTTAGGGGGTCTAGCTTCCAAAATGGGGTCACTTGTGGGGGTTTCCACTGTTTAGGCTCATCTGGGGCACTACAAACGGAACATGACCCCATCAATGTTTGCATTCCAAAACGTTACTGCTTCTTTTCCAAGCCCTGCCATGCGCCCAAACAGTTTCCCCCCCCCCCACATATGGGGTATCAGCGTACTCAGGACAAATTGGACAACAAGTTTTGGGGTCCAATTTCCTTGGGAAAAATCAAAAATTTGGGACTAAAAATAATTTTTGTGGAAATTTTTTTTTTTTTTTTCACACCCAGGCATTATAAACTTTTGTGAAACACTTTGGGGTTCAAAGTGCTCACAACAGATCTAGATAAGTTCCTTAGGGGGTCTAGTTTCCAAAATGGTGTCACTTGTGGGGGTTTCCACTGTTTAGGCGTATCAGGGGCTCTCCAAACACGACATGGTGTCCAATCTCAATTCCAGCCAATTTTAGTTTGAAAAAGTCAAACGGCGCTCCTTCCCTTACGAGCTCTGCCGTGTGCCCAAACAGTGGTTTTCCCCCACATATGGGCTATTGGCGTACTCAGGAGAAATTGCACAACAACTTTATCTGTCCATTTTCTCCTTTTACCCTTGTGAAAATAAAAAAAAGTTTGTAAAAGATCATTTTTGTGGCTAAAAAGTTAAATATTCATTTTTTCCATCCACGTTGCTTCAGCTCCTGTGAAGCACCTGAAGGGTTAATAAACTTCTTGAATGTAGTTTTGAGTACCTTGAGGGGTGCAGTTTTTATAATGGTGTCACTTTTGGGTATTTTCTGCCATATAGACCCGTCAAAGTGACTTCAAATGTGAGGTGGTCCCTAAAAAAATGGCTTTGTAAATTTTGTTGTAAAAATGAGAAATCACTGGTCAACTTTTAACCCTTCTAATTTCCTAACAAAGAAAAATTTTGGTTCCAAAATTGTGCTGATGTAAAGTAGACATGTGGGAAATGTTATTTCTTAACTATTTTGTGTGACATATTTCTCTGTTTTAAGGGAAAAAAAATTCAAAGTTTGAAAATTGCAAAATTTTTAAAATTTTCGCCATATTTGCGTTTTTTCAAAAATAAACGCAAGTTATATCGAAGAAATTTTACCACTAACATGAAGTACAATATGTCACGAGAAAACAATCTCAGAATCGCGAAGATCCGTTGAAGCGTTCCAGAGTTATAACCTCATAAAGAGACAGTGGTCAGAATTGTAAAAATTGGCCCGGTCATTAACGTGCAAACCACCCTTGGGGGTGAAGGGGTTAAAGCCATGAAAATTCAAATTTGGAAACTTGCAAAATTTTCAAAATTTTTGCCAAAATTCTGTCTTTTTCACAAATAAACGCAAGTCATATCAAAATTTTTTTACCACTATCATGAAGTGCAATATGTCACGATAAAACAATGTCAGAATCACCGGGATCCATGGAAGCATTCCAAAGTTATTACTTCATAAAGGGACAGTAGTCAGAATTGTAAAAATTGGCCCGTCATTTACATGGAAACCACTCTTGGGGGTTAAGGGGTTAAACTAGCGGGAATAAGATAAAAGCGCCCCCAGAGTCGAAAAATCATTTTTTTCTGGTCCATGATCACGAGATCAGCATTATTCAATGAATAAAGTCTATCACGCAAATAAAAAGGTAATCTGTTATTAAAATAATTTCTCTCTCTTCTGACAAGATATAACATGTCAGAGGAGAGAGAAATGATGTCCCCAAGCCCCCCTTGGTACCTGCGCCATCTCCCATTCTACCTGCTCCGTCCCCCAGCCCTCTCCGCCTCCTCTTCATGAAGAAAAATTACGGGCACATGGGCACTATGCCCACCAAAATCTGCCAGTGATCAAAAGCCAAATAATTAGTAAATCATTCATCATTCCACCTCCACCCCCCCATGTTATCCCCTTAGTTAAATTACATTTTTCTTGTTTTATAAATGTTATTTCTTTAATTTTTTTGCCGTTAGGATTGGGGTTAGGCCGGCGTCACACTTGTATTTCTATGCAGCCACACACTCGGGTCCGAGAGCGGGTGGCCGTGCCGGGTGTTGATGCGAGAAAGTCGTGTGACTTACTCGCATCACACTCGCAAGTGTGATGCCGGCCTTAGGGTTAGAGTTGGGCTTAGAGTTGAGGTTTTTTTAAAAGTTAAAGAAAAAATTATGATGACCTAATGTTATCAAATTCTTTATAGTACTTTTGAGTTAAAATCCTCACTGCTGCTTGGATAAAGTCCTTGAGTAGTGTCGTTTCCAAAAGCCGGTCACTTGTGGGGGTTTCTGCTGTTTAGACACCTTAGAGGCCATGCAAATGTGAAATGCCGTCTGCAATCTATTTACCATATATACTCTAGTATAAGCTGACCTGAGTATAAGCCAAGACATCTAATTTTAGCACAAAAAATGGGAAAACTTGAGTGTAAGCTGGGTATGCATTATCCCTTCATCCGTATCTTGCTACGCATGACTCCTCATCCCTATCCTGGTATGCATGGCCCACTCATCCGCATGATGCTCTGCAAGGCTTCTCTTACCTATCCTGGTATGCATGACTCCTCATCACTATCCTGGTATGCATGGCCTCCTCATCCCTATCCTGGGATGCATGACTCCTCAACCCTATCCTGGTATGCATGGCTCTTCATCCCTATCCTGGTCTGCATGGCTCCTCATCCCTAGAGTTAGGGTTGAACTTAGGGTTAGGCTTAGGTTTAGTGCTAGGGTTTAGAGTTAGGGTTGGGGTGTAGGTTTTTTCAAAAGTAAAAAAAAAATGATGACAACATATTCAATAATTCAATATGATGACATAATGTTATCAAATTTTATGCAGTACCTTTGGGTTAAAAATCCTCACAATACCCCTGGATAAAGTCCTTACGGGTGTAGTTTCGAAAATGGGGTCACTTGTGGGGGGTTTCTGCTGTTTAGGCACCTTAGAGGCCCTGCAAATGTAACATGTCGCCTGCAATCTATTTATGGTAAGCCAATTTGTGTCCCAAAATTCAAATATTGCTCCTTCTGTTCTGAGCCCTATTGATTCTCCAAACAGAATTTATTTACTACACTTGGGGTATGGCTGCGCTCAAAAGAAAGTGGGTAACAATCTGTGAGGTGCACATTTTTTGGTGTTACCACTTGCAAAAGTGAAAAAAATGGGGCTGAAGCAACATTTTAGAGGTAAAATTTAAATTCTTTTTTTTTCATTCCATTTTCACTAATTCCTGTGTAGCACCTGAATGGTTAAAAAAATCCTGACAGCAGCTTTGAAGTATTTGAGGGGTGCAGTTCTTAAAATGGTATCACTTTAGGGAGTTTCCAATTTATAGGCCCCTCAAGGTCAATTGAAATCTGAATAGATCCCTAAAGAAACAGGTTTGTAAATTTGTTGAAAAAATGAGAAATTGCTGCTAAAGTTTTAACACTTCTAACATCATAACAAAATAAAATAAGGTTTAAAAAATGATACAGATGTAAAGTAGACAAAGAGCAAATGTTATTTATTAATTATTTTCTACAGTATGACTAACTGGTTTAAGGACATAAAGATTGAAAGTTTGAAAATTGGGATTTTTTTCAACATTTTAGTCAAAATTGCAATATTTTCACAAACAAGCACAAGTCGTATAGAAATTTTTTTACCACAACCATGAAGCACAATATGTCATGAAAAAAAACAATCTGAAAATGACTGACATCCATTGAAGCGTTCCAGAGTTATTACCTCATAAAGTGACACTGGACAGAATTGTAAAATTTGGCCTGGTCATTAAGGTCAAAATTGGCTCAGTCACTAAGGGGTTAAAGGGAATTTGTCACCAGGTTTTCGCCACTTGTGAAGGCAGCATAATATAAGGGCAGAGACCTTTATTCCAGCAATATCGCACTAACGGGGCTGCTTGCTGTAGTTTTGATAAAATCATTGTTTTCTCAGCAGCAGATTATCACTACAGGACAAGTAAACACCTGCCGCCATGTTGTCCTCCATATTCAGTATTACTCCATTCACACCACTGATTGGCAGTTTTTTTGTGTACACTGTGCATGGGCAGAAAGCTATCAAAGAGTGGTGGAGGCGGGGCAATACAGAGCTCCTGAATATGGAGGACTACATGGCAGCAGGTCCACTAGTCCTCTAATGAGAATGTCCTGCTGATAAAACAGCAATCGTATCAAAACTACAACAATCAGCCCAGCAAGCGATACACTGCTGAAATCAGGGTCTCTGCCCCTACATCATGCTGTTTTCATATGACAGATTTTCTATAAATGGTTAAAACATGAAGTTATTAATATTAATGGTACTTGTTCAGGTATATTGTGTTTTTCAGTCCTATTTCCTCTTTTATGAACACTTGCTATGGGTATAAGAATTGTAATCAAACTTTCCTCCCACTTTCTGTTTTCTTTTTGTAAAACATTAGTAGATCATTTACCTTGTCGCAAATAATGCAGACAGTGTACTTTTACACAGGGGTGGCCAACAAGCCCAGCAGGCCCATGAACAAGAATTGTACGATGCCATCTTGATCTCCAGCAGCAGAATGTACAGTCATAGCCCCTTACTAGTTGTGATGAGAGCACCTTAAAGGGGGTTTCTATTTTCAGAAAACCCCTGTCCTCAGGTATAGTTTGTATAAAAATCATCCTTCCCAGGTCCAGTGCTGAGTCTCTGTCATTGCACCTCTGCAGTCATTGAGCCATTGAGCTCAGCGGCTTTCAGCGGTCTGTGCCGTGTACTTGTGAAATACTGTTATTATATCTCAGTAGTTTATCCAGAGACACAGAACCATTGTCATTTCCAACCACTTATATAAGGAGTAGCCGGTACCTAGTCTTCCTTGTCTGGCCTCACAGGGGTATAAATAGAATATTGTACCTGCTTTTATCATTTTTAGCTCTATTACATTTATCTATCCATACACTTATCCATACTTTTACACAGGACTGCTGCCATATCTACAACATTATATTTATCTAATGGCGATTGCAGTGAACTTAATACAGCTCCGTAGAGTTTACACGCACAGGTTAATAGCACATTGTGAATAAGAAAAATAGTGTAAAAATATTTTCCAATACATAGAACAAACAAGCAAATGGTTAATGAGTTAAAGCAATTGATTTTGCAAAAAAAAAGCAAAAAAATCAAAACAAAGAAAGTTTACAATACTAGTAATACTACTAGTATTGTAAGGTACTACTACCTTACTACTTTGCCAGTCACTACTGGAGCGCTCAATAAGAGGCAGAATGTCATATTTATAGTCATTGGATTATGTTCAATTATGTATATATATAATTCAATTTCTGTCCCTTCGCCCTAGTGACCAGCACGTTCTCTGACAAGTTAGTAAGTCATGCTGGCCCGTACTTGCAGGTTGCCATTATAGTTCACCTGGCTAATTCTAGGATCCCACAGTCGTCCTGCCGCACACTCACCTCCTCTGTGCAGAATGCTGGTGCTTCCCTGCAAGCCCTGTGTGGACATCAGATGAAGCCTCTCAGTGTCATCACTCTTCCCTCAGGGCACAGTCTGACAGAAGGAAAGCAATGTAACACATGGTGCACTGTCACTGACTGCTCTACCATCTCCCTCCCCTTGTAAAAGACACCCCTGGCTGGGAGGTGGCAGCCCTCGGTGTGGTACGGTACTATTGTCACCCATGGGAGTTGAATAGATGAGACACTGGTGGGATTAGGAAAAAACTGAGGTATCTTGTCCCACTGAAAAATAAGAACAAGAAGTCTTGTCTCATACTGGCAGTAACGGGCCTTGTGTGACATATGGACGATTTATTACAGTCTCATTTTTCTAATGTATATCACATATTTATATACTTGAATTAATAAATGATTGCAAGCAGTACGGCTATATGTGGATTTACCTATTATTCCATAATTTAATGCTTCAGATCCAGCAAATTATGTCCACTCAGATTATAGGCTGCTGTAGATTATATTTATTGCAGGCCTGCATCTTATTAGAGGAACTCTGCTGCTTCTAAAGAGTGCACGTCCAAGAAGAGCCCTACATCATAAAATCATAAGTCCTAAGTGTACACACCCTTAGGTTGAAATCATGAAGTCTAAAGCTGGTTTTACACTTACCGTGTTTTTGCGGCCTGTTTTTGCATTCTATGGGTCGGCAAAAACAGGCCGCAAAAATTCTACTGAGGGCCGTGTGCCGTATGGCCGTGAGGGCCGTATATACGGCCGTGAAAAAATATCAAGCTTTTTTCCTTCAATTGTTTACAGATTTTTTCATTTATATTTCATTATATCAAAATACTAGTGACTCAGCTGACTTTGCCTTTGAAGGGAATCTGTAATCTGAATACAGCATGAGGTTGGGGTTAAAACACAAATTTCAGTAATTCCTCTCTTTATCAAGCTCCATCATTTTGTTTGCTTGTTTTAGGACCAGGATCTTATCATTGCTGGGACACAGTAGTGTGTGCATGCTAGTCCACAATCCACATGTGTTAATTCATAGTTTTGATGCCTTCAATGTGAATTTACAATTTTCATAGTCATGAAAATACAGAAAAATCTTTAAATGAGAACGTGTGTCCAAACTTTTGGTCTGTACTGTATATGTCAGAAGTAAAATGTTTCCGATATCAACATGACTTTAAAAAGCAGCTTAGCAAGAAAAACCTCATGCAGGCGTCCGATTTTCGTGTATGAGTGCTATCTGTATTTTTCACGGATAGCACTCGTACCTATGATATTCTATGAGGCCAGTCACATGTCTAATTTTTTTCCTAAGACCGAGTGGACCACGGAAAATATCTGAGACATGTTCGACTTTGAACCCAGGGTCGAATCAAAATCAGCAAAGCAAGTCTATGGGTCCGTGAAAAATTTGTCTGCATCACATAACATCCGAATGAGGTCCAGTTTTCACTTACTGTCAGAATCGAGAAGGTGAAGAATTTTTTTTAAATTTCTCCACGTACGAGAAAATTGGACGGCACTCGTACCACACTCTGTTCAAACGTTGATCAAACTCTGATCAGAGTGTGACCAGAATTTTCTTGTATGCCATAGGAAACAAAACCTATCAGTAAAGAGTAACTGTAGATTAAATCTGCTTTTCTTCCATCCAGCTCAGTGATTGGTTGCAGCGGTGATGCACTCAGTTAACATGACATCACCACTGCAACTAAAACACCAAGACCTAATCAGCGGCAGGGAGCAAGCACTAGACCTCTGGCAAGAGTGATTACCTGCTCATTTTAGAGCATTTGGGGTCCACTTTCCTGAAAGTGGAAAACCCCTGTACCAGTTTATTGTAGAGAGCATACCTGTTCACACCACCATGGAAACTATATTTCAAAGCAGTTGTTGCTTTTCAATAAAACGCTCTGCAAAGCGCTTTGTACTTTTTGGGAATGGAAGTCAATCACAGAGGTACAGTGTGTAATTTGGCTGGTATAAAAGATAGATATGTGTGGGGAATATATTCAGTGGAATATCTCACATCCTGCTAAACGTAATGCCCAAAAGTGATGAAATAAGTATTATTCACCAATTCACCCAATTTGTGAACAATAATGTAAATGGCTCAAAATTAATGACAAAAAGCTAAAAGTATCAAGAAACGTCAGTGATGCAGATATTAAACTGACTGCACACATTCAGCACCTGATTTAAGTGATGTCACAGTTTCAGTAGTGATGTCATTGGCTAGAAGGAATCTTTTGGGGTTTTACTAGAGCCTATAAAAATAAGTCTGTTTATTTAGCTGTACTAAATTGTGCCTAATGAATATCATCAGCTTTGCGTGACCCAGCTACGAGAAGGACATAAATATTAGATGTCGACAGATCACACTCTCAGCTAATCGGCACTGTGCAATTGCTAGGTAAAATATGCCAAGATGTGACTATGAATCTTACATTATATATGTCAGAGGTGGCACCTGATAAAACCAAAGAACTTTGCTAATTAAAGATGATTTAATGCTGTCCTTTTAAGCAAAGCGATCGCATACTCTCTATGCTCCAGATGTCCGCTGGTAATTACATAGTAGTAATTCCCCTGGTCATTGGACGAAAGTGACCTAAACACATAACACAGTTTAATTACTGAATAGATTTATTCAAATGGTAACTACACTTTTATATTTTTCTTCATAAATCTACAGCAAAGTTGAATTTCTTCTCTCCCTGCTTGATCATTCTCTCTCAAATACTGCACAAATCTGTCTACAAATCTGTCTTTAATGAGGGATATAATTACACCTACTGCCTGTAAAAATCTATGAAGAGCAGAGGTGGAAGAAGACAAAGGGAAACAAATGCAGAGTACTCAAAAAGAAACTGCTGCAGCATCTAGTGCTATATGGGAAAACTACAAAAAAAAGCAGTTACCGTATGTACAAATAAATGACATCTTATTTTAAAAAGTCACAAGAAAGTAAAGTCACACTTTAAGTTATTCAACACCCATGGGAAATTATATTTGACACGAAAGCGCTCTTTTTATAAAACATCCTATTTTCTTATGCCCAATCAGGTCACATGAGTATCATAGAAGGGGTCCTGTGTAGTGTTGAGCATTCCGATACCGCAAGTATCGGGTATCGGCCGATATTCGCGTTATCGGAATTCCGATACTTAGTTCCGATATTTTTCCTATATCGTATACCGGAATCGGAAGTTCCCATAATTCTTTGAGAGGCAATGTGATTTTTATCAGCCAATGAGGAATCTTATGAAGTGTGGGCACATCCTGTAATGCTGCGGTCATCTTAACTAATGGAATGGCTGTGATTGGCTGCTGAAATGATGTCAGAATGCACTATAAAAGGCGCCGCCGCCATTTTAGCGTCACTGTGCTGTGAACTCAGTTAGGGACAGAACGCTGCTGTGCTGACTCTGAGGGACAGTTAGATATTGCGATTTTGTGTACTGGGCTTTAGGCAGGCTAGTTTACCAACCGCTGTGTAAAGCTTCCTTTTGCCAGTGTTGTTTTAACAGCTCTGTGCAAGGTGTGTGTGAGAGTGCAGGTGACGCTGCAGTTTGCTCTGCATGCAACGCTGTCTGTAGGCATCTGCACGTGTCACTCACAGACTCTATTTTTTTTTCTTCAGTGTAATTCTTGCTGCTTCATGCAATTTAACTATTAGTGTGACGCGCTTCCATCCGTATACAATACATTGGTTGCAAACACTATAGAAGACAAAGGAGTAGCCTTTCCCAGATTGTGGACAGTTGTGTTTCAGTGTTCACTTCAGTCTGTGTTTTTTATTTTTTGAGTGCACATCACACTCCAGTTACTTGTTCAAGCACTGCTGCTTGTACTCTGCTGAGCGTGTCTCAGTGGCTCATCCTTTTCATTTATCTCCAATTGGTTCTGCTCCATTCCATTTAAAATCTAATCTATTAGTGTGACGCGCTTCCATCCGTATACAATACATTGGTTGCAAACACTATAGAAGTAGACAAAGGAGTAGCCTTTCCCAGATTGTGGACAGTTGTGTTTCAGTGTTCACTTCAGTCTGTGTTTTTTATTTTTTGAGTGCACATCACGCTCCAGTTACTTGTTCAAGCACTGCTGCTTGTACTCTGCTGAGCGTGTCTCAGTGGCTCATCCTTTTCATTTATCTCCAATTGGTTCTGCTCCATTCCATTTAAAATCTAATCTATTAGTGTGACGCGCTTCCATCCGTATACAATACATTGGTTGCAAACACTATAGAAGTAGACAAAGGAGTAGCCTTTCCCAGATTGTGGACAGTTGTGTTTCAGTGTTCACTTCAGTCTGTGTTTTTTATTTTTTGAGTGCACATCACGCTCCAGTTACTTGTTCAAGCACTGCTGCTTGTACTCTGCTGAGCGTGTCTCAGTGGCTCATCCTTTTCATTTATCTCCAATTGGTTCTGCTCCATTCCATTTATAATCTAATCTATTAGTGTGACGCGCTTCCATCCGTATACAATACATTGGTTGCAAACACTATAGAAGTAGACAAAGGAGTAGCCTTTCCCAGATTGTGGACAGTTGTGTTTCAGTGTTCACTTCAGTCTGTGTTTTTTATTTTTTGAGTGCACATCACGCTCCAGTTACTTGTTCAAGCACTGCTGCTTGTACTCTGCTGAGCGTGTCTCAGTGGCTCATCCTTTTCATTTATCTCCAATTGGTTCTGCTCCATTCCATTTAAAATCTAATCTATTAGTGTGACGCGCTTCCATCCGTATACAATACATTGGTTGCAAACACTATAGAAGTAGACAAAGGAGTAGCCTTTCCCAGATTGTGGACAGTTGTGTTTCAGTGTTCACTGCAGTCTCTGAGGAATAACCACACTTAGGCCTTATAACTTTTCTGACTTTCTTTATCAATCTACCAAGATGAAGAAGGCAGGGAGTAAGGCACGTGGTCGTGGCCGTGGAGTTCCAGCAGGGAGAGGACGTGGGGATTCTGTGGCTGCTGCCGCACCCAGTGACACAGCATCCACCAGTTTTCCCCGTGAGCGTTCCTTTATGCGCACTTTTGTAGGAGCTCAGCGTACCCCCTGCTGCGGGAAGAACAAATTGAAGCCGTTGTTGGTTGGATGGCAGCCAATGCATCGACTTCAATTCCTTCCACCTCCTCTCAGGACCACAGCACTGTTGAACAACCATCTGTCTGTTCACCGCCTGCCAAATTGCCCAGGCAGTCAGAGAGTTCTGAACTGGAGCCAGCTGAGTCTCTGCTTCTGTTCTCAGAATCTGTTGGCTTGCAAACAGGGGCCCAGCCAAGCAGCATTCTGGAATGTGAAGAAGAGGCAGTATGCAGTGATGCGCAACAGCTGTGTCTCTCTGAATGTGAAGAGGCGGGTGAGCCAGTGCCGATGGTCAGCACACCGCAGAACGCATCTGATGATGATGAGACTCAGGTGCCATTTTCTGTTGAGCATGGTGCTGGCCAGACCACCCAACAGCAGCAGGTGTTGGAAGAGGGTAGTGGAGATGATGAGGTCCAAGACCCAACATGGCGTGAGGAACAGGAAGGTGGTGGTAGCAGCTCTGAGGAAGAGATTGCCCCAGCGGTCCAAACAGTAGGGAGAGTTAGGCTGCAGACTCGGTTGCCTGTAGCCTCCAGTTTGGCACCCGTTCGTAGCAGTTCTCTTCCAACAGCAAAAACGGGCGCTCCCAGGACTTGCACTGCGTGGTCCTTTTTTGAAACACTTGCAGATGATATTTGCTATGTCAAATGCAAGCTGTGATAAATAAAAAAGTAAAAAGAGGTAACCTTAATACCACAAATATGTGGAAACATGTGCGGTCAAAGAACGTGGTTGAGTTCCAAAGACACACTGGAGATGTAGGCCAACCTACAGCAGCACCTACATCTTCAGCTCGTGTTGGAGCCTCTTCCTCCAGCTCACACACAGCTGGTTCTGCTTCCTCACAGGATCGCCATGGAAGAACCTCTGTCACTGTTGTCCAGGGACCCAGTGTTATTCCACCCACAGCTGCAAGTTCCCTGTCATCCTCACACTCCCAGGCCACAAAACAGCCATCGGTAGCACAGGCATGGGATAAAAGACGGCCATACTCGGCAAACCATCCACGAACACAGGCTCTGAATGCTGGCATTGCAAAACTCCTGTCCCTTGAAATGCTGTCATTCAGGCTGGTGGAGACTGACAGTTTCCGTAACTTAATGGCATTGGCAGTCCCACAATACAATGTGCCCAGCCGATTTTATTTCAGCAGGCAAGCCGTCCCTGCTCTGCAAAAGCATGTTGAGGGAAAAATTAAACATGCGCTGCTAAACGCCGTCAGTAGAAGGTCCACCTGACCACCGATGCGTGGACCAGTACCCATGGCCAGGGACGATACCTTTCCCTCACTGCCCATTGGGTCAATGTTGTGGAGCCGGGTACAGATCTTGCGAGTGGCGCTGTACGGGTTCTGCCAACTCCAAGGATTGCAGGAATCAAGTCTGTCCACATTGACTCCTCCTCCTACTCCAGTTCCTCAGAATCATCACTGCAGGAACCGTCACGGTCTACCTCCACATGGACCCGTGAACGCTTACCTGATGCGACCGATATGAGCACAGCCGTGGCCAAACGTCAACAGGCCGTCCTGAAATTAATTTCCATGGGGAATCGAAGCCACACAGCGCAGGAAGGTCTGGAATGCCATCAAGCAGGAGAGCGACGTGTGTTTTTGCCAGCGAATCTCCAGCCAGGCTTGGTAGTGTGTGACAATGGCCGAAATCTGGTGGCAGCTCTGGGCCTTGGCACCTCACTCACATACCATGTCTGGCACATGTGCTCAACTTGGTCGTGCAGAGTTTTTTGAGGGACTATCCGGATCTTGATGCACTGCTGCACAAGGTCCGCCTAGAGTGCGCTCACTTGCGACGTTCCAGCATGGCCAGATCGCGCATTGCAGCTCTGCAACGCAGATTTCGCCTTCCTGAACATCGCATCATATGTGACGTACCCACCAGGTGGAATTCCACGTTACATATGTTGGAGCGGTTGTGTGAGCAGCAGCCAGCAGTAATGGAGTATCAGCTGCATCAGGCGCAATCAACTCGCAATTTGCGCCGTTCACACTTCACCACTACTGAGTGGGCCTCTATGAAGGACATCTGCCACGTTTTGCGTACGTTTGATGAGTCAACGCGGATGGCGAGTGCAGATGATGCACTAGTCAGCCTGACTGTCCCCCTTATCTGCCTGCTTCAAAAAAAAATTCAAACACTAAGGGATGAGGTTTTGGAAGAGGTGGAGGATGAGGAGTCACTAATTCCATCACCTTCTGGACAGTCAGCGCAACGTGGTTCCTCACAAAGGGCTGGGCAGGGCTCACTTTGTGAGGAGGATGAGGAGGAGGAGGAGTCAATGGAGGAGGAAGACATCGCTCCAGAGGGAGGTACACAACGCTCTAGTCAGTATGTAGAGCGAGGGTGGGGTGATGCAGAGCAGGCAGAGATGACGCCTCTTGCAGGGGACAGCGTTTGTTGGCCAGTTGGGAGTCTGCAGCACATGGTTGATTTCATGCTGCAGTGCCTGAGAAACGACCGCCGCATCGCCCACATTCTCACCACGTCTGATTATTGGGTGTACACCCTCCTAGACCCTCGCTACCGGGACAACTTACAAAGCCTCATCACACCGTTGAACCGGGAGTGTAAAATGCGGGAGTACCAAGACACACTGGTGCAATCCATAATGTTCTCCATTCCAGCCGAGAGCACTGCTGCTGCTACTGCTTTACAAAGCAGCTCTGTACGTCGAGGCAGTGGAGACAGCTCTGCAACAAGAGGGAGCACAAGCAGCGCCTCTGAACAGGGCAAGACCAGTATTTCCAAATGTTGCGAAGTTTTGCGGCAGCGCCACAAATGTCTACACCATCCGAGACGGCTCCAGTCAGCAGGAGGCAACGTTTCCGTAAGATGGTGACAGACTACATGTCTTTCCCTCTCAGTGTACTCCCAGATGGCTCTTCCCCATTCAAGTTTTGGGTCTCTAAGCTGGATACATGGCCAGAGCTTAGCCAGTATGCATTGGAGGTGCTGGCTTGCCCTGCTGCCAGTGTATTATCGGAGCGCGTCTTTAGTGCTGCAGGTGGTGTACTAACAGACCGTCGCATGCGACTATCCTCCGATAATGTAGACCGGCTTACTTTTCTGAAAATGAACAAGGCATGGATCTCGCCAGAATTTGTCTGTCCGTTTTCAGATTAAATAACTGGTTCGCAACGTTATCCATGTCTCCTGTTATGTTCATCTTTCTACCACCTGAACTCTACTCCCTGGGCTACAACACTGGCAGTTGCTGCTCAGAAGTGTCGTGTCCACAGACCAATACACAAGCTATAGTGTTACTGGCGTTCAGTAATGTCAGCTGTTCCCCTGCTGTGTGAACGGCAAAAAGTCATGCTGCCTCCACCCTGTTGTCTTCTCATCCCTGGGCTTCAACACCGCCAGTTGTTGCTCGGAAGTGTCATTGGCACGGGTACTCACTCCTGCCCAGACTGGTTACAGCACGCCATCTGTTTCCTGTCAGTGTAAACGTCACTTAGCCTCCAATAAGTTGTCCTGTCGTGTTGCGGTCGGGTTAGCCGACTCTATGGTGCTTGGAGTTTAGGTGCTTCCTATGTGTGCTGCGGGATATGCAAATAAAGGCTGTTTCCGTTGTGACAATAGGACAATCACCCACTGTAGTACTGTGGGATTCGGTAACTGCGGCCGGCTCGCGGCCTGTCAACTTAAATTTCCATGGGTACCTTCTGCTACCCGTCCGGGTTCCAGTACCGTCAGCTGGTTCTCCGCAGTGCCTTTGCCCTAGGTGCCTCCATCTCGGTATCCGAGTTCCAGCAACGTCTGCTGGTCCTTGGTAGTGCTTTTGAGCACAGGTACCTCCTCTTAGTAACCGTGTCCCAGTAACGTCAGCTGGTCCTCGGTTGTGCCATTGGCTCTTTTCCTTCTGCTGCCCCTCCGGGTTCCAGCACAGTCAGCTGGTCCTCGTTACTTGCATTGGCTCTTGTACCTTCTGCTACCCGTCCGGGTTCCAGTACCGGCAACTGGTTCTCCGCAGTGCCTTTGGCCTAGGTGCCTCCATCTCGGTATCCGAGTTCCTGCAACGTCTGCTGGTCCTTGGTAGTGCTTTGGAGCACAGGTACCTCCTGCTTAGTAACCGTGTCCCAGTAACATCAGCTGGTACAAGGTTGTGCTACAAATACAAGATACAGAACAAGAGACACAAGAACAATAAGCAGAAGATCTAAAAATATATGCTCTAAATTATAAGCAGAAGAAGACTCAGCAGTGTATGGGGGTGAGTCCGTTCCTCCTCGTGGTGCCCCTGGAAAATGCCTGCTGCTGCTGCAGGCTAAACTGAACACGGACAAATACTGTTGTAATTTAAATCTTTTGTGACAGCAAGAACGGAAGAATGAAAAATTCATACTTTGACAGATTACAAGTACAGGATTCTCTGTCACAAATAAGAATATGATGAAGAAGATGAAGTAGAATATGAATAAGAATAATAGTTTAATAAGAAGAATATGAGTAATGTTAACAAAAAGATGAATAGCAAGAAGTTTAAGAAGAAGATAAAGAAGGTGAAGATGAAGAATAATTTGATGAAAAAGATGATGCTGCTGAAGATTATGAAGGAGAAAGTGTGTCAAAAGTTAAAAAGGTGAAGAGCATGGAAGTTGTGAAATATACATATTTGCCAAAATAGAAAAAACGTGAACAACATTGTCAATTTCTTCGTCAATCCGAACATCTTTAAAAAAAAAAATATTTATGCTATTCCATTTGATTGGGTTAAACATCTATGCCTTTAATGTCTCCTCAACCTCCCCCAATACATTCTACATTACTCTTTGTTGTTTTCCTTCATGTACAATTAACCAACAAGGCAAGAATGGGTTTTTTTTAATTCCGATATTTTGTTCCCATAGACTTACATTGGATTTCCGGTATCGGTATCGGGTATCGCCGATATTTTTTGGGTATCGGCGATACCATTCCGATTCCGATACTTTTGGATATCGGAAAGTATCGCTCAACTCTAGTCCTGTGATCTGAATCCCCCTCTCTGAACCACAACAGAAAATCATTAGCAAAGAACAGCACTCTCTTTGCTAGATTCACAATATCCATGTATTACATAATTGTCCATCAAATTATAAATTTGGCATGTATTACTGCTTTTGTTTTGCAGCCAGCCACATGCCGGCAATATGCTTACATTCTCACGACAAGCTTTTGGTGAGTTTTTGATTTTGCAAATTTTCTGTACCATTTGTGCACCCATTACGTAAAATAGGTTACTTGAATTTTTTTGAAAATACGCTGTGTAAAAAAATGACCAAAAACTAATCGTAGGAATGGAGCCTAACAACTGATAGACTGGGATTTCAGGAGCAATTAGCTGATGTCCAGAACAACTTTAGTTACAAATGAGTAACAGCTCCTCTAATAACTGGGTGCACTACCATTAACAGTGCAACTATTTTCTATAATTGGATATCTTTCATATCACTGGTGATGAATTTCTTCTCAATCTTCCTTCAAGAATAATTTTACATTTGGTCAGATTTATATTCTGTTTCCACATGTTATTTTGTTAATATTTTTAGTGGTTGTTTAATGTATGTTTAATTTGGAACTGTGAATTCTTCCGTATAGAATCACAGACGTATAGAGGGACCAGAAATGTCTTCTTGGTAGAGCTCTCACCGGGGTTATAATAAGTGGATGGTGGCAGAAATAGTCATCACCGGGGTTAGCTAAGCTTCCGTAAGTGTAATCAGGGCCGCCATCAGAGCATTACTGCCCTGACTGGCGTATGGGGCCCGATCAGCAGAGGGGGCCTGCATTGGGTCCCGTCACTTTTGCCCATCGGGCCCCAGCGGCAGGCTTCTGCCGGTGCAGTAACTGAACCTGAGTCCGAGACCCAGGTTCAGTTAAACTCTATTGCGGTGCGAGCAATAGTTAAAGCCACCAGCTAATCGGAGGCTGGCAGCTGACGTCAGCGCTTACGTTGCCGGCGTATGAAGTCATTGTCATTCGCCGGCGAGTACACGCTTGAAAGATCTGGAGGGATCATCTCTCACCACAGGAACGTGGCAAGGTTGTTTGCCTCTGAGCTCTTCCATTCTGCTTCGTCCACAGTGGGAGCTGTGCAGCAAAGACGTCGGTCTCAGCGTCTTGCTCAGACTCGTGCTGTTCGCTTGGCTACTGCTGGCTCTCCAGCCAAAGCTATAGTAACTAGCAAGAGGCCGCGGCAAACAGACGTTCCAGAGGCTAAGTCCAGAAATCACCCCAATGAGCATGCTAATTGGTGGTCGGTCATCAGCTGCTCAGGTAACATGGCAGTTCCGCATTGGTCCACGAGCAAGGTCCTGTCAGACTGGACTTGAACAGAACGTATAAAAGGTTTGCTGGAGCACCTGCCGGCGCGCTAAGATCATATGTGTTTGGTGTGTTGGTGGATACATTTACTGGAGCGCCCCCAAGGGCCATAGGGTATACGGTACCGGGCCGTCGGTTCTTCAAGGGGATGTCACGGCAGCAGTGACCAGGTCCGTGGCCCTGGGCATCCAATAAAAATGATGGAAGTGTAAAAATAAAAGCTATGGGGGATAGGGGAATAGTTTGTGATGCCACTTGTGGTATTTGGCAATAAGATGGCCGACGCAGCAGTACAGTTCCACTGGGGCAGTTGGTGACACAGCAGAGTTGTTACAGCTCTCTACAGGTAGAGCTATGCCCCAGGGCAGTTGAAGAGTAAAATTTAAAGATGGTGGATGGTGGTCGTGGTGCAGGGCAGATAACGCAGTAAATAATTCTGAGGACACAGCAGGGTGCAGTCTTTTCAATTTACTCACAGTTCTTGATACAATTCCCAGCCGGGGTGCTGTGTCCACGGGTAGGTGCTCCAGACAGCTATCAGGTAAATTGGGGTACACCATGTCAGAACCCCCTTCAGATGTTCCTTTCCTGGCCGTCTCACTGCGCTGGCTCCCGCCTCTCCTGCCCTGCACCTTCACACACAGTGTCCCAAGTCAGCAGTCTCGGATCCTGTTGTGCGACGTACTCTAGGTCCCCTTGGTCCTATATGGTTGCCTTTTCGGCAAATGTGTGCGGATGTGGTTGTAGCACCTACAGTCACTACAGTCTCCGGTTTGCTAGTCCTTAGTTTCTCCACTAGTCTGGGGCTGGTCCCCTTACTACGACCTGGTCCCTCCACTCAACTACGGTCAGCGTGGAATCAGGCCCCACGGGTGGATTCCTCAGTTCCCGTGCCCCTAGGACCCCTTCTTCCTCTCTCTGGAGCTGCTCTCTGACTCCTCTGTCTTCCTTCTCTCCTCTCAATCTCCTAAGGTCTAGGGACGAGCTCCTCACTGCTCGAGTCCCCAGCACCAAATCCTTCCTCCAACCAACTGTTACTGTCTGTGGTCTCACAGACCACTCACTAAGCTCCTCCCCTTCTTCTTTCTCCACCCACACACTCTACATAGCACCTCCCGGGCCCTGAGAGGTCTGGTGTTGGATGTAAGTGTGTGGGTTCTGGGTGATGTCCCCCTTCTTACCCAAGAGTGAAGCACCCCCCCTCTGACTAAGGTGCAGTACCTCTGTGGTGACTAGACCTCAGGGGCGCCACATTACCACCCTGTGTGCACATGTGCCATTACTAGCTCTGCGAGTGTGTGTCTAGACAGGGAGTGTTGGGTGGGAACTCCCTCTTGGCTTGGTATCTGTTTCCCGTCCTGTGTGCGGTTAGCACAGCGGAGTCACAAAGCAAGCACAACCACCAGTCTAGACTTTCCTGGGTGGGTAGCTATAGGGACCCCAACTATCATGAACACTGCTTTACTCCTGTGCCATCTAACAGGGTATAGTTCTGAGTGCTTTCTTTTATAGTACGACTCTGTGGTGTACCAGATTTAGATACATTGCACTCTGTTCACACTGAGTGACCTTTAACTCTGCATGATTATTGTTATGTTTCGGTAGCTGAGGAGTGCATGTAAAAAAGGCAATACACCAGAGAAGTTGGAATCTATGAGATTGCAGTACCCTGACTAACCACCACAACTAGAGGCAGCCGTGGAGCGTTCCTACGTTGGTCCTAGACGCCTCGTCACAGCCTGAGAAACTAACTACACCTAAAGATAGAAAGAGGAAAGCTATCTGCCCCGGAGCAGATCCCCAAAGAACACAGAAAGCCCCCAAACATGTAATGGCGGTTAGACAAGATGAAATACTGACACAGACAGAAAATAGTATGAGCAAACGTTGGGGCCCAAACTTCCTAAATAGAAAAGGATAGGAAGGGCACTTACTGCAATCCCAAAAAACCCTGAAAAGCACCAACTCTACTAATTTCAAAATCACCTGAGATCACACGACCTCTACCACCTAAATTAGTTCTCTGGTGTAACAAAATCAAAACAGCAGCCACTGAAAAAACTGGAAAAAGCAAAAGTACAAACATCAGTGGCTGAACTAAACTGAGAGGGCAAAAGCCCCCGGAGGGGACCCTGAAGGCCCCACAGAAGTGCAGGACAAAATGCAAAAATCAAGCACAAAAACAAAAAGAAGAAAATGTCTTATCTGTTAGCAGGAGATGCAGACACGACACAGCAGGCTACCAAGGAAACAGGACTCAAGGTGTAATGTATGTAGTACATTTCATATAGCGTCTTGTGCTTGGGTGCGATGAACATACATGAGACACAGGTTTGATATAGAAAAGTCCTGTATTACTTCATACAAGTTGGCAGAAATAGTCACACAGTTTGCAGACACAGAAACAGGAGACACAGCAGGCCAGAGTAATCCAAGCTCAGCAATCACTCTCCAATACAGATTCAGGATCTTCTTCTCTGTTACCGTAAGTCCATGCAAACGTGGGTCTTTCAAAGAGCAGGGTTCAGAGTCCACAAGTGCTTCAGAGTTCCTCAGTAGGAATAGCTGGAGTACAAGGTCCAAGGCTTACAGGAGTCAAGTCACAGGTTCACTGCAGGCTAGATTCTGAAGCACTGATTGCTCAGCTGTGGCTGCTTAAGAAGCAAAGGAGAGAATCAGGGCGGGAACATGCAAGCTGGAAACTCCATTTTGACTGAGGGCAAGATAGCTGCAGCAAGACAGAAAGTAAAATGGCTGACGAACAAACTGAGTTTCAGGAATATATACATAGAACCTTACATTACTCCCCCTTAAGGACAACCTCCGGATGACCTCAGACCAGGCTTGTGTGGGTACCTCTGATGAAACTGACGGAGCAAGCGAGGAGCATTAACGTTATTGACCGGTTCCCATGAGTTGTCCTCCACTGGGTAGCCCTGCCATTTAATCAGATATTGTAACTGATTTCTATACAACCTGGAATCTAAAATCCTTTCCACCACAAATTCTTCCTGACCATCGACTAGCACTGGGTCAGGGCAAGGAGAAGAACGTCCAGGAAACGTATTGGGTGTCGCAGCCTTTAGTAGGGATACATGAAAGACAGGGTGGATTCTCATAGTTCTGGGCAGTTGAAGACGACAAGCAACGGCACTTATAATTTTACTGATTTTATAGAGTCCAATGTACTTATGTCCCAACTTAGACGATGGAATCCTTAACTTAAGATTTCTGGTTGACAGCCAGACCAGGTCTCCTACCTTGAAAGCTGGTGCAGGTTTACGAAATTTATCTGCTGCTTTCTTGTACCTTTCCTGAGCCGATTCCAGATTCTCCTTTAGAAGATCCATATTCTTCTGTAAAGACGTGATTCTTTCAGCCACTGCTGGTAAAGGCGTTTCTATGGGAAATCGTGGTAGAATGTTAGGATGATAACCTAGATTAGAGTAAAAAGGAGACTGTTTAGTGGAGGCACTCTGAGAGTTGTTATAAGAGAACTCAGCTAATGGAAGTAGATCCACCCAATCATCCTGTAGGTGGCAGATAAAGCAGCGGAGATACTGCTCCAGGGTTTGATTGGTTCGTTCGGTCTGTCCATTAGTCTGGGGATGAAAAGCAGAAGAAAGGTTTACTTTAATGTCCAATGCTGCACAGAAATTTTGCCAAAACCTAGAAGCGAATTGCACCCCTCGATCCGAAATAACCTCATCCGGTACTCCATGTAAGCGAAACACATCTTTAATCATCAAATCTGATGTCTGTTTTGCAGTGGGTAAGCCGACACAAGGGATAAAATGAGCTGCCTTTGTTAGACGGTCAACCACCACTAGAATGGTGTTCTTCCCCTGAGAGGTTGGTAACTCCACAATGAAGTCCATAGAAATGGATCCCCACGGGCGGGACGGGGTGGGAAGAGGCTGTAACAGACCAGTTGGTGAGGAGCGAGGTGTTTTGCATCTTGCACAGACCTCACATGAAGTGACATAATTCAAAACATCCTTCCTGCAAGTGGGCCACCAAAAGAAACGAGAAAGAAATTCCTGTGTCTTTAGAATTCCTCTATGCCCAGCTATCTTGGAATCGTGAATGAGTTGCAATACTCTCAATCTGACTGTTTCAGGAATATACAGGCGTTGTCCCTGAATCCACACACCATTCTTAAAGACAAGACTTACGTCCCTTGGGGGTTGTGCCAAAAAGGAATCCGCATGGTATGCTTCCTTGATGTCCTTAAGTAGGTCTTGATTATGAATTACTCCTAGGAATCTAGAGTCAGGAAGAATAGTCTTAGGAGTAGTAATTGGACGTGTCTCTGCTGAGTAAATCCTAGAGAGTGCATCAGCCTTTCCCTTGCGCGATCCTGGTCTATAAGAGATGATAAAATTAAATTGGTTTAAGAAAAGATTCCAGCGAGCCTGGCGAGGAGTCAGGCACTTAGCCGACCTGATAAACTCAAGGTTACGATGGTCTGTCAGGACGACTATTTGCTGTGCAGCTCCCTGAAGAAGGTGTCTCCATTCTTTGAAGGCGGCAATAATGGCCAACAACTCTCTATTGCCCACATCGTAGTTCCTCTCAGCCGAAGACAACTGCTGGGAAAAGAAGGCACAGGGATGCAAGACATTCTTCTCACCTGTTCTCTGAGAGAGTATAGCTCCAACGGCACAGTCTGAAGCATCCACCTCTATTATGAAGGCAAGCTCGGGGTTGGGATGTACTAGGATAGGTGCAGTGGTAAATTTATCTTTTAGACGGGAAAATGCTTCCTGGGCTTGGGGAGTCTAGGAAAACCTAGACTCTTTCCGGGTAAGTTGAGTGATAGGTGACACTACCTCAGAGAAATTTCTAATGAAACGTCTATAGAAGTTGGCAAACCCGATGAAGCGCTGTACCTCCTTCACATTTCTAGGACTTGGCCAATCCTTGATGGCTTGGGTTTTGCTTCCATCCATACTGATTCCTTGTGTAGACAGTACATACCCCAGAAATTGAATTTCGGTCCTATGGAATTCACACTTTTCAAGTTTGATGTAAAGATGATTTTGTCTTAGACGTTCCAAGACCATTCTCACATGTCCATGATGTTCCTCTGTGGAGTTAGAAAAAATTAGAATATCATCCAAATAAATTCCACGAATGTATCTAGGAGATCCCTGAAGATGTCATTCACCAAGTGTTGGAAAGTGGCTGGGCGGTACTCAGACCAAAAGGCATAACTAGATATTCAAAGTGTCCATAGCGTGACCTGAATGCAGTCTTCCATTCATCCCCAGGTCTAATACGGACTAAGTTATAGGCCCCACGAAGATCTAGTTTAGAAAAAATTTTGGCATGTCGCACTCTCTCCAATAACTCAGGGATTAAAGGCAATGGATAACGGTTTCTAATAGTAACCTTATTGAGTTCCCTATAGTCTACGCATGGTCTCAGAGATCCATCTTTCTTCTTTACAAAGAAGATGGGTGCACCTGCAGGAGATGAAGAGGGGCGTATGAAGCCCTTGGCTAGATTTTCATCTATGTAATCCTTTAAAGCCTTTAGCTCGGGCCCCGCCAGGGGGTAGATCTTACCAAAAGGTATCTCTGCTCCAGGCAATAATTCAATTGGACAATCATATGGACGGTGAGGAGGAAGCTGGTCAGCGTTCTTCTTGTCACATAAATCCACATAGTCCTGGTATACAGCTGGTAGTTCAGGGACTGACATGATTCCTTTAGGAACAGAGCAAGCTGAAACTTTTGGACTCATCTGTTTCTCTGGAAAGTGTAATTCCTTGGTCTCCCAGTTAATGGTAGGATTCTGAGCCTGCAGCCATGGTAGCCCTAGAATAATGGGAAAGTGGGGAGAAGAGATAAGCATAAAGGACAGTTTCTCTTGATGATCTTTACCCATAAGAACCCTCAAAGGCTCTGTTTCCTGATCCACTGGTCCAGAGGTCAGCAGGGAGCCATCCACAGTTTCCATCTGTACTGGAGTAGCCTTCTTCACTGAACGTATCCCCTGTTTCAGAGCAAAGGAGACATCCATAAAATTTCCACTTGCCCCTGAGTCGATCATAGCAGAGCTAGACACCCAAGCTGAGTCAACCCAGAGTTTGATGGAAAGAAAGCAATGAGAATTGTTTTTCTTACAACTCAGCTGGGACACCGCTGAGGAAACTTGAAAAATGGCAGCGTTTACACAGTCAACGTCCTCAGAGGTAACGGAGTTTAAGTCCGAGAAATCAAGATCTGTTGCTGCAGATCTCTCTGGAGCCTGAGGCTCGGACCTGACAGATCCCCTCTCGCAACACTCACAATGAATGAGTGCTGCAGTAGTCTTACAGAACGGCTGGGGCAGTTTATAATGAAGTGCCCTGACTTACCACAATAGAAACATAGATTCTCCTTAAAACGATGTTCCTTGCGTGCATCACTAACCCGTCGTTGTAAAGAGTCTACCTGCATGGGTTCAGGTTCAGGTTCCCGTGTAATCCTACTCAAAGGTTCCTTAGCTGGAGAGGAAGGTAGGAAAAGGTTAGTACGATTGCTTTCGAACCATCTCTCTTGCCTGCGTTCAGTCAGACGAGTATCAATACGGATGCAGTAGTTAATAAAGTCACCTAACGCAGTGGGAGGGTCGGCACGAGCAAGTTCATCCTTAATCAGTGGAGATAACCCCTTTCGAAAAATAGATTTTTTGGCGGAACTGTCCCAGGTGGTATCAAGGGCCCATCTCCTGAAATCCAAGGCATATTCAGCTACCGAGTGCTTACCTTGGCGCAAAGCTGACATGGCTGCTTCAGCTGTTGCACCTCGATTGGGGTCATCAAACACCTGCCCCATGGCTGAAATAAAATCATCAAGGTGATTCAAACAATCATCCTCAGTCTCAATCAGAGGGTTTGCCCACATTAAAGCCTTGTTGGTAAGCAACATAATTATAGTAAGCACCTTAGATCGTTCAGTGGGAAATTGTGAAGCATGAGCAGAAAAAAAAAGATTGCATTGATTAATAAATCCCCTGAATTTCTCACGTTCACCGCCAAAACGAAAAGGGGGCAACTTGGGAATCCCAGCACTCGGGGCTACGGCAGGAGCCTGGACTCGCCCCTCTAGAACCTCAATCCTGGCTCGCAAATCCTGGGTAGTCTGTCCAACCACTTGCAAATTGTGATTATTGAGGTCCTGTAGATTTGTAAAACGGGTCTTATATTCTGCAAATCTGCAAGGATATTATCAGTCACTCCGCAAAGTTCCTTTATGCGGGCCTCCATTTTCCAGATCTTTTAAGACAGGATTACTGGAAGAAGAGGAGAGAAAAAAAAAACAATAGTGTTCACCTGTGGCAACACTGCAGAGAGAAAAAAAAATTAAGGGAACTGCTCACCTGGAATGGTTGTGAGAAGTCACAACCACTATCATCACAGAAAGTTTCAACCAGACATCTGATATCCAGAGTTACAGCAGACAAAAAAGAGAAAAGAAAGGAGAAAAAAAAAAACAATAGTGTTTACCTGTGGTAACACTGCAAAAAAGAAAAAACTTAAGGGAATTGCTCACCTGGAATGGTTGTGAGAAGTCACAACCACTGTCATCACAGAAAGTACAACCGGACGTCTGATATCCACAGTACAGCAGACACAGCCTTCCAGACCCAGCAGACACTAACGTTTTGGCTTCAGAATCTTGTAATGTATGTAGTACAGTTCATATAGCGTCTTGTGCTTGGGTGCGATGAACATACATGAGACACAGGTTTGATATAGAAAAGTCCTGATTACTTCATACAAGTTGGCAGAAATAGTCACACAGTTTGCAGACACAGAAACAGGAGACACAGCAGGCCAGAGTAATCCAAGCTCAGCAATCACTCTCCAATACAGATTCAGGATCTTCTTCTCTGTTACCGTAAGTCCATGCAAACGTGGGTCTTTCAAAGAGCAGGGTTCAGAGTCCACAAGTGCTTCAGAGTTCCTCAGTAGGAATAGCTGGAGTACAAGGTCCAAGGCTTACAGGAGTCAAGTCACAGGTTCACTGCAGGCTAGATTCTGAAGCACTGATTGCTCAGCTGTGGCTGCTTAAGAAGCAAAGGAGAGAATCAGGGCGGGAACATGCAAGCTGGAAACTCCATTTTGACTGAGGGCAAGATAGCTGCAGCAAGACAGAAAGTAAAATGGCTGACGAACAAACTGAGTTTCAGGAATATATACATAGAACCTTACACAAGGATTGAGACCAGAACAATTGATCACCGGCAACCCTGATGGGAAGGCGACTCCCTTATATAAGACCAGTCAGTAACACCTGATTCCCACTCCTCACAATCTTCACTGGACAGTCCAGTACCGCTTGTAACCACCAGAGGGAGCCTCTGCTCAGAACTCATTTCAAGTCCATTCACAACAGTACCCCCCCCTTGAGGAGGGGTGACCGAACCCTCACTTGAGCAACCAGGTCGGTCAGGATGAGTTCTATGATACGCACGGATGAGTCTCCTAGCATGGATGTCCGAAGCAAACACCCAAGAATTGTCTTCCTGACCATAACCTCTCCACTTAACCAAATACTGGAGTTTCCGTCTAGAAAAACGAGAATTCAATATTTTCTCAACCACAAACTCCATATTGCCCTCAACCAGAACAGGGTCAGGAGGCAAAGCAGTAGGAACCACTGGCTCAACAAACCTCTTCAACAAGGACTTGTGGAACACGTTATGGATCTTAAATGTCCCTGGAAGAAGCAAACGAAAAGAAACAGGATTAAGAATCTCCATGATCTTATAAGGTCCAATGAACCTAGGCTTAAATTTAGGAGATGCCACTCTCATAGGAATATTTCTTGAGGACAACCAGACCAAGTCCCCCACTTTAAACCGAGGACCATCAGTTCTATGCCGGTTAGCAAACCGCTGGGCCCTCTCCTGAGAGAGGGACAACCTCTCCACTACCTGGTCCCAAATCTGTTGCATACGCTCCACAACAGAGTCAACACCTGGACAGACAGAAGCCTCCGTCTGTCCTGAAGAAAATCGAGGGTGAAACCCAGAATTACAGAAAAATGGAGACATCAAAGTGGCAGAGCTAGCCCTATTATTAAGAGCAAACTCAGCCAAAGGCAAAAAAGAGACCCAGTCATCCTGATCAGCAGACACAAAGCATCTTAGATAAGTCTCCAATGTCTGGTTTGTTCTCTCAGTTTGACCATTGGTCTGAGGATGAAACGCCGAGGAGAAAGACAATTGAACACCAAGTTTAGAACAAAAGGTCCTCCAAAATCTGGAAACAAACTGGACTCCTCTGTCAGACACAATGTTCTCAGGAATGCCGTGTAAACGAACCACGTGCTGAAGGAACAAAGGCACCAATTCAGAGGAGGAAGGCAACTTAGGTAATGGCACAAGATGTATCATCTTGGAAAACCTATCACAAATCACCCAGATGACGGTCATTCTCTGAGAAACAGGGAGGTCGGAAATGAAATCCATAGAGATATGGGTCCATGGTCTCTTGGGCACAGGCAATGGCATCAACAAACCACTAGAGCGAGAGCAAGGCTTGGAGCGAGAGCAAGTCCCGCAGGACTGCACAAATTCCCTGACATCACGAGACAAGGTAGGCCACCAAAAGGACCGACTAACCAAGTCTCTGGTACCAAAAATTCCGGGATGCCCAGCCAACGCGGAACAATGAATCTCAGACATCACACTCTTTTTCCACTGGTCCGGGACAAACAATTTTCCAACAGGGCAGCGCTCGGGCCTATCCTCCTGACACCCCTCCAGAGCAAGTCTCAAATTGGGTGAGATGGCGGAAAGAACTACACCCTCTTTCAAAATAACAGAAGGATCAGATAACTCAGGAGAGTCCGCAAGGAAACTCCTCGAGAGGGCATCCGCCTTAACATTCTTAGTGCCAGGAAGAAAGGAAACCACAAAATTAACGTGTGAAAAACAAGGCCCACCTGGCCTGTCTAGGATTGAGTCGCTTGGCAGATTCCAGATAAACCAGATTCTTATGGTCCGTAAGGACCACCACCTGATGTTTGGCTCCCTCCAGCCAATGTCTCCACTCTTCAAAAGCCCACTTCATGGCCAGTAACTCCCGATTACCCACGTCATAATTACGTTCAGTAGGAGAAAATTTTCGAGAGAAAAAGGCACAAGGGTTACTTTTAGAGGTCTCTGGATCTTTTTGGGACAAAACGGCACCTGCCCCAATTTCAGAGGCATCAACCTCCACCTGAAATGGCAGAGAAACATCAGGCTGCCGTAGAACAGGAGCAGAAGTGAATCTCTGCTTAAGTTCCTGAAATGCAGAGACTGCCTCAGGAGGCCAATTCACCACATCAGAACCCTTTCTGGTCAAATCAGTCAATGGTTTAACAATAACCGAGAAATTACCAATAAATTTACGATAAAAATTGGCAAAACCCAAAAATCTTTGAAGAGCCTTTAATGAAGTAGGTTGGACCCAATCACAGATGGCCTGAACCTTGACCGGGTCCATTTCAATAACAGATGGGGACAAAATGAATCCCAGAAATTAGATCCTCTGTATGCCAAAAAGACACTTTGATCCCTTCACATACAGAGCATTTTCTCTCAAAATCTGGAATACAGTTCGAACATGTTTCACATGAGAGTCCCAGTCATTAGAAAAAATCAAGATATCATCCAAATAAACAATCAGAAATTTATCCACAAAATCCCTGAAAATGTCATTCATGAAGGACTGGAAGACAGAAGGAGCATTAGTGAGCCCAAAGGGCATCACAAGGTACTCAAAATGCCCCTCAGGGGTATTGAATGCCGTCTTCCATTCATCCCCGTGCTTATGCGAATAAGGTTATATGCCCCCCTGAGGTCAAGCTTGGTAAACCAAGTAGCGTTTTTCACCCTGGAAAACAGGTCAGAAATCAAAGGTAACGGGTATTGATATTTTACAGTAATATTGTTCAAAAGACGATAATCAATACACGGCCTTGAACCATCCTTTTTGGCCACAAAGAAAAAACCGGCACTTAAGGGTGAAGAGGATGGTCTGATATGACCCTTCTCCAATGACTCCTTGATATAAGACGCATAGCGTCATGTTCAGGTACAGACAAGTTAAAAAGGCGACCCTTAGGGAATTTACTACCAGGCACTAATTCAATAGCGCAGTCATAGCTCCTATGGGGAGGCAAGGATGCAGATTTACTTTCGCTAAACACATCAGAAAAATCAATCAAAAAGTCAGGAACATCCTGAGCCTGGGGGGAGGCAGAAAAAACAGGAGTGTTGGTATTAACACATTGGCAGCCCCAACTGGTTACAGACACAGATTTCCAATCCAAAACAGGATTATGAGACTGCAACCAAGGGAAGCCCAGTACGATAATATCATGCAGATTATACAGAACCAAAAATTTACAGCACTCCTGATGATCAGGTTCAACCTCCATTATCACCTGAGTAGAGAACTGAGGTTTATTCTCAGCCAAAGGGGTAGAATCGATCCCCAGTAGGGGAATAGACTTCTGTAGGGGTATCAAGGGAAACCCACAACGTTTAGCAAAATCATAATCCATCAGGTTAATAGCTGCTCCAGAATCAACGAAAGCCTGAGCAGAAAATGAGGACAGAGAGCATATCAGAGTGACAGTTAATAAAAACTTAGTCTGAACACTACCCAAGACAACTGAGCGTGCAAAACGTCTTCCCCGCTTAGGGCAGACTGAAATAGCATGAGAGGCATCACCACAGTAGAAACATAACCCATTGCGCTTTCGAAACTCATGACGCTGTGCCCCAGACACCACTCTATCACACTGCATGGGTTCAGAAGCAAGTTCACAAGGCAACACCATTCCACGCATACTTCTCCGCTCACGCAAACGTCTGTCAATTTGAATCGCTAATGACATAGAATCATTGAGACCAGAGGGGACAGAGAATCCCACCATAACATCCTTTACATTATCTGACAGACCCTTCCGAAAAAGGGCCGCCAAAGCGTCGTCATTCCACTTGGTCAGGACTGCCCACCTACGGAATCTCTGACAGTATAACTCAGCGTCATCAAGACCCTGATTTAATGCCAACAAGGCTTTTTCAGCTTGATTAGTGACATTAGGCTCATCGTACAATAACCCCAAAGCCTGAAAAAATGCATCAACATCACTCAAAACAGGATCCCCAGGTGTCAGGGAAAAAGCCCAATCCTGAGGATCGCCGCGCAGGAGAGAGATGACAATTTGAACCTGCTGCGCTGCGTTCCCTGAGGACTTAGATTTTAAGGCAAAAAACAATTTACAATTATTTTTTGAAATTCTGAAACTTAGCTCGATCCCCTAAAAACAAATCTGGCATGGGAATCCTAGGTTCCACAACAGGCAACCTAGCAAGATAGGCAGCAATACTCCGAACCTCAGTGGCAAGCTGATCCACACGGCCAGACAACTGTGCATACTCCATTGAGAGAAAAAAAAAATCCTCCCCAGCACCCAGAGATACAGAGGGAAAAAAATGCAACAAACAGAAAAATATCTCTGACAACTCTGACAACCTTTTTTCTTTCACAATATTTTTTCCCTTCTGTGAGTACCATACAATTTTCAATTTTTAGGCCGGTGATACTGTTATGTTTCGGTAGCTGAGGAGTGCAGGTAAAAAAGGCAATACACCAGAGAAGTTGGAATCTATGAGATTGCAGTACCCTGACTAACCACCACAACTAGAGGCAGCCGTGGAGCGTTCCTACGTTGGTCCTAGACGCCTCGTCACAGCCTGAGAAACTAACTACACCTAAAGATAGAAAGAGGAAAGCTATCTGCCCCGGAGCAGATCCCCAAAGAACACAGAAAGCCCCCAAACATGTAATGGCGGTTAGACAAGATGAAATACTGACACAGACAGAAAATAGTATGAGCAAACGTTGGGGCCCAAACTTCCTAAATAGAAAAGGATAGGAAGGGCACTTACTGCAATCCCAAAAAACCCTGAAAAGCACCAACTCTACTAATTTCAAAATCACCTGAGATCACACGACCTCTACCACCTAAATTAGTTCTCTGGTGTAACAAAATCAAAACAGCAGCCACTGAAAAAACTGGAAAAAGCAAAAGTACAAACATCAGTGGCTGAACTAAACTGAGAGGGCAAAAGCCCCCGGAGGGGACCCTGAAGGCCCCCACGGAAGTGCAGGACAAAATGCAAAAATCAAGCACAAAAACAAAAAGAAGAAAATGTCTTATCTGTTAGCAGGAGATGCAGACACGACACAGCAGGCTACCAAGGAAACAGGACTCAAGGATTGAGACCAGAACAATTGATCACCGGCAACCCTGATGGGAAGGCGACTCCCTTATATAAGACCAGTCAGTAACACCTGATTCCCACTCCTCACAATCTTCACTGGACAGTCCAGTACCGCTTGTAACCACCAGAGGGAGCCTCTGCTCAGAACTCATTTCAAGTCCATTCACAACAGATTATATTGCTTGCTTGCAGCTTCGCTCCGCCATTGTTCATTAGCTGTGGCATTTCATCACTGCACGGTGGACCTCAGGTTGCGATCGCACTTTATCATAATTTATATTTAGTGCAATTCTGCCCTGGGGCAGAATGGACACACGGGGGCAGAATGGAGACACGAGACCAGAATGGAGACACGGGGGCAGGATTGGAGACACAGGGGCAGGATGGGAGACACGGGGACAGGATGGGAGATATGGGGGCAGGATGGAGACACGGGGGCAGAATGGAGACACGGGGCAGAATGGAGACATGGGGCAGGATTGGAGACACGGGGGCAGGATTAGAGACAAGGGGCAGGATTGGAGACAAGGGGCAGGATTGGAGACAAGGGGGGCCAGGATGGGAGACATGGGGGAAGGATCATGGGGCAGGATAGAGACAGATGGTGCAGGATCATGGGGCAGGATGGATACGATGGAGACAGATGGGACTGGATCATGGGGCAGATGGGGAGGATCATGGTACAGATGGGGAAGGATAATGTTATAGATGGGTCAGGATCATGGGACAGATGGGGCAGGATCATGGAACATCACATGGGGGCAGAATGGATACTCATGAGGGCAGGATGGGAGAACATATGGCTGGAGCCAGGAATGAGACACACGGGGGCCAGGATGGGGATTTTATTACCATAGGGGCTAATTATGGGATATTATTAATGTAGTGATGTATTTATTTTATTTTTTGAGGATACTGTTTTAAATGGTGGCGGTTCTGTCGACTTTTTTTCTTCATCTGGTATAGTTTAGAATTTAGGAAAAAAAATTAAGTAATGTGTTCTGAAAGCGATGCACTAGATAACTGTGTTATTTCTTGCAGAGATGAGCCCTGGCTGGAAGAAGGGACGGCGGTCTGTGCTGGATGAAGCTGTAACGCAAAGATGAAGGACTTCACCTAGAGACGTCACTAGTGAGTCAGTGTGTTACTTGTACACTGACACTATACACAGTACACTATACACAGCGGTCCTGTGTACAATGTCACCAGTGATCACTGTATTACATTTACACTTTACACTATATACAGAGCTCCTGTGTATAATGTCATTAGTGATCACTGTATTACCCGTACACTATACTCTATTACAGAGCTCCTGTGTATAATTCACTGGTGATCACTGTATTACCTGTACACTGACACATATACAGAGCTCTGTGTATAATGTCTCTGGTGATCACTGTATTACCTGTACACAGACACTGCATACTAAGTACAGATCTCCTGTGTATAATGGCACTTATGGTGATATTAGTATTGTGCTTTTTTATTTATGATCAGTATTGTAGTATTCAGTCACTATGTGGTGGTAATATATTGTCCGGCCATGGTGTGGCGGTATTTGTTCCTTGTATGTGCTATTAATTGGTCACTATGTGGTGGTAATATGTGGTGTGGTCATGGTGTGGTGGTATTTGTTCCTTGTATGTGGTATTATTGGTCACTATGTGGTGGTAATATGTGGTCTGGACATGGTGCGGTTGTATTTGTCCCTTGTATGTGATATTATTCAGTCACTGTGGTGGTAATATGTGGTCTGGACATGTTGTGGCAGTATTTGTTCCTTGTATGTGATATTATAGGTCACTATGTGGTGGTAATATGGTGTCTGGTCATGGTGCGGTGGTATTTGTCCCTTGTATGTGAGGATATTGGTCATTTTAAAAATTAAAAAATAAATAAAAATATACCTAAATTGTATTGGATATTTTAACAAATGTTTAATAGGTTACCTTGTCATAGTGGCAGCTTAAAAAATCTTTTAGCCAAAACAAAAACTGCTGGCTATAAGCAGGGCCGGCTCCAGGTTTTTATGGGCCCCGGGCGAAAGAGCCTCAGTGGGCCCCTTTAACACAGACCACGATTCATGATGCACAGATACGGCAGAGAAATATGGGTATAGTACAATGCCAAATACTTCACTTCTTCCATTACATGAGTGATATCTATTGTAAATTGTACAATAGCTCAAAAACCGCCAAATCCTCACAGCGCACAGTACAGACCGGACAGTACAGTCCTCCATACAATATTATGGGCACCACAGTCTCCCCCTCATCACCCATATAATACCCCATGCAGGATGTCACCCCCCATATAATGCTCCATACAGAATACTGGACCCAAAATAATACTCCATACAGAATACTGGACCCAATATAATGCTCCATACAGGATACTGGTCTCCATATAATGCTCCATACAAAATATGGAGCTCTCCTCTGCGCTGTACTGCGTTCTGCACTGTTACAGCTCAGGAAAGGGCGCTGTGGAAAGACTCCCCATTATCATCATGATTGCCTCCCCATCATCATCAATGCCTGCCCATCATCATCATCTTCTCCCCATCATCAATGCCTGCCCATCATCATCTCCTCCCCATTATCATCAATGTCTGCCCATCATCTTCTCCCCATCATCAATGCCTGCCCATTATCATCATCTTCTCCCCATCATCATCAATGCCTCCCAATTATCAGCAATGCCTGCCCATCATCATCTTCTCCCCATCATCAATGCCTCCCCATTATCAGCAATGCCTGCCCATCATCATCTTCTCCCCATCATCAATGCCTCCCCATTATCAGCAATGCCTGCCCATCATCATCTTCTCCCCATCATCAATGCCTCCCCATTATCAGCAATGCCTGCCCATCATCATCTTCTCCCCATCATCAATGCATTGCCTCCCCATTATCAGCAATGCCTGCCCATCTTCACACACAGACAGCACACAAGCACTCTCTCACATACATACATACACACACACACATGCATACACACACAAAGCACCGCACTACATACACACACAGAGACACACACACAGAGACACATACACAGAGACGTCTTACCTGTTCAGAGTCCCCGCGCTCTGTGCCACAGCCGGCCGCTGAATGATGACGTCATTCAGCGGCGGCTGTGAGAGGAAGCGCCGGCGCCCCCTGGAGCCCGGAGCTGCGGCAACGGAGGCACGGGAGAGGTAAGTATTGTTGCCAGCTGCTGCCGGGGCCCTGAGCAGGCGGGGGGGGCCCAGTGGCGGCGCTGACACCGCTCTCCGCGCGGGGGTGCCAGACTGCGAGTGGGCCCCCCGCCTGCTCAGGGCCCCGGCACTGGCCCGGGTGTGCCGGGTGCTGACGCCGGCCCTGGCTATAAGTATGATCTGGTGATGGGAACTATTAATGTGTGATTGGTGAGAAGTGGAGTTTTTCCAAGAGATTGCGGTGGAACTCTGGACAGTTCAAGAGGTGGAGGCAGGGCTGGGGTGGAGCCTGGGCGGAGTATCAAGGGGGCCCTGAAAATTTTGCCAGTATGGGGCCCCGAAATTCCTAGTGGAAGCCCTGGGTGTAATACTGCAGGATTCAGTAGTGACCCTCATAGTTCCCTTTTACATATACTGGTGACTAGTGTTGAGCATTCCGATACCGCAAGTATCGGGTATCGGCCGATATTCGCTGTATCGGAATTCCGATACTTAGTTCCGATATTTTTCCTATATCGTATACCGGAATCGGAAGTTCCCATAATTCTTTGAGAGGCACTGTGATTTTAGTCAGCCAATGAGGAATCCTACGAAGTGTGGGCACATCCTGTAATGCTGCGGTCATGTTAACTAATGGCATGGCTGTGATTGGATGCTGAAATGATGTCAGAATGCACTATAAAAGGCGCCGCCGCCATTTTAGCGTCACTGTGCTGTGAATTCAGTTACGGACAGAACGCTGCTCTGCTGACTCTGAGGACAGTTACAGATAGCGTTTTTGTGAATTGTTCTGTAGGCAGGCTATTTGAGAAACCGCTGTGTAAATCATCCTTTTTCCTTGCAGTGTTGTTTTCACAGCTCTGTGCAAGGTGTGTGTGTGATTGCAGGTGACGCTGCAGTTTGCTCTGCATCCAACGCAGTTTGTAGTCATCTGCACTTGTCACTCACTGACTCTTTTTTTTTTTTATTTGGTGGAATTGGTGCTGCTCCATTCAATTGAAATTAACAGTGATCTATTAGTGTGACGTGCTTCCATCCGTATCCAATACATTGGTTACAAACACTATAGAAGTACACAAAGGGGCCTTTCACAGCTAGTGAACAGTTGTGTGCAGTGTTCACTGTAGTCTGTGAGGTTTTGATTTTTTGAGTGCAGATCACGCTCCAGTTAGTTCTTCAACCACTGCTGGTTGTAGTCTGCTGAGCGTGTGCCACTGCCTCATCCTTGACATTTGTCTGTAATTGGTGCTGCTCCATTCTATTTCAAATAACTCAAATCTATTAGTGTGACGCACTTCCATCCGTATCCAATACATAGGTTGCAAACACTATAGAAGTACACAAAGGGGCCTTTCACACCTAGTGAACAGTTGTGTGCAGTGTTCACTGTAGTCTGAGGTTTTCATTTTTGGAGTGCAGATCACGCTCCAGTTAGTTCTTCAACCACTGCTGCTTGTACTCTGCTGAGCGTGTCTCCCTGCCTCATCCTTGACATTTTTCTCTAATTGGTGCTGCTCCATTCTATTTCAAATAACTCAAATCTATTAGTGTGACGCACTTCCATCCGTATCCAATACATACGTTGCAAACACTATAGAAGTACACAAAGGGGCCTTTCACACCTAGTGAACAGTTGTGTGCAGTGTTCACTGTAGTCTGTGAGGTTTTGATTTTTTGAGTGCAGATCACGCTCCAGTTAGTTCTTCAACCACTGCTGGTTGTAGTCTGCTGAGCGTGTGCCACTGCCTCATCCTTGACATTTGTCTGTAATTGGTGCTGCTCCATTCTATTTCAAATAACTCAAATCTATTAGTGTGACGCACTTCCATCCGTATCCAATACATAGGTTGCAAACACTATAGAAGTACACAAAGGGGCCTTTCACACCTAGTGAACAGTTGTGTGCAGTGTTCACTGTAGTCTGAGGTTTTCATTTTTGGAGTGCAGATCACGCTCCAGTTAGTTCTTCAACCACTGCTGCTTGTACTCTGCTGAGCGTGTCTCCCTGCCTCATCCTTGACATTTTTCTCTAATTGGTGCTGCTCCATTCTATTTCAAATAACTCAAATCTATTAGTGTGACGCACTTCCATCCGTATCCAATACATAGGTTGCAAACACTATAGAAGTACACAAAGGGGCCTTTCACACCTAGTGAACAGTTGTGTGCAGTGTTCACTGTAGTCTGTGAGGTTTTGATTTTTTGAGTGCAGATCACGCTCCAGTTAGTTCTTCAACCACTGCTGGTTGTAGTCTGCTGAGCGTGTGCCACTGCCTCATCCTTGACATTTGTCTGTAATTGGTGCTGCTCCATTCTATTACAAATAACTCAAATCTATTAGTGTGACGCACTTCCATCCGTATCCAATACATAGGTTGCAAACACTATAGAAGTACACAAAGGGGCCTATCACACCTAGTGAACAGTTGTGTGCAGTGTTCACTGTAGTCTGAGGTTTTCATTTTTGGAGTGCAGATCACGTTCCAGTTAGTTCTTCAACCACTGCTGCTTGTACTCTGCGAGCGTGTCTCCCTGCCTCATCCTTGACATTTTTCTCTAATTGGTGCTGCTCCATTCTATTTCAAATAACTCAAATCTATTAGTGTGACGCACTTCCATCCGTATCCAATACATAGGTTGCAAACACTATAGAAGTACACAAAGGGGCCTTTCACACACTAGTGAACAGTTGTGTGCAGTGTTCACTGTAGTCTGAGGTTTTCATTTTTGGAGTGCAGATCACGCTCCAGTTAGTTCTTCAACCACTGCTGCTTGTACTCTGCTGAGCGTGTCTCCCTGCCTCATCCTTGACATTTTTTCTAATTGGTGCTGCTCCATTCTATTTCAAATAACTCAAATCTATTAGTGTGACGCACTTCCATCCGTATCCAATACATAGGTTGCAAACACTATAGAAGTACACAAAGGGGCCTTTCACACCTAGTGAACAGTTGTGTGCAATGTTCACTGTAGTCTGAGGTTTTCATTTTTGGAGTGCAGATAACGCTCCAGTTAGTTCTTCAACCACTGCTGCTTGTACTCTGCTGAGCGTGTGTCACAGCCTCATATTTACTTGTATGCTTTTCTTTAAAAGCCAAGAACACTGAAGGATAACCTTCGCACTGCAGCTGTTGTCAAAGTTCAACCCACATTATGCACTTCCAACATTGCAGCATTTGAGGCATGATGTGAGTTGGATTTGTCAAAGTTATGGAGTGACAAGGTTCACCATCAGTACCCTATAGCATAAGTATGCTTTTGTGTTAGCATTTGTGTTAGACATGTGGATATCTGCAATAATATGTCACAATTATTTTGTTACAGATTTGTTACCAAGACTAATCATTTCATGGTTGTAAAGGTGACGTTTCACTTGTTTACAGCATAGAAATAAGGTGTAGCCTGATATCTATGTGTAGCACTAGCCACTTTAACATGTCATGTTTGTTTTCAACATGTGTAGCTAGGTAGCAGTATTTTTTGCCGGACACACAGCAGGGAACAGCAGGCGTTACTGAAACCCACAAACACATCAGCGATTGTTTTGATATGTGCATCCAACACTTCTGAGCAGCAACTGGCGGTGTTGAAGCCCAGGGTCAAGGAGGGTGTAGGCAGAGGCCTAGTATGAGATGTTTGAACTTTAATTTGTAGTTAGCAGCATTAATTTTTGCCAGACACACAGCAGGGGAACAGCAGGCGTTACTGAACCCCACTAACACTATAGCTTGTGTATTGGTCTGTGGACACGACACTTCTGAGCAGCAACTGGCAGTGTTGTAGCCCAGGGAGTACAGTTCAGGTGGTAGAAAGATGAACATAACGGAGACATGGATAACGTTGCCAACCAGTTATTTAATCGGAAACCGGACAGGCAAATTCAGGCGAGATCCATGCCTTGTTCATTTTCAGAAAAGTAAGCCGTTCTACATTATCGGAGGATAGTCGCATGCAACGGTCTGTTAGTACACCACCTGCAGCAGTAAAGACGCGCTCCGATAATACACTGGCAGCAGGGCAAGCCAGCACCTCCAATGCATACTGGCTAAGCTCTGGCCATGTATCCAGCTTAGAGACCCAAAACTTGAATGGGGAAGAGCCATCTGGGAGTACACTGAGAGGGCAAGACATGTAGTCTGTCACCATCTTACGGAAACGTTGCCTCCTGCTGACTGGAGCCGTCTCGGATGGTGTAGACATTGGTGGCGCTGCCACAAAACTTCGCCACATTTGGAACATACTGGTCTTGCCCTGTGCAGAGGCGCTGCTTGTGCTCCCTCGTGTTGCAGAGCTGTCTCCACTGCCTCGACGCACAGAGCTGCTTTGTAAAGCAGTAGCAGCAGCAGTGCTCTCGGCTGGAATGGAGAACATTATGGATTGCACCAGTGTGTCTTGGTACTCCCGCATTTTACGCTCCGGTTCAACGGTGTGATGAGGCTATGTAAGTTGGCCCGGTAGCGAGGGTCTAGGAGGGTGTACAACCCAATAATCAGACGTGGTGAGAATGTGGGCTATGCGGCGGTCGTTTCTCAGGCACTGCAGCATGAAATCAACCATGTGCTGCAGACTCCCAACTGGCCAAGAAACACTGTCCCCTGCAAGAGGCGTCATCTCTGCCTGCTCTGCATCACCCCACCCTCGCTCTACATACTGACTAAAGCGTTGTGTACCTCCCTCTGGAGCGATGTCTTCCTCCTCCATTGACTCCTCCTCATCCTCCTCACAAAGTCCTTCAAATACATAAAAATGTACAAAATTTAAAACTCATAACATTTAAAAACATTTTATCATAATTCTGTAACATCAGTTTATGGAAACACCGTAGCATTACAAAAGGATAGACAAAAACTGTACATTATGTGCTTTGTAAATACATTAAAAGTTTGCAATGGTTATGAAAATATAGACAGCGACTCTGGAGGTTCAATTGTTGATACAGCGTGGTACTTTGAAAGTCCTCCAGCCCTTTGTGAGGAACCACATTGCGCTGACTGTCCAGAAGGTGATGGAATTTGTGACTCCTCATCCTCCACCTCTTCCAAAACCTCAGCCAATAGTGCTTGCAGTGTTTTTTGAAGCAGGCAGATAAGGGGGACAGTCAGGCTGACTAGTGCATCATCTGCACTCGCCATCCGCGTTGACTCATCAAACGCACGCAAGACGTGGCAGATGTCCTTCATAGAGTCCTTCGCCAGTCCTTACACTGGCTGCCCATTTATTATAGGATCCAATTCAAAGTACTGGTTTCACCCACAAACCTCTCCACAGTGCAGCACCCCCCTACATCTCCTCCCTCATTTATATCTATCGACCTAACCCACTGCTGCGCTCTGCAAACGACCTTCGACTAACCTCTGCACTAATCCGTACCTCCCACTCCCGACTCCAAGACTTCTCCCGCGCTGCGCCAATCCTCTGGAATGCTCTACCCCAAGAAATTAGGACTATCCGCAATTTGCATGGTTTCAGGCGCTCCCTCAAAACACATTTGTTCAGAGCGGCCTATCACATTCAGTAATCAAAGTCATTCTATGTGTAAGTCAGTGTGTGTAGCCCATTCACTATCTCCATCCATCCCTCACTCCCTCAAAATGGCTGGACCATCATTGTAAATACACCATTGTATATAAACACCTGTACTTTGTATCTCCCCCACCTCATTGTAGATCGTAAGCTCTCACGAGCAGGGGCAGCTGATATTGCTTTAATTATTGTATTGTTAACGTTGTTAGTTGTTACTTATGACTTGTGTTCTGAAACTGTTAGACTGTAAAGCGCTGCGGAATATGTTGGCGCTATATAAATAAAGATTATTATTATTATTATTATAGAGGCCAACTCAGTAGTGGTGAAGTGTGAACGGCGCATATTGCGATTTGATTGCGCCTGATGCAGCTGATACTCCATTACTGCTGGCTGCTGCTCACACAACCGCTCCAACATATGTAACGTGGAATTCCACCTGGTGGGTACGTCACATATGATGCGATGTTCAGGAAGGCGAAATCTGCGTTGCAGAGCTGCAATGCGCGATCTGGCCATGCTGGAACGTCGCAAGTGAGCGCACTATAGGCGGACCTTGTGCAGCAGTGCATCAAGATCCGGATAGTCCCTCAAAAAACTCTGCACGACCAAGTTGAGCACATGTGCCAGACATGGTATGTCAGTGAGGTTGCCAAGGCCCAGAGCTGCCACCAGATTTCGGCCATTGTCACACACTACCAAGCCTGGCTGGAGATTCGCTGGCAAAAACCACATGTCGCTCTCCTGCTTGATGGCATTCCAGAGCTCCTTCGATTCCCCATGGAAATTAATTTCAGAACAGCCTGTTGACGTTTGGCCACGGCTGTGCTCATATCGGTCGCAACAGGTAAGCGTTCACGGGTCCATGTGGAGGTAGACCGTGACGGCTCCTGCAGCGATGATTCTGAGGAACTGGAGTAGGAGGAGGAGTCAATGTGTACAGACTTGATTCCTGCAATCCTTGGATTTGGCAGAACACGTACAGCGCCACTCGCAAGATCAGTACCCGGCTCCACAACATTGACCCAATGGGCAGTGAGGGAAAGGTATCGTCCCTGGCCATGGGTACTGGTCCACGCATCGGTGGTCAGGTGTAACTTGCTACTGACGGCGTTTAGTAGCGCATGTTTAATTTTTCCCTCAACATGCTTTTGCAGACCAGGGACGGCTTGCCTGCTGAAATGAAATCGGCTTGGCACATTGTATTGTGGACTGCCAATGATATTAAGTTACGGAAACTGTCAGTCTCCACCAGCCTGAATGACAGCATTTCAAGGGACAGGAGTTTTGCAATGCCAGCACTCAGAGCCTGTGCTCGTGAATGGTTTGCCGAGTATGTACTTTAGTCTGCTCCACATATTTCAAATCCATATTTCAAATTACAGATTTGTAATTACACTACTGTGAATTAGACTAGAATTTGACTGGAATTTGGTTGCAAGGTAACAGATTATAAAACCACTATGTTTCATTTTCTTATCACTTTCACCCCCATCCTCCTTTCTTTCTTCCTATCCCCTGTAATTCCCCCACCTAGTAAGGAATTAGTCATTTCCCCCTCCATTCTACCCAGCCATCTCACCTTTCCCTCAGAACTGTTCCTCCACATACAATCCTTTTTACCAAGACACACACGGCCACACCATGGCTTATCCAGCTCCCACCTTCTAACGCTCTGTCTGCTACTCCTCATCGCTGGCGATGTATCCCCAAATCCTGGCCCTCCTCAACACATACCCACACTCATTTCTAACACCCTGCCACGATCTTCCACACGTTTTTGCAACCCTGTCAACCTCATACCTATCCATCCACACCCCCCTCCCCCAGTCCCCCTACCCGGAGCACTATGGAACGCACGCTCCGTCTGCAATAAACTGTCATTTATCCACGACCTCTTTATCACCAACAAACTCTCCTTCCTTGGCATCACTGAAACCTGGCTCACTCCCTCTGACTCAGCCTCTCCAGCTGCGCTTTCCTATGGCGGATTTCATCTTTCTCACACCCCTCGCCCCAGCAACAGACGTGGTGGAGGAGTTGGCTTACTCCTGTATGATACCTGCTCCTTTACTCCTATTCAAATTCCACCCTCCGCTGCTATTCCCTCATTCGAAGTGCACTCCGTCCGCATCTATTCCCCCTCCAACCTCCAGCTGGCTGTCATCTACCGTCCCCCGGAACTTGCCATCTCCACCTTTCTCAACCACTTCACCACCTGGCTACTCCATTTCCTCTCTGCTGACATCCCCACCATCATCATGGGCGATTTCAACATCCCCATTTACACTTCCACCCCGGCGGCCTCTAAACTTATTTCGCTCACGGCTTCCCTCGGCCTCACTCAATGGTCCTCTGCGGCCACTCACAAAGGCGGTCACACGCTGGACCTTATCTTCACCCGCCTCTGTTCCCTCACCAATCTCACTAACTCCCCACTCCCCCTGTCTGACCACAAACTACTGACATTCTCTTCCTCTCCTCTGTTAGTACGCATCCCCCACTCCACAAACTCACCCACCCTCGCAGAAATTTCAAACACCTCAATTTACAATCGCTGTCTGAGTCCCTCCTCCCTCTCACAGACATAGCCTCACTTAATGACACAGATGCTGCTGCCACATTTTATAACACCACAATAAAACCACACTTGATTCGGCCGCCCCCCTGATGCAGAGCAAAACACGTACAATCAACAGGCAGCCCTGGCTGACCGGCCTGACCAAAGAACTGAGACGGGCTTCCAGGGTTACCGAGCGGAGATGGAAGAGAACCCATTCTACCGAGCACCTCAACGCATACAAGCAGTCCCTCGCCAGCTTCAAGTCCACGCTCTCTGCCGCAAAACAAACTTACTTCTCAGTCTCATCATATCCTCCCTGTCTCACAACCCTAAACAGCTCTTCAACACTTTCAATACTCTACTCCGTCCCCCCAGCACCTCCTCCCTCTCCTCTCATTTATGCCGAAAAAAAAACTTTGCCTCCTTCTTAAGCAAAAGATTGATTACTATCATAGAAGGCTTTGGCCACCCCGCAGCCCCCAATGCCCCTCTTAGCCACTCAGCCCTGTTCCTTCCAAAACCAGCTTCACCACCATGACAGAAGATCAGCTCTTCCACTCTCCTGTCAAGATCACACCTCACCACTTGCGCACTTGACCCACTCCCAATCCCACCTCATCCCTAGACCTTTGCCACAGTCTTCATCCCTACTCTCACACACCTCTTCAACCTTTCACTTACAAATGGTGTCTTTCCTTCATCCTTCAAACATGCTTCAATCACACCCATCCTCAAAAAGCCCTCCCTCGACCCATCCTCTGCGTCTACCTATCGCCCGATATCTCTTCTCCCTACGCCTCAAAACTACTGGAACAGCATGTATATCTTGAACTGTCCTCCCACCTTTCCTCCTGTTCCCTCTTTGACCGGTTACAATCCGACTTTCGACCGCATCACTCAACTGAAACTGCCCTAACTAAAGTCACTAACGACTTGCTAACCGCCAAGAGCAAGCGACACTACTCTGTCCTCCTTCTCCTGGACCTGTCTTCTGCCTTCTACACTGTGGACCATTCCCTCCTGCTACAGATTTTCTCATCTCTTGGCATCACAGACCTGGCCCTATCCTGGATCTCATCATACCTAACAGACCGAACATTTAGTGTCTCCCTCTCACACACCACCTCGCCCCCTGTCTGTCGGTGTTCCTCAAGGCTCAGTCCTAGGACCCCTACTCTTCTCCATCTACACCTTCGGCCTGGGACAGCTCATAGAATCCCACGGCTTGCAGTATCACCTCTACGCCGATGACACGCAGATCTACCTATCTGGACCTGACCTCACCTCCCTACTGACCAAAATCCCACAGTGTCTGTCTGCTATCTCAGCCTTCTTTTCTGCTCGCTTTCTCAAACTGAACATGGACAAAACAGAATTCATCATCTTTCCCCCATCTCACTCTACCCCCCACCAGACCTATCCATCAATGTCAATGGCTGCTCGCTTTCCCCAGTCCCACATGCTCGGTGCCTTGGGGTGATCATCGACTCTGCCCTCTCTTTCAAACCACATCTCCAAGCCCTCGCCACCTCCTGCCGCCTCAAACTCAAAAATATTTCCCGGATCCGCTCATTCCTCAACCATGAAACCACAAAAACACTAGTGCACGCCCTTATCATCTCCCGCCTCGACTACTGCAACCTCCTACTGTCTGGCCTCCCCTCTAGCACTCTGGCACCACTCCAGTCCATCCTACACTCTGCTGCACGACTAATCCACCTGTCTCCCCGCTATTCCCCAGCCTCCCCCTATGCCAGGCCCTTCACTGGCTCCCTATTGCCCAGAGGCTCCAGTTCAAAACCTTAACCATGACATACAAAGCCATCCACAACCTTTCTCCTCCATACATCTGTGACATGGTCTCCCGCTACCTACCTATACGCAACCTTCGATCCTCTCAAGATCTCCTTCTCGACTCCCCCCTCATCTCTTCTTCCCACAAACGCATACAAGACTCTCCCGGGCTTCCCCCATACTCTGGAACTCCCTGCCGCAAAACATCAGACTTTCACCAACAACGGAGACCTTCAAGAAAAACCTGAAGACCACCTGTTCCGACAAGCCTACAACCTGCAATGATCCTCAGTGTACTGAACCATCGTACGACCAGCTCTACCCTTTCCTAGTGTATTCTCACCCATCCCTGCAGTCTGTGAGCCCTCGCCGGCAGGGTCCTCTCTCCTTCTGTACTTGTGTGTCCCTTGTCCAGCACATGTTTATAGTACCTGTCTATATTTTTCCCCTTTTCATATGTAAAGCGCCATGGAATAAATTGCGCTATATAAATGTATAATAATAATTATAATAATAAAGTATGGCCGTCTTTTATCCCATGCCTGTGCTACCGATGGCTGTTTTGTGGCCTGGGAGTGTGAGGATGACAGGGAACTTGCTGCTGTGGGTGGAATAACACTTTGTCTCTGGACAACAGTGACCGAGGTTCTTCCATGGCGATCCTGTGAGGAAGCCGAACCAGCTGTGTGTGAGCTGGAGGAAGAGGCTCCAACACGACTGAAGATGTAGGTGCTGCTGTAGGTTGGCCTACATCTCCATGTGTCTTTGTAACTCAACTACGTGCTTTGTCCGCACATGTTTCCACATATTAGTGGTATTGAGGTTACTGACACTTTTACCTCTTTTTACTTTTTGATTATACAGCTTGCATTTGACATAGCAAATATCATCTGCAAGTGTGTCAAAAAAGGACCACGCAGTGCAAGTCCTGGGAGCGCCCGTTTTGACTTTTGGAAGAGAACTGCTCCGAACAGGTGCCAAACTGGAGGCTACAGGCAACCGAGTCTGCAGACTAACTCTCCCTCCTGTTTGTACCGTTGGGGCAATCTCTTCCTCAGAGCTGCTCCCACCACCTTCCAGTTCCTCACGCCATGTTGGGTCTTGGACCTCATCATCTCCACTACCCTCTTCCAACACCTGCTGCTGTTGGGTGGTCTGGCCAGCACCATGCTCAACAGAAACTGGCACCTGAGTCTCATCATCATCAGATGCGTTCTGCGGTGTGCTGACCATCGGCACTGGCTCACCCGCCTCTTCAGATTCAGAGAGACACAGCTGTTGCGCATCACTGCATACTCCCTCTTCTTCACATTCCAGAATGCTGCTTGGCTGGGCCCCTGTTTGCAAGCCAACAGATTCTGAGAACAGAAGCAGAGACTCAGCTGGCTCTTGTACAGAACTCTCTGACTGCCTGGGCAATTTGGCAGGCGGTGAAGAGACAGATGGTTGCTCAACAGTGCTGTGGTCCTGAGAGGAGGTGGAAGCAATTGAAGTCGATGCATTGGCTGCCATCCAACCAACAACGGCTTCAATTTGTTCTTCCCGCAGCAGGGGGTACGCCGACCTCCTACAAAAGTGCGCATAAAGGAACGCTCACGGGGAAAACTGGTGGATGCTGTGTCACTGGGGGCGGCAGCAGCCACAGAATCCCCACGTCCTCTCCCTGCTGAAACTCCACGGCCACGACCACGTGCCTTACCTCCCTGCCTTCTTCATCTTGGTAGATTGATAAAGAAAGTCAGAAAAGTTATAAGGCCTAAGTGTGGTTATTCCGCAGAGACTACAGTGAACACTGCACACAACTGTTCACTAGGTGTGAAAGGCCCCTTTGTGTACTTCTATAGTGTTTGCAACCAATGTATTGTATACGGATGGAAGCGCGTCACACTAATAGATTTGAGTTATTTGAAATAGAATGGAGCAGCACCAATTAGAAAAATGTCAAGGATGAGGCAGTGACACACGCTCAGCAGACTACAAACAGCAGTGGTTGAAGAACTAACTGGAGCGTGATCTGCACTACAAAAATGAAAACCTCAGACTACAGTTAACACTGCACACAACTGTTCACTACCCAACGCGTCACAGCAGGAAGGCAGTCTGTGCGTCCAAACAAAGGCGCAAGCATACATGCACGTACCCTGTTTATAAAGCTATATAAAAAAATTTATGTAGTAGTGACGCACACTTTATTGAGGTACAGTATTACATCGCCATTCACCATCTGTGGCTATGCAGTCTCATCTATATATACCTTATCTATCCGTTGTCATGCTTCAAAGTCGACAGTCAGGCATAAATAGCAATTTTCACTATGCAACCTTTTTAAAGGTTATGTTTGTTAATAAAAATGATTATTGGCACATATTATGAGTATTACATGATGGAAATTGTATAACTTTTATAAACTGTTTAGTGACATTATTCAGCAAATGTAACATTTTATGAATGTCACAGATAACTTGTAATGCTGATGATGTTTTGAAGTCAGACATTCATTGTCTATACAATAAAAATGGTGTACATACTGTTACTTATCCATCATTAATGGATTCTGATATGTACTTGTATGCTTTTATTTACAACCGTATAGCAGATTCCTTAACCAATTTATTTTGTGGTTTGCATTGCTGTTAAACATGTTAATGTATGCGTTTATGTTTGTCAATTCTTTATTTATCTAGATTTTTTTTAACTGAAATCATCATCTTATGGTAGTAAAGGTTATCTTTCTCTTGTTTGGAGTATAGACATTTTTAATTGACACGTAACAAGGAAAATACTTGATCTAGTATTTAAACATCCTCCTTGACCCTGGGCTCCAACACCGCCAGTTGTTGCTCGGAAGTGCTGTTAGCACAGTCAACACTTGCTCCTGTGTTACTGGGGTTCAGTAATGTCAGCTGTTCCCCTGCTGTGTGTACGGCAAAAAGTCCTGCTGCCTCCACCCTGTTCTCTTCTCATCCCTGGGCTCCAACACCGCCAGTTGTTGCTCGGAAGTGCTGTTAGCACAGTCAACACTTGCTCCTGTGTTACTGGGGTTCAGTAATGTCAGCTGTTCCCCTGCTGTGTGTACGGCAAACAGTCCTGATGCCTCCACCCTGTTCTCTTCTCATTCCTGGGCTCCAACACCGCCAGTTGTTGCTCGGAAGTACTTGGCACGGGTACTGACTCCTGCCCAGCCTGGTTACATCACGACAGCTGTTTCCTGGCAGTGTCAACGTCAATTAGCCTCCAATAAGTTGTCCTGTCGTGTTGCATTCGGGTTAGCCGACTCTATGGTGCCTGCAGTTTAGGTGATTCCTATGTGTGCTGTGGGATATGTAAATAAAGGCTGTTTCAGTTGTGACAATAGGACAAGCACCCACTGTAGGACTGTGTGATTCGGTAACTGCGGACGGCTTGCGGCCTGTCAACGTACATTTTCATGGGTGCCTTATGGTACCCGTCCGGGTTCCAGTACCGTCAGCTGGTTCTCCGCAGTGCCTTTGGCCTAGGTGCCTCCATCTCGGTATCCGAGTTCCAGCAACGTCTGCTGGTCCTTGGTAGTGCTTTGGAGCACAGGTACCTCCTGCTTAGTAACCGTGTCCCAGTAACGTCAGCTGGTCCTCGGTTGTGCCATTGGCTCTTTTCCTTCTGCTGCCCCTCCGGGTTCCAGCACAGTCAGCTGGTCCTCGTTACTTCCATTGGCTCTTGTACCTTCTGCTACCCGTCCGGATTCCAGTACCGTCAGCTGGTTCTCCGCAGTGCCTTTGGCCTAGGTGCCTCCATCTTTTATCCGAGTTCCAGCAACGTCTGCTGGTCCTTGGTAGTGCTTTGGAGCACAGGTACCTCCTGCTTAGTAACCGTGTCCCAGTAACGTCAGCTGGTCCACGGTTGTGCCATTGGCTCTTTTCCTTCTGCTGCCCCTCCGGGTTCCAGCACAGTCAGCTGGTCCTCGTTACTTCCATTGTCTCTTGTACCATCTGATACCCGTCCGGGTTCCAGTAACGTCAGCTGGTTCTCGGAAGTTAGTCAGCCTTCTTGTACCTTCAGCTACATTTACAAATTGAAGATTTTTTAAATGTTTTTTTTGGGTAATCACTCTGGATCTCCAACAATGAAGACGACGACGACCCTGATGACCACCCCGAAAAAGATGACTACCACAAGGACGACGAGCATCAAGCCAACCAGCCTGAACACCATCACAAAGAATAAATAAAAGATTACCCAGAAGAACATCACCAACAGGACAAAGAAAGTTAAGACAAACTACAAGATACAGAAAAAGAGACAGAAGAACAATAAGCAGAAGATCAAAAAGCAGAAGAACATAGTATAAGACCAAAATGAAGAGCAAAATATATGCTCTAAATTATAAGCAGAAGAAGACTAAGCAGTGTATGGGGTGAGTCCGTTCCTCCTCGTGGTGCCCCTGGAAAATGCCTGCTGCTGCTGCAGGCTAAACTGAACACGGACAAATACTGTTGTAATTTAAATCTTTTGTGACAGCAAGAACGGAAGGATGAACAATTCATACTTTTACAGATTACAAGTACAGGAATCTCTGTCACAAATAAGAATATGATGAAGAAGATGAAGAGGAAGAAGATGAAGAAGTAGAATATGAAGAAGAATAATAGTTTAATAAGAACAATATGAGTAATGTTAACAAAAAATGAATAGCAAGAAGTTTAAGAAGAAGATAAAGAAGGTGAAGATGAAGAATAATTTGATGAAAAAGATGATGCTGCTGAAGATTATGAAGGAGAAGTGTGGCAAAAGTTAAAAAGGTGAAGAGCATGGAAGTTGTGAAACATACATATTTGCCAAAATATAAAAAAGGTTAACAACATTGTCAATTTCTTTGTCAATCCGAACATCTTTAAAAAAAAAAATATTAATGCTATTCCAGTTGATTGGGTTAAACATCTATGCCTTTAATGTCTCCTCAACCTCCCCCAATACATTCTACATTACTCTTTGTTGTTTTCCTTCATGTACAATTAACCAACAAGGCAAGAATGTTTTTTTTTTAATTCCGATATTTTGTTCCCATAGACTTACATTGGATTTCCGGTATCGGTATCGGGTATCGCCGATACTTTTTGGGTATCGGCGATACCCATTCCGATCCGATACTTTTTGATATCGGAAAGTATCGCTCAACTCTACTGGTGACAGTATTGCTTCTTGTGTTCCAAAATCTGCCGAAAAGAATTAACAATACTTCTAAAATATCAAAGGTAAAAGCAAGAGAGGATGGGTGTTATAAGAGATTTCTTGCCTGGACAATTTGTGTGCTAATTATGGCATGAAAGTACACACTATTTGTATCAAGAAAAATCCTCCAAAATAGCCAGTAGTCTGGTACGTGCTGTGTTTCAACTTTGCAAGGGATCAGCAACTAACCGATCTCACATATGGCATTTGTATATATTTTTTTTACATGTGTGGTACATCTGAGAAATTTCAACCAAATAATAATGCTAAACACCTCTCAACAGATAGGAAGTTTGTCAGTGACTTTTTTCATTAACAGAAGTCCACTGACACTGGTCTTACACATCTTCTGTTTACGACAAAATGTACAACAAATTTTGGCGTGCAATGAGCTCTGTATGACCCTATGTGCATGACCAATCAGCACCAAGCTGGGAGAAGCCAATACAGGAAACTTACTAAAGTATCATTTGTGGTTTTAACATTACTTGTAAAGATATTTATTTATTCTGTATAAGAACTATCATTGCATCCATGAAAAAACCTATTGATTCCCAACCAAGAGAGAAGAAAGAGCAGAAAACAAGGTACGGTATATTCCTGGTAATAGTCCATGGGAAACCTATTGCAGCTGCCTTACATTTAGAGTTTGCCTTATTACACTTTATTGCTAAAGTCTTGATTAGGCTAATTTTTTTGATCAAGATGAACCTTTTTTTATATAATACTATCAATATATTCTTTTGCTTATGTGTCTTTATTTTCCTACTATGCATTAGCTATATAAATGAATCAGCTCTGATGTCTTCTTATTATTTTCTTGTATTGTGCTAGAGTCAGTATTGGTATCTAAACATGCATGTAGAGTATTGTGATAATTTCTCTAAAAATATTTTTGCCTGAGTGTTGTCACATCTTTGGCTAGAAGGAATCAATAGTGTGTACTCATGGGACTGTAGAATAGCTTGGCAGCTTAAAATAGAAGGTCTATTTATTTAGGTCTGTTAAATTGAGCTTAACGATTATGACCAGTTATGATGTCACATTTTTTGCACATATTCAGCTGCAAAGGGTCTTAATAAATTCCTTATCTTATTAGCATCAAATACTACATGATAAAATCATCTTTGGGTATGATGCGCAAAACATTTGAGTCTTTTTTCTTCTCCGCCACTTATTTCATTATTCTAAAAAGTGCAGTTAAGAAAAGAGGGTGAGCCACATGTGGTTTGACAAAAATTCGATAATTTAAGCATTAGATTGGCATAAGTTATAGCACAAATCTACATCAGCCCATGCTTATTGTTTGCTGACCACACTCAATTGGGGATTTGCACTGTCCGTCATCTCATCTATACTGAACTGTTTCTGCTGAAGCTGCAGTCGCTGGCCCTAAAATGCCACACATCTCCTTGCATGCCTAATCCTAACTCTCTACTGGGCTGCTCCTGCCATAGCCACTGCAGAACCATGCCATCCACACATCTCCTGCCTGTTCACTGTGTTTTCACAGTGCTAAACTGTACTGTTGCTACCGTGGCTACAGTTGTTAGCCCTAAACTGCCACACATGTTCTCATCTGTCTTGTCCTAAATTTCTACCGTGCTGCTCCTAATGCTGCCATGCTGCCACTTCACTGCCATGCCATTCACAAAGCGTCTAGCTGCCCACTGTGTTTTATAGTGCTAGACTGTACTGCTGCTGCCAGGGCTACCATTACTGGCCATAAACGTCCTTGCATCCTTTTGCCTTTCCACAAGAAACAGCAATACAAATTAGCAACATTTCTAAAAGGCCATAACTTCTTCACATTCAAAAGAGAATTCCTGTTTTGTCTGCAGAGAAAAGGGACCATTTTTGAACTGACTGATAAACAGACTTTGTAATTGCCCAATCATTTTGTGATTAGCAAACTGTTACACTAGAGGTCTGGTATATGGAGTGGTTGGGGTGGTGGAACAGTAAAAGTTTGTCTTGTTTGGTCGATCTTATTTTTGAAGTAGGTGGCAAAGTCCTCGGCAGAGATGAGGGGAGTTGGAGGTGGCAGTGGTGGGCGGAGGAGAGAGTTGAATGTGCTGAACAGTTGTTTTCGGTTGTAGGATAATGAAGATACAAGGTTTGCAAAATAGGTATGTTTAGCAGAGGTGAGGGCTATTTTGAAGGCAAGTGTAGCTTGTTTGAAAGCAATGAAGTCGTCTGGCAGGTGTGTTTTCTTCCAATGCCGCTCCGCGACTCTGGATGATTGTCGAAGTTTTTAGGTGAGATTTTTGTGCCAGGGTTGCCTATTGATTCGTCGCACTTTGCCGTGCGTGAGAGGGGCGACTGAGTCTATGGCAGATGTGAGGGTGGTGTTATAGAAAACGGTGGCGCTGTCTGTGTCGTGGAGTGAAGATATGGAGGACAGAGGTAGAAGAGAGTCTGAGAGTCTGTGAATGTCTAGGTGTGCGAGGTTTCTGTGAGGATTTGCCAGTGGCTGAACATAGGGGGCAGGTGAAGAGCACGGGATGAGAAGGTGAGTAGGTGGTGGTCAGCTAGGGGGAGGGGAGAGGTTGTGAGATTAGATAGGGAACAGAGGCGGGTGAAGATGAGGTCTAATGTATATCCGTCTGTGTGGGTGGCTGTGGAGGACCACTGAGTAAGTCCAAAGGATGAAGTAAGTGACAGGAGTTTGGAGGCTGCTGGCTGGCGGGTGTCAGTAGGGATATTAAAGTCACCATGATGATGGTGGGGATGTCAGCAGAGAGAAAGTGAAGAAACCAGCTAGAGAATTGGTCAATGAAGGCAGTGGCTGAGCCCAGTGGTCGGTATATGACGGCCATTTGGAGATTAGAGGGAGAGTAGATAGGACCGAGTGGACCTCAAAGGAAGGGAGGATGAGGGAGGGTGGGGGTTGGATAGGGTTGAAGGAGCAGTTATTAGAAAGAAGGAAACCCACGCCTCCACCATATCTGTTGCCAGAGCGAGGAGTGTGGGTGAAGAGGAGGCCACCGTAACTCAGTGCAGCAGGGGAGGCCATGTCAGGGGGCGTCAGCCAGGTCTTAGTGAGGGCCAGGAAGGAGAGGTTGCGGGAAGTAAAGAGATCATATAGTTATTGCACCAACTGTGTGAAGATAACACCACTTTCTCCGTTTGTGCCACCTGTCTGTAATCAATGGCAATGCATGCATTTGCCCCCACAAAAGAGATACTTTTTAGACCATTAATAGAATTTAGGTAGCATAAATGGAATTTTGGTACTCTATGTGTAAAATTCGGCGAAGCCGTCAAATTAGAATTTCAAACAATCTGCTCATCTCTAATTGCAACATACAGCAGTGCTGCTGCTGTTGGCACTGCCATTATTGACCTAAACTACTATACATCTCCTTGACTGGCCTGTTCTAACTCTCTACTGTGCTGATCCAACTGCTGCCACTGCACAGATATACCAGCCACAAATCTCCTGCCTGCACATCGTGTTTTATAGTACAAGCGTAATGGGGGCCAGGGCCGTAGTCATGGCTCTCAATGGGTGCATGGTTACACCCTGGCCTCCCGCCACATAAATACATACAGAGTCCGGATCCATTTTCAATAAATCAACTTTACTCAGTTTTTTACACAGCTAGTCCAGTTCAGTCACAGGTACAGCACAATTTCCTTCACAAAGCATAGTATTTCTTTTCCCTGTGCTGTCCCTCACTCCTTCAGGAATATTGCAGGGTTGTACCGTTGCCTTTGGTACCGCAGCGCTCTGTGTTATGTTTTGGTAGCTGAGGAGAGCAGGCAAAAACGGCAATACACCAGAGAGGTTGGAATCTACTGAATTGCAGTACCCTGACTAACCACCACAACTAAAGGCAGCCGTGGAGCGTTCCTACGTTGGTCCTAGACGCCTCGTCACAGCCTGAGAGGCTAACTACACCTAAAGATAGAAAGAGGAAAGCTATCTGCCCCGGAGCAGATCCCCAAAGAACATAGGAAGCCCCCAAACATGTAATGGCGGTTAGACAAGAGGAAATACAGACACAGACAGAAAATAGTATGAGCAAACGCTGGGGCTCAATCTGACTTAGACAGAAAAGGGTAGGAAGGATACTTACTGCAATCCAAAAAACCCTAAAAAAAAACCAACGCTACTAATTGCAAAAACACCTGAGATCACACGACCTCTACCACCTAAATTAGTTCTCTGGTGTAACAAAACTAAGCCGCAGCCACAGAAAAAAAAACTGGAAAAGGCAAATGAACAAACAACAATGGCTCCAGAGGAACCGAGAGGAGACCAAGCCCCCCGGGAGGGGAACCTGGCCAACCTCACAGAAATGCAGCGAAATATACAAATGGCAAGCACAAAAACAAAAAACAGAAAATATCTTATCTGAGAGCAGGAGAAGAGGCAAGACTCAGCAAGCTTCCAAGTGAACCAGGAAACAACGTTGAGACAAGAACAATTGATCACCGGCAACCATGATGGGGGGAAACCTCCCTTATATCCAGCCAGTCCGTGATCCCTGATTGCCAATCATCATTGAATGATTCAGTACTGTCTGCAACCACCAGAGGGAGCTTCTGCTCAGAATTCATTTCTAAAACATTCATAACAGTACCTCCCCCCCTTGAGGAGGGGTCACCGAACCCTCATTTGTGCAACCAGGTCGGTCAGGATGAGCTCTGTGATACGCACGGATCAGTCTCCTAGCATGGATGTCCAAAGCAAACACCCAAGAATTGTCCTCCTGACCATAACCTCTCCACTTAACCAAATACTGGAGTTTCCGTCTAGAAAAACGAGAATCCAATATTTTCTCAACCACATACTCCAGATTGCCCTCAAACAAAACAGGGTCAGGAGGCGCAGCCATAGGAACCACTGGCTCGACAAATCTCTTCAATAAGGACTTGTGGAACACGTTATGGATCTTAAATGTCCCTGGAAGAAGTAAACGAAAGGAAATAGGATTAAGAATCTCCATGATCTTATAAGGTCCAATAAATCTAGGCTTAAATTTAGGAGATGCAACTCTCATAGGGATATTTCTTGAGGACAACCAGACCAAGTCCCCCACTTTAAACCGAGGACCATCAGTCCTATGCCGGTTGGCAAACCGCTGGGCCTTCTCCTGAGAGAGGGACAACCTCTCCACTACCTGGTCCCAAATCTGCTGCATACGCTCCACAACAGAGTCAACACCCGGACAGACAGAAGCCTCCGTCTGTCCCGAAGAAAATCGAGGGTGAAACCCAAAATTGCAGAAAAATGGAGACATCAAAGTGGCAGAGCTTGCTCTATTATTAAGAGCAAACTCAGCCAAAGGCAAAAAAGAGACCCAGTCATCTTGATCAGCAGACACAAAGCATCTCAGATAAGTCTCCAATGTCTGGTTTGTTCTCTCAGTTTGTCCATTGGTCTGAGGATGAAAAGCAGAGGAGAAAGACAATTGAACACCAAGTTTAGAACAAAAAGTCCTTCAAAATCTGGAAACAAACTGTACTCCTCTGTCAGACACAATGTTCTCAGGAATGCCGTGTAACCGAACCACGTGCTGAAGGAACAAAGGCACCAATTCGGAGGAGGAAGGCAACATAGGTAATGGCACAAGATGTATCATCTTGGAAAACCCATCACAAATCACCCAGATAACGGTCATTCTCTAAGAAACAGGGAGGTCGGAAATAAAATCCATAGAGATATGGGTCCATGGTCTCTTGGGTACAGGCAATGGCATCAACAAACCACTAGAGCGAGAGCAAAGCTTGGAGCGAGAGCAAGTCCCACAGGACTGCACAAACTCCCTGACGTCACGAGACAAAGTAGGCCACCAAAAGGACTGACTCACCAAGTCTCTGGTACCAAAAATTCCGGGATTACCGGCCAACGCGGAACAATGAATCTCAGACATCACACTCTTCTTCCAGTGGTCTGGGACAAACAATTTCCCAACAGGGCAGCGCTCGGGTTTATTCTCCTGACAACCCTCCAGAGCCAGTCTCAAATTGGGCGAGATGGCGGAAAGAACTATACCCTCTTTCAAAATAACAGCAAGATCAGATAACTCAAGAGAGTCCGCAAGGAAACTCCTCGAGAGGGCATCCGCCTTAATATTCTTAGTGCCAGGAAGAAAGGAAACCACAAAATTAAAACGTGTGAAAAACAAGGCCCACCTGGCCTGTCTAGGATTAAGTCGCTTGGCTGATTCCAGATATACCAGATTCTTATGGTCCGTGAGGACCACCACCTGATGTTTGGCTCCCTCCAGCCAATGTCTCCACTTTTCAAAAGCCCACTTCATGGCCAATAACTCCCGATTACCCACGTCATAATTACGTTCAGTTGGAGAAAATTTTCGAGAGAAAAAAGCACAAGGGTTACTTTTAGAGGTCTCAGGATCTCTTTGGGACAAAACGGCACCTGCCCCAATTTCAGAGGCATCAACCTCCACCTGAAATGGCAGAGAAACATCAGGCTGCCGTAGAACAGGAGCAGAAGTGAATCTCCGCTTAAGCTCCTGAAACGCAGAGACTGCCTCAGGAGGCCAATTCACGACATCAGAACCCTTTTTGGTCAAATCAGTCAATGGTTTAACAATAACAGAGAAATTACCAATAAATTTACGATAAAAATTGGCAAAACCCAAGAATCTCTGAAGAGCCTTTAATGAAGTAGGTTGGACCCAATCACAGATGGCCTGAACCTTGACCGGGTCCATTTCAATAACAGATGGAGACAAAATGAATCCCAGAAATGAGATCCTCTGTACGCCAAAAAGACACTTTGATCCCTTCACATACAGAGCATTCTCTCTCAAAATCTGGAACACAGTCCGAACATGTTTCACATGA